>CM068959.1:90056-102656 GCA_035128595.1 Eptatretus atami
AGTGATTAGTTTTCATTATTTTTTCACCAGAAGTGATTTTAAAACTTTATATGGAATCGACTTTTAATTTTTTTTGTTGACCAGAAGTGATTATTTTTCATTCTTTTTTGACCAGAAGTGATTTTAAAACTTGGGGGGCCCCGCCGGGCCGATTGGGCCCGGGGGGTCCCTGCCCGTCCTTCCCCTCTTTTTCTGGCCGTGCTTTTTTTCCTTTTTTTTTTCGTTGCCCCGCCCCTTGCTTCGTTTCCTTCTTTTCCCCCCGCACGTGCTTTTCCCTTTTTCTGGACGCCCTTTTTCCTTTGTTTGTTGCCGCCGCCGTGCTTCTTTTCCCTCCTTTCCCGGCCGTGCTTTTTCCCCCTTCTGGCCGTGCCCTTTTTTTACTCTTTCGTTGCCCCCTCCGTCCGTCTTTTTCCTTTTTTTCACTGGCTTGCATTTTCAAACTTTTTCTTGAAGTGTGTTTTGCTTGCTATTTTTGGTTGTCCACGCAAGTGCTGAGTTTCATCATTTTTTCCTCACCAGCTGTTTTTTCACCAACTTTTTTTTTGGCAGTGGTTTTTTCTCTTTTTTGTTGCACCAGCGTGTTATTTTTAATTTTTTTCCACATGGAAGTGATTTCAAATAATTTACATGGAAGTGATTTTTTTCCTCATTTTTGTTTGACCAGGAGTGGATTAGTTTTCATTATTTTTTCACCAGAAGTTTTGATTTTAAACTTTTTTTGGAAGTGGTTTTTGTTACTATTTTGTTGACCAGAAGTGAATATTTTTCATTTTTTTCACTGAAGTGATTTCAATAATTTACTGGAAAGTGATTTTTTCTTCAATTTTTGTTGACCAGGAGTGATTAGTTTTCATTATTTTTTCACCAGAAGTGATTTTAAAACTTTTTCTGGAAGTGATTTTTATTTTTTTTGTGACCAGAAGTGATATTTTTCATTCTTTTTCACCGAATAGTGATTTTAATAACTTTTTCAGGAAGTAATTTTTCCTTTTTTTTGTTGACCAGAAGTGATTTTCATTTTTTTTTTTCACCGGAAGTTAATTTTAAAACTTTTTCGAGTGAATTTTTTTCCTTTTTTTGTTGAAGCAGGTTGATTTTTAATTTTTTTCACCGGAAGTGATTTTTTCCTATTTTTCTTGACCATAAGTGAATATGTTGAATTTTTTTCACCGGAGTGATTTTTAAAACTTTTTTCTTGAAGTTGATTTTTTTTCCTATTTTTGTTGACCAGAAGTGATTATTTTCATTATTTTTTCAACCAAAGTGATTTTAAAACTTTTTTTTGGAAAGTGGTTTTTTAATATTTTTGTTGACGCAGAAGTGAATATTTTTCATTTTTTTCACTGAAAGTGCAATTTCAAATCTTTTTACTGGAAGTGATTTTTTCCTCATTTTTGTTGACCAGAATGATTATTTTCATTATTTTTTCACCAGAAGTGATTTTAAAACTTTTTCTGGAAGAAATTTTTAATTTTGTTTGTTGACCAGAAGTGATTATTTTTCATCTCTTTCAACTGGAAGTGATTTAAAACTTTCTGGAAGTGAATTTTTTTCCTATTTTTGTTGACGCATAGTAAGTTTTTTCCTTTTTTTCATGGAATTGATTTTAAAAACTTTTTCTTGAAGTGATTTTTATTTTTGTTTGACAAAAGTTGATGAATTTTTTAATATTTTTTCACAGAAGTGATTTTAAATAATTTTTGGGATGGTTTTTTTTACTATTTTTGTTGACCAAGAAGTGAATATTTTAATTTTTTTCACTGGAAGTGATTTCAAATAATTTACTGGAAGTGATTTTTTTCCTCATTTTTGTTGACAGGAGTGATTAGTTTTCATATTTTTTCACCAGAAGTGATTTTAAACTTTTTTAGGAAGATTTTTATTTTTTTTTGTTGACCAGAAGTGATTATTTTTCATTTTTTTACCGGAAGTGATTTTAAAACTTTTTCTGGAAGTGATTTTTTTCCTATTTTGTTGACCAGAAGCTATTTTTCATTTTTTTTCACCAGAAGTGATTTAAACTTTTCTGGAATGATTTTTTTCTTTTTTGTTGACCAGAAGTGATTATTTTTCATTTTTTTTTCTCTAGAAGTGATTTTATAACTTTTTCAGGAAGTAATTTTTTCCTCTTTTTGTTTGACCAGAAGTGATTTTTCATTTTTTTTCACCTGAAGTTATTTTACAACTTTTCTGGAAGTTAATTTTTCCTATTTTTGTTGACAGGTGTGATTTTTTATATTTTTTTTCACCGTAGTGATATTAAATTTTTCCGGAAGTGAATTTTTTCCTATTTTTTGAGCCATAAGTGAATATGTTTAATTTTTTTTCACGGAAGTGATTTTAAAACTGTTTCTGGAAGTGATTTTTCCTCTTTTTGTTGACCAGAAGTGATTCTTTTTCCTTTTTTTCACTGGAATTGATTTTAAAAACTTTTTCTGGAAGTGATTTTCCTATTTTTGTTGACCAAGTGATTGTTTTCATTATTTTTTCACCAGAAGTGATTTTAAAACTTTTTCTGGAGTGATTTTTTTCCCCATTTTTGTTGACCAGAAGTGATTATTTTTCATTTTTTTCACCAGAAGTGATTTTAAAACTTTTTCTGGAAGTGATTTTTTTCCTCTTTGTTGTTGACCAGAAGTGATTATTTTTCATTTTTTTTTTTCTCAGAAGTGATTTTAAACTTTTTCAGGAAGTGAATTTTTTCCTCTTTTTTGTTGACCAGAAGTGATTTTTCATTTTTTTTTCACCTAGTATTTTACAAACTTTTCTGGAAGTTAATTTTTTCCTTTTTGTTGAGCAGTGTGATTTTTTATTTCTTTTTTCACCGGAAGTGATTAAAAATTTTTCGTGGAAGTGATTTTTTTTCCTATTTTTTTACCAAAGTAGATATGTTTTGAAATTTTTTTCACGAAAGTGATTTTAAAACTTTTCTGGAAGTGATTTTTTTTTCTTTGTTTGTTGACAGAAGTGATTTTTTCTTTTTTTTACGGAAGATTTAAAACTTTTTTCTGAAGTGATTTTTTCCTATTTTTGTTGACCAGGAGTGATTGTTTTCATTATTTTTTCACCAGAAGTGATTTTAAAAAACTTTTTTTGGAATGAGTTTTTTTTTTTTTGTTGACCAGAAGTGATATTTTTTTTCATTTTTTTTCACGAAGTGATTTAAAAATTTTCTGGAAGTGATTTTTTCCTATTTTTTTTGACCAAATAGTGAATTTATTTCATTAAGGATTTTAAAAAAATTTTTCTGAAGTGATTTTTTTTCCATTTTTGTTGACCAGAAGTGATTGTTTTTCTTTTTTTTCACCTGGAAGGATTTTTAAAAACTTTTTCTGAATGATTTTTTTCCTATTTTTGTTGACAGAGTGATTATTTTTCATTATTTTTCCACCAGAAGTGATTTTAAAACTTTTTTTGGAAGTGGTTTTTTTTTTTTAGTTTGTTTGACCAGAAGTGAATATTTTTTCATTTTTTTTCACTGGAAGTGATTTAAAAATTTTTGGAAGTATTTTTTCTCTATTTTTGTTACCAGGAGGATTTTTTCAATTTTTTCACGCGAAGGGATTTTAAAACTTTCTGAAGTGATTTTTTTCCTATTTTTGTTGACCAGAAGTATGTTTTCAATATTTTTCACAGAAGTGTTTTAAACTTTTTTTGGAAGTGGTTTTTTTTTTTACTATTTTTTTGACCAGAAGTGAATATTTTCATTTTTTTTTTTCACTGGAAGTGATTTCAAAATATTTTACGGAAGTGATTTTTCCTCATTTTTGTTGACCGGAGTGATTATTTTCATTATTTTTTCACCAGAAGTATTTTAAACTTTTTTGGAAGTGTTTTTTTACTATTTTTGTTGACCAGAAGTGAATATTTTTCATTTTTTTCAACTGAAGTGATTTTCAAATATTTACTGGAAGTGATTTTTTCTTTCATTTTTGTTGACAAGAGTGATTTGTTTTCATTATTTTTCACCAGAAGTGATTTAAAAACTTTTTCTGGAATGATTTTTTTATTTTTTTTTGTTGACCAGAAGTGATTATTTTTCATTTTTTTTCACCGTAAGTGATTTTATAACTTTTTCAGGAAGTAATTTTTTCCTCTTTTTTGTTGACCAGAAGTGATTTTTCATTTTTTTTTCACCGGAAGTAATTTTAAAACTTTCTGGAAGTGAATTTTTCCTATTTTTGTTGAGCAAGGTGTGATTTTTTGAATTTTTTTTTCACGGAAGTGATTTTTTCCTATTTTTTTTGACCAATAAGTGAATATGTTGAATTATTTTTCACCGAGTGATTTTAAAACTTTTTCTGAAGTGATTTTTTCCTATTTTTGTTGACCAGAAGTGTTATTTTTATTATTTTTCACCAGAAGTGATTTTAAAACTTTTTTTGAAGTGGTTTTTTATATTTTTGTTGACCAGAAGTGAATATTTTTCATTTTTTTTTTCACTGGAGAGTGATTCAAATTTTTTTTCTGGAAAGTGATTTTTTCCTTTTTTGTTGACCAGAAGTGATTAGTTTTCATTATTTTTTCACCAGAAGTGATTTTAAAACTTTTTGGAAGAAATTTTTAATTTTTTGTTTGTTGACCAGAAGTGATTATTTTTCATTCTTCACGGAAGTGATTTTAAAACTTTCTGGAAGTGAATTTTTTTCCATTTTGTTGACCATAAGTAAGTCTTTTTCCTTTTTTTCTCACTGGAATTGATTTTAAAAACTTTTTCTGAAGTGATTTTTTGCTATTTTTGTTGACAAGAAGTGATAATTTTTAATATTTTTTCACCAGAAGTGATTTTAAAACTTTTTTGGAAGTGGTTTTTTACTATTTTTGTTGACCAGAAGTGAATATTTTTAATTTTTTTCACTGGAAGTGATTTCAAATAATTTACTGGAAGTGATTTTTTCCTCATTTTTGTTGACCAGGAGTGATTAGTTTTACATTATTTTTCACCAGAAGTGATTTTAAACTTTTTAGGATCGTTTTTAATTTTTTTTGTTGACCAGAGTGATTATTTTTTCATTCTTTTTGACCGGAAGTGATTTTAAAACTTTTTCTGGAATTGATTTTTTCCTATTTTTTGTTGACCAGAAGTGTTATTTTTCATTTTTTTCACCAGAAGTGATTTTAAAACTGTTTCTGGAAGTGATTTTTTTCTTGTTGTTGACAGAAGTGATTATTTTTCATTTTTTTTCCTAGAAGTGATTTTATAACTTTTTCAGGAAGTAATTTTTTCCTCTTTTTTGTTGACCAGAAGTGATTTTTCATTTTTTTTCACTGAAGATTATTTTAAACTTTTCTGGAAGTTAATTTTTTCCTATTTTTGTTGAGCAGGTGTGATTTTTTATAATTTTTTTTTTTTCACGGTAGTGATTTTAAAATTTTTCGGAAGTGAATTTTTCTATTTTTTGACCATATGAATATGTTAATTTTTTTTCACCGGAAGTGATTTTAAAACTGTTTCTGGAAGTGATTTTTTCCTCTTTTTGTTGACCAGAAGTGATTTTTTCTTTTTTTCACTGGAATGATTTTAAAAACTTTTTCTGGAAGTGATTTTCCTCATTTTTGTTGACCAGGAGTGATTGTTTTCATTATTTTTTCACCAGAAGTGATTTTAAACACTTTTTCTGGGATGTGATTTTTTTCCATTTTTTGTTGACCAGAAGTGATATTTTTCATTTTTTTCACCAGAAGTGATTTTAAAACTGTTTCTGGAAGTGATTTTTCATCTTTTGTTGTTGACCAGAAGTGATTATTTTTCATTTTTTTTTTCTCTAGAAGTGATTTTAAACTTTTTCAGGAAGTAATTTTTTCCTCTTTTTTTGTTGACCAGAAGTGATTTTTTCATTTTTTTTTCACCGGTTATTTTACAACTTTTCTGGAGTTAATTTTTTTCCTATTTTTGTTGAGAGCAGTGTGAATTTTTGAATTTTTTTCACCGGAAGTGATTTAAATTTTTCCGGAAGTGATTTTTTCCTATTTTTTTGACCATAAGTGAAATATGTTTAATTTTTTTTCACCGAAGTGATTTTAAAACTTTTCTGGAAGTGATTTTTTCCTTTGTTGTTGACAGAATGATTTTTTTCTTTTTTTTCACGGAATTGATTTTAAAACTTTTTCTTGAAGTATTTTTTCCTATTTTTGTTGACCAGAGTGATTGTTTTTCATTTATTTTTTCACCAAGAGTGATTTTAAAACTTTTTCTGGAAGTGATTTTCATTTTTTTTGTTGACCAGAAGTGATATTTTTCATTTTTTTTCACAGAAGTGATTTAAAAACTTTTTTCTGGAAGTGATTTTTTCTTTTTTTGACCAAAAGTGACATTTTTCATTAGAGGATTTAAAAAATTTTCTGGAAGTGATTTTTTTCCAATTTTTGTTACCAGAAGTGATTTTTCCTTTTTTCACCGGAAGGATTTTAAAAACTTTTTCTTGAAATGATTTTTTTCCTATTTTTGTTGACAGAAGTGATTATTTTTCATTATTTTTCACCAGAAGTGATTTTAAACTTTTTTGAAAGTGGTTTTTTTTTATTTTTGTTGACCAGAAGTGAATATTTTTCATTTTTTTTCACTGGAAGTGATTTCAAAAATTTATTGGAAGTATTTTTTCCTCATTTTTGTTACCAGAGGATTGTTTTCAATTTTTTCACCGAAGGATTTTAAACTTTCTGGATGATTTTTCTATTTTTGTTGACCAGAAGTATATTTTCATAATTTTTTCACCAGAAGTGATTTTAAACCTTTTTTTGGAAGTGGTTTTTTTTACTAATTTTTTGTTGACCAGAAGTGAATATTTTCATTTTTTTTCACTGGAAGTGATTTCAAATAATTTACTGGAAGTGATTTTTTTCCTATTTTTTGTTGACCGGAGTGATGTTTATTATTTTTTCACCAGAAGTTATTTTAAACTTTTTTGGAAGTGTTTTTTTACTATTTTTGTTGACCGAAGTGAATATTTTTCATTTTTTCACTGGAAGTGATTTAAAATTTTACTGGAAGTGATTTTTTTCTCATTTTTGTTGACCAGAAGTGATTAGTTTTTCATTTTTTTTCACGCAAAGTGATTTTAAAACTTTTTCTGGAATGATTTTTTTTTTTTTGTTGACCAGAAGTGAATTATTTTTTCATTTTTTTTCACCGGAAGTGATTTTATAACTTTTTTCAGGAAGTAATTTTTCCTCTTTTTTTTGTTGACCAGAAGTGATATTTTCATTTTTTTTTTCACCGGAAGTATTTTAAAACTTTTCTGGAAGTGATTTTTTCCTATTTTTGTTGAGCAGGTGTGATTTTTATTTTTTTTTCGCCGAAGTGATTTTTTCCTATTTTTTTGACCTAAGTGATATGTTAATTATTTTTCACCGGAGTGATTTTAAAACTTTTTCTGAAGTGATTTTTTCCTATTTTTGTTGACCAGAAGTGATTATTTTTTCATTTTTTTTCACGAAGTGATTTAAAAACTTTTTTTTGAAGTGTTTTTTTATTTTGTTGACCAGAAGTGATTTTTTCAATTTTTTTTCACTGAAAGTGATTTCAAATTTTTTCTGGAAGTGATTTTTTTCTTTTTTTGTTGACCAGAAATGATTAGTTTTTCATTATTTTTTCACCAGAAGTGAATTTTTACAAACTTTTTCTGGAAAATTTTTAATTTTGTTTGTTGACCAGAAGTGATTATTTTTCATATTTCACGGAAGTGATTTAAAACTTTCTGGAAGTGATTTTTTCCTATTTTTGTTGACCATAAGTAATTTTTTCTTTTTTCACTGGAATGATTTTAAAACTTTTTCTGAAAGTATTTTCCTATTTTTGTTGACAAGAATTGATGAGTTTTAATATTTTTCCAGAAGTGATTTTAAAACTTTTTTTGGAAGTGGTTTTTTTACTATTTTTTGTTGACCAGAAGTGAATATTTTTCATTTTTTTTCACACAGAAGTGATTTTAAAACTTTTTCTGGAAGAAATTTTTATTTGTTTGTTGACCAGAAGTGATTATTTTTTCATTCTTTTTTTTCACTGAAGTGATTTTTAAAACTTTTCTGGAAGTGAATTTTTTCCTATTTTGTTGACCATAAGTGATGTTTTTTTCCTTTTTCACTGGAATTGATTTAAAAACTTTTCTTGAAGTAATTTTTCCTATTTTTTGACAAGAGTGATGAGTTTTTGATATTTTTTTCAGCAGAAGTGATTTTAAAACTTTTTTTGGAAGTGGTTTTTTTTACTATTTTTGTTGACCAGAAGTGAATATTTTTCTTTTTCCACTGGAAGTGATTTCAAATAATTTACTGGAAGTGATTTTTTTCCTCATTTTGTTGACCAGGAGTGATTAGTTTCATTATTTTTTCACCAGAAGTGATTTTAAAACTTTTATGGAATCGATTTTAATTTTTTTTGTTGACCAGAAGTGATTATTTTTCATTCTTTTTTACCAGAATGATTTTAAAACTTTTTCTGGAATGATTTTTTTTCCTATTTTGTTGACCAGAAGTGTTATTTTTCATTTTTTTTCACCAGAAGTGATTTTAAAACTGTTTCTGGAGTGATTTTTTCCTTTGTTGTGACCAGAAGTGATTTTTTCATTTTTTTCCTGAAGTAATTTTACAATTTTTCAGGAAGTAATTTTTTCCTCTTTTTTGTTGACCAGAAGTGATTTTTCATTTTTTTTCACCTGGTTATTTACAACTTTTCTGGAAGTTAATTTTTTCCTATTTTTGTTGAGCAGGTGTTATTTTTTTGAATTTTTTTTCACCGGAAGTGATTTTTCTATTTTTTTGACCATAAGTGAATATGTTTAATATTTTTCACCGGAACTGATTTTAAAACTGTTTCTGGAAGTGATTTTTTCCTCTTTGTTGTTGACCAGAAGTGATTCTTTTTCCTTTTTTTTCACTGGAATTGATTTTAAAAACTTTTTCTTGAAGTGATTTTTTCTCATTTTTGTTGACCAGGAGTGATTGTTTTCATTTTTTTTCACAAGAAGTGATTTTAACTTTTCTGGAATGATTTTTTTTTTTTTGTTGACCAGAAGTGATATTTTTCATTTTTTTTCACCGGAAGTGATTTAAAGACTTTTTCTGGAAGTGATTTTTTCCAATTTTTTTGTTAACCAGAAGTGATTTTTTTCTTTTTTTCACCGGAAGTGATTTTAAAAAACTTTTTCTGAAGTGATTTTTTTCTATTTTTGTTGACAGAAGTGATTTTTCATTATTTTTCACCAGAAAGTTGATTTTAAAACTTTTTTTGGAAGTGGTTATTTTATTACTATTTTTGTTTACAGAAGTGCTATTTTCATTTTTTCACCAGAAGTGATTTTAAAATTTTCTGGAATGATTTCCTCTTTGTTGTTGACCAGAAGTGATTATTTTTCATTCTTTTTTACTGGAAGTGATTTAAAAACTTTTTCTGGAATTGATTTTTTCCTATTTTTTTTGACCAGAAGTGTTATTTTTCATTTTTTTTCACCAGAAGTGATTTTAAAACTTTCTGGAAGTGATTTTTTCCTCTTTTTGTTGACCAGAAGTGTTTATTTTTCATTTTTTTTTCCTAGAAGTGATTTTATAACTTTTTCAGGAAGTAATTTTTTCCTCTTTTTTGTTGACCAGAAGTGTATTTTTCATTTTTTCACCTGAGTTGATTTTACAACTTTTTTCTGGAAGTAATTTTTCCTATTTTTGTTGACAGAGTGATGATTTTTAGAAATTTTTTTTCACGGAAGTGATTTTAAATTTTTCGGAAGTGATTTTTCCTATTTTTTTTGACCATAGTGAATATGTTTAATTTTTTTCACCGAAGTGATTTTAAAACTTTTTCTGGAAGTGATTTTTCCTTTTGTTGTGACAGAAGTGATTTTTTTCTTTTTTTTCACTGGAATTGATTTTAAAAACTTTTTCTTGAAGTGATTTTTTTCCTATTTTGTTGACCAGGAGTGATTGGTTTTCATTTATTTTTTTCACAGAAGTGATTTAAAACTTTTTCTGAATAGATTTTATTTCTTTTTGTTGACCAGAAGTGATATTTTTCATTTTTTTTCACAGAAGTGATTTTAAAACTTTTTCTGGAAGTGATTTTTTTCTATTTTTTTTGACCAAAAGTGAAATTTTTCATTAGAGGATTTAAAAAATTTTCTGGAAGTGATTTTTTTCCAATTTTTGTTGAACCAGAAGTGATTTTTTTTCTTGTGTTTTCACCGGAAGGATTTTAAAACTTTTTGCTGAATGATTTTTTTCCTATTTTTGTTGACAGAAGTGATTATTTTTCATTATTTTTTCACAGAAGTGATTTAAAAACTTTTTTGGAAGTGTTTTTTTTTTTATTTTTGTTGACCGAAAGTGAATATTTTCATTTTTTTTTCACTGGAAGTGATTTTTAAAGAATTATTTTGGAAGTTAATTTTTTCCATCATTTTTTGTTAATAGGAGGATTTGTTTTCAATTTTTTTTTCACCGGAAGATTTTAAAAACTTTTTCTGGAAGTGATTTTTCCTATTTTTGTTGACCAGAAGTCATGATTTATATTTTTTCACCAGAAGTGATTTTAAACTTTTTTTTGGAAGTGTTTTTTTCTATTTTTTTTGACGCAGAAGTGAATATTTTTTTCTTTTTTTTCACTGGAAGTGATTTAAAAACTTTCTGGAAGTGATTTTTTCCTATTTTTGTTGACCAGAGTGATTAGTTTTCATTATTTTTTCACCAGAAGTGATTTTAAAACTTTTTCTGGAATAGATTTTATTTTTTTTTGTTGACCAGAAGTGATTATTTTTCATTTTTTTCACGGAAGTGATTTTAAAACTTTTTCGGAAGTATTTTTCCTTTTTTTGTGACCAGAAGTGATTTTTCATATTTTTTTCACCGGAATAATTTTAAACACCTTTTCTGGAAGTGAATTTTTCCTTTTTTTGTTGAGAGGTTGATTTTTTTGAATTTTTTATCGCCGGAAGTGATTTTTTTCCTATTTTTTGACCATAAGTGATATTTTTTTTTTCACGAGTGATTTTAAAACTTTTTCTGAAGTGATTTTTTCCTATTTTTGTTGACAGAAGTGATTAATTTTCATTTTTTTCACCAGAAGTGATTTTAAAACTTTTTGAAGTGTTTTTTTATATTTTTTGTTGACAGAAGTGAATATTTTTCATTTTTTTTCACTGGAAAGTGTTCAAATTTTTTCTGGAAGTGATTTTTTCCTTTTTTTGTTGACCAGAATGATGTTTTCATTATTTTTCACCAGAAGTGATTTTAAAACTTTTTTCTGGAAGAATTTTTTATTTTTTGTTGACCAGAAGTGATTATTTTTCATATTCACAGGAAGTGATTTTAAAACTTTCTGGAATGGATTTTTCCTATTTTTGTTTGACCAAGTAATTTTTTCTTTTTTTCACTGAATTGATTTTAAAAAATTTTTCTGAAGTATTTTTTCCTATTTTGTTGACAAGAGTGATTAGTTTTATTATTTTTTCACCAGAAGTGATTTTAAAACTTTTTTTGGAAGTGGTTTTTTACTATTTTTGTTGACCAGAAGTGAATATTTTTCATTTTTTTCACCAGAAATGATTTTAAAAACTTTTTCTGGAGAAATTTTTAATTTTGTTTTGTTGACCAGAAGTGATTATTTTTCATTCTTTTTTCACTGGAAGTGATTTTAAAACTTCTGGAAGTGAATTTTTTCCTATTTTTTTGTTGACCATGAAGTGAGTGTTTTTCTTTTTTTCCACTGGAAGTTGATTTTAAAACTTTTTCTTGAAGTAATTTTTTCCTATTTTTGTTGACAAGAAGTGATGATTTTAATATTTTTCACAGAAGTGATTTTAAAACTTTTTTTGAAGTGGTTTTTTTTACTATTTTTGTTGACAGAAGTGAATATTTTTCATTTTTTTCACTGGAAGTGATTTCAAATAATTTACTGGAAGTGATTTTTTCCTCATTTTTGACCAGGAGTGATTAGTTTCATTTATTTTTCACCAGAAGTGATTTTAAAACTTTTTGGAATGATTTTTAATTTTTTTTGTTGACAGAAGTGATTATTTTTCATTCTTTTTTACCAGAAGTGATTTTAAAACTTTTTCTGGAATTGATTTTTTCCTATTTTTGTTGACCAGAAGTGCTTATTTTTCATTTTTTTTTCACCAGAAGTGATTTTAAAACTGTTTCTGGAAGTGATTTTTTCCCTTGTTGTTGACCAGAAGTGATTATTTTTATTTTTTTTCTCTGGAAGGTAATTTTACAATTTTTCAGGAAGTAATTTTTTTCCTCTTTTTTGTTGACCGAAGTGATTTTTCATTTTTTTTCACTGGTTTATTTTACAACTTTTCTGGAAGTTAATTTTTTCCTATTTTTGTTGAGCAGGTGTTATTTTTTTGAATATTTTTTTTCACCGGAAGTGATTTTTTCCTATTTTTTGACCATAAGTGATTATGTTTAATATTTTTCACCGGAACTGTTTTAAAACTGTTTCTGGAAGTGATTTTTCTCTTTGTTTGTTGACCAGAAGTGATTCTTTTTCCTTTTTTTTTCACTGGAATTGATTTTAAAAACTTTTTTTGAAGTTGAATTTTTTCCTCATTTTTGTTGACCAGGAGTGATGGTTTTCATTATTTTTTCAAGAAGTGATTTTAAAACTCT
>CM068959.1:102681-140317 GCA_035128595.1 Eptatretus atami
TGTTCTGGAAGTGATTTTACTTTCCGCTGGATGTTGTTTAATTTTGGACGCAGAAGTGATTATTTTTCATTTTTAATTTTTCTAACTCGAAGTATTTAATAACTTTTTCAGGAAGTAATTTTCTCATCTTTTTTTGTGACGTCAGAAGTGATTTTTCAATTTTTTTTCACCTGGTTATTTTACAACTTTTCTGGAAGTTGAATTTTTTCCTATTTTGTTGAGCAGGTTGATTTTTGAATTTTTTTCACCGGAAGTGATTTTTTCCTATTTTTTGACCATAATGAATATGTTTAATTTTTTCACCGGAACAGATTTTAAAACTGTTTCTGGAAGTGATTTTTTCCATCTTTGTTGTTGACCAGAAGTGAGTCTTTTTTTCTTTTTTTCACCCTGGAATGATTGTAAAACTTTTTCTTACAGTTATTTTTGCTAATTTTTTCTGACAAGAAGTGTTAATTTTCAATATTTTTTTACCAGAAGTGATTTTAAAACCTTTTTTTGGAAGTGGTTTTTTTACTATTTTTGTTGACCAGAATGAATATTTTTTTTTTCACTGGAAGTGATTCAAAAATTTACTGGAAGTGATTTTTTTCCTCATTTTTTTGTTGACCCAGAACTGATGAGTTTTCATTAATTTTTTCACAGAAGTGATTTTAAAACTTTTTCTGAAGAATTTTAAATTTTGTTTGTTGGACCAGAAGTGATTATTTTTCATTCTTTTTCACGGAAGTGATTTTAAAACTTTCTGGAAGTGAATTTTTCCTATTTTGTTGACCATAAGTGAGTTTTTTTTCCTTTTTTTTACTGGAATTGATTTTAAAAACTTTTTCTTAGAAGTAATTTTTTCCTATTTTTGTTGACAAGAAAGTGATGAGTTTTGAATATTTTTTCAGCAGAAGTGATTTTAAAAACTTTTTTTGGAAGTGGTTTTTTTTACTATTTTTGTTGACCAGAAGTGAATATTTTTTCATTTTTCACTGGAAGTGGATTTCAAATAATTTACTGGAAGTGGTTTTTTTCCTCATTTTTGTTGACCAGGAGTGATTAGTTTTCATTATTTTTTCACCAGAAGTGATTTAAAACTTTTATGGAATCGACTTTTAATTTTTTTGTTGACCAGAAGTGATTATTTTTCATTCTTTTTTCACAGAAGTGATTTTAAAACTGTTTTTCTGGAAGTAATTTTTTTCCGCTTTGTTGTTGACCAGAAGTGATTATTTTTCATTTTTTTTTCTCTGAAGTATTTTAATAACTTTTTCAGGAAGTAATTTTTTTCCTCTTTTTGTTGACCAGAAGTGATTTTTCATTTTTTTTCACCTGATATTTTACAACTTTTCTGGAAGTTAATTTTTTTCCTATTTTTGTTGAGCAGGTGTTATTTTTTTTTGAATTTTTTTTCACGAAGTGATTTTTTTCCTATTTTTTGACATAAGTGAATATGTTTAATATTTTTTCACCGGAACTGATTTTAAAACTGTTTCTGGAAGTTGATTTTTTTCCTCTTTGTTGTTGACCAGAAGTGATTTCTTTTTCTTTTTTTTTCACGGAATTGATTTTAAAAACTTTTTCTTAAAGTATTTTTTCCTCATTTTTGTTGACAAGAAGTGATGAGTTTTGATATTTTTTCAGCCAGAAGTGATTTTAAAACTTTTTTGGAAGTGGTTTTTTACCATTTTTGTTCACGCAGAAGTGAATATTTTTCATTTTTTTTCACTAGAAGTTATTTCAAATAATTTACTGGAAGTGATTTTTTCCTAATTTTTTGTTGACCAGGAAGTGATTATTTTCATTATTTTTTCCACCAGAAAGTAATTTTTAAACTTTTTCTGAATGTTTTTTATTTTTTGTTGACCAGAAGTCTATTTTTCATCTTTTTTCACCGGAAGTGAATTTTAAAAACTTTTTCTGGAAGTGATTTTTTTCCTATTTTTTGTTTACCGAAGTGGCTTATTTTTCATATTTTTTTCAGCAGAAGTGATTTTAAAACTTTCTGGAAAGTGATTTTTTTCCTCTTTTTTGTTGACCAGAAGTGATTATTTTTCATTTTTTTTTCTCCAGAAGTGATTTTATAACTTTTTCAGAAGTAATTTTTTTCCTCTATTTTTTGTTGACCAGAAGTGAATTTTTCATTTTTTTTTCACCGGAAGTGATTTTAAAACTTTTCTGGAAGTGAATTTTTCCTATTTTTGTTGAGAGAGTGTGACTTTTAAATTTTTTTTCACCGGAAGTGATTTTAAAAATTTTCCGGAAGTGATTTTCCTATTTTTTTTGAGCATAAGTGAATATTTGAATTATTTTTCACCGGAAGTGAATTTTGAAAATTTTTCCGGAAGTGATTTTCCTATTTTTTTTGACCATAAAGTGAATTATGTTTGAATATTTTTCAACCGGAAGTGATTTTAAAAACTTTTATTGGAAGTGATTTTTTCCTATTTTGTTGACCAGAAGTGATTATTTTTCATTATTTTTTCACAAGAAGTGATTTTAAAACTTTTTTTTGAAGTGGTTTTTACTTTTTTGTTGACCAGAGTTGAATATTTTTCATTTTTTTTCACTGGAAGTGATTTCAAATAATTTCAGGAAGTGATTTTTTCCTCATTTTTGTTGACCGGAGTGATTAGTTTTCATTATTTTTTTCACCAGAAGTGATTTTAAAACTTTTTCTGGAAGAAATTTTTAATTTGTTTGTTGACCAGAAGTGATTATTTTTCATCATCTTCAACGGAAGTGATTTTAAAACTTTCTGGAAGTGAATTTTTTCCTATTTTTGTTGACGCATAAGTAAGTCTTTTTTTCCTTTTTTTCACTGGAATTGATTTTAAAAACTTTTTCTTGAAGTGATTTTTTGTTGACAAGAAGTGATGAATTTTTAATATTTTTTTCACAGAAGTGATTTTAAAACTTTTTTGGGAAGTGTTTTTTTTTTTACTATTTTTGTTGACCAGAAGTGAATATTTTTTAATTTTTTCCACTGGAAGTGATTTCAAATAATTTACTGGAAGTGATTTTTTTCCTCATTTTTGTTGACCAGGAGTGATTAGTTTTCATTATTTTTTCACCAGAAGTGATTTTTAAACTTTTTAAGGAATCGATTTTTAATTTTTTTTGTTGACCAGAAGTGATTATTTTTCATTCTTTTTTGACCGAAGTGATTTAAAAACTTTTTCGGAATTGATTTTTTCCTATTTTTGTTGACCAGAAGTGCTTATTTTTCATTTTTTTTTCACCAGAAGTGATTTTAAAACTGTTTCTGGAAGTGATTTTTTTCTTTGTTGTTGACCAAGAAGTGATTATTTTTATTTTTTTTTTCTCTAGAAGTGATTTAATAACTTTTCAGGAAGTAATTTTTTCCTCTTTTTGTTGACCAGAAGTGATTTTTCCATTTTTTTTCACCTGAAATTATTTTTACAACTTTTCTGGAAGTTAATTTTTCCTATTTTTTGTTGAGCAGGTGTGATTTTTTTAGAATTTTTTTCACCGGTAGTGATATTAAAATTTTTCCGGAAGTGAATTTCCTATTTTTTTGACCATAAGTGAATATGTTTAATTTTTTTTTCACCGAAAGTGATTTTAAACTGTTTCTGGAAGTGAATTTTCCTCTTTTTTGTTGACCAGAAGTGATTCTTTTTCCTTTTTTTTCACTGGAATTGATTTTAGAAACTTATTCTGGAAGTGATTCTTTCCTCATTTTTGTTGACAGGAGTGATTGTTTTCATTATTTTTTCACCAGAAGTGATTTTAACACTTTTTCTGGATGTGATTTTTTTCCCCATTTTTGTTGACCAGAAGTGAATATTTTTTCATTTTTTTCCACCGAAGTGATTTTAAAAACTGTTTCTGGAAGTGATTTTTTCCTCTTTGTTGTTGACCAGAAGTGATTCTTTTTCCTTTTTTTTTTTTCACTGGAATTGATTTTAAAAAACTTTTTCTTGAAGTGATTTTTTCCTCATTTTTGTTTGACCAGGAGTGATTGGTTTTCATTATTTTTCACCAGAAGTGATTAAAAACTTTTTCTGGAATAGATTTTCATTTTTTTTTGTTGACCAGAAGTGAATATTTTTCATCTTTTTTCACCGGAAGTGATTGAAAAACTTTTCTGGAAAGTGATTTTTTTCCTATTGTTTTTGACCAAACAGTGACAATTTTTTCATTGGAGGATTTAAAATTTTTTCTGGAATTGATGTTTTTTCCAATATTTTGTTAACCAGAAGTGATTGTTTTTTCTTGTGTTTTCACCGGAAGTGATTTTAAAACTGTTTTTTGAAGTGATTTTTTTCCTATTTTTTGTTGACTAGAAGTGATTATTTTTCATTATTTTTTCACCAGAAAGTGATTTTAAAACTTTTTTGGAAGTGGTTTTTTTTTTACTATTTTTGTTGACCAGAAGTGAATATTTTTCATTTTTTTTCACTGGAAGTGATTTCAAAGAATTTACTGGAAGTTATTTTTTCCTTTTTTCATTGACCAGAAATGATTAGTTTTCATTATTTTTTCACCGGAAGTGATTTTAAAAACTTTCTGGAAGTGAATTTTTTCCTATTTTTTTTGACCAGAAGTGAGTCTTTTTCCTTTTTTTCACTGGAAGTGATTTCAAATAAATTTACTGGAAGTGATTTTTTTCCTCATTTTTGTTGACCAGGAGTGATTACTTTTCATTATTTTTCCACCAGAAGTGATTTTAAACCTTTTTTTGGAAGTGGTTTTTTTTACTATTTTTTGTTGACCAGAAGTGAATATTTTTGATTTTTTTTCACTGGAAGTGATTTCAAATAATTTACTGGAAGTGATTCTTTTCCTCATTTTTGTTGACCAGGAGTGATTAGTTTTCATTATTTTTTCACACAGAAGTGATTTAAACCTTTTTTGGAAGTGGATTTTGTTACTATTTTTTTGTTGACCAGAAGTGAATATTTGTCATTTTTTTCACTGGAAGTGATTTCAAATAATTTACTGGAAGTGAATTTTTTCCTATTTTTTGTTGACCAGAACTGATGAGTTTTCATTATTTTTTCACCAGAAGTGATTTTAAAACTTTTTCTGGAAGAAAATTTTTTAATTGTTTGTTGACCAGAAGTGATTATTTTTCATTTTTTTTCACTGGAAGTGATTTTAAAACTTTCTGGAAGTAATTTTTCCTATTTTTGTTGACCATAAGTGAGTGTTTTCCTTTTTTTTCACTGGAATTGATTTTAAAAACTTTTTCTTAAAGTAATTTTTTCCTATTTTTGTTGACAAGAAGTGATGAGTTTTGAATATTTTTTCAGCAGAAGTGATTTTAAAACTTTTTTTGGAAGTGTTTTTTTTTACTATTTTTTGTTGACCAGAAGTGAATATTTTTCATTTTTTCACTGGAAAGTGATTTCAAATAATTTACTGGAAGTGGTTTTTTTCCTCATTTTTGTTGACCAGGAGTGATTAGTTTTCATTCTTTTTCAGCCAGAAGTGATTTTAAAACTTTTTATGGAATCGATTTTTAATTTTTTTTGTTGACCAGAAGTGATTATTTTTCATCTTTTTTCACCAGAAGTGATTTTAAAACTGTTTCTGGAAGTGATTTTTTCCGCTTTGTTGTTGACACAGAAGTGATTATTTTTCATTTTTTTTTCTCTGGAAGTAATTTTATAAACTTTTTCAGGAAGTAATTTTTTCCTCTTTTTTGTTGACCAGAAGTGATTTTTTTTCATTTTTTTTCACCTGGTTTATTTTACAACTTTTTCTGGAAGTTAATTTTTTTCCTATTTTTTTGAGCAGGTGTATTTTTTTTGAATTTTTTTTCAACCGGAAGTGATTTTTTCCTATTTTTTGACCATAAGTGAATATGTTTAATATTTTTCCACCGGAACGATTTTAAAAACTGTTTCTGGAAGTGATTTTTTTCCTCTTTGTTGTTGACCAGAAGTGAGTCTTTTTCTTTTTTTTCACTGGATTGATTTTAAAAACTTTTTCTTGAAGTGATTTTTTGCTATTTTTCTTGACAAGAAGTGTTAAGTTTTCAATATTTTTTCACCAGAAGTGATTTTAAACCTTTTTTTGGAAGTGGTTTTTTTTACTATTTTTGTTGACCAGAAGTGAATATTTTTTTAATTTTTTCACTGGAAGTGATTTCAAATAATTTACTGGAAGTGATTCTTTCCTCATTTTTGTTGACCAGGAGTGAGTTTTCATTATTTTTTCACCAGAAGTGATTTTAAAACTTTTTTGGAAGGAATTTTTTACTATTTTTGTTGACCAGAAGTGAATATTTTGTTCATTTTTTTCACTGGAAGTGATTTAATAAATTTCTGGAAGTGAATTTTTTCCTATTTTTGTTGACCAGAATGATGAGTTTTCATTATTTTTTCACCAGAAGTGATTTTAAAACTTTTTCTGAAAGAAATTTTTATTTGTTTGTTTGACCAGAAGTGATTATTTTTCATTTTTTTCACTGGAAAGTGATTTTAAAACTTTTGGAAGTGAATTTTTTCCTATTTTTTGACCATAAGTGAGTGTTTTTTTCTTTTTTTACTGGATTGATTTTAAAAACTTTTTCTTAAGTAATTTTTCCTATTTTGTTGACAAGAAGTGATGAGTTTTGAATTTTTTCCAGAAGTGATTTTAAAACTTTTTTGGAGTGGTTTTTTCTATTTTTGTTGACCAGAAGTGAATATTTTTCATTTTTTTCACGGGAAGTGATTTCAAATAATTTACTGGAAGTGGTTTTTTTCCTCATTTTTGTTGACCAGGAGTGATTATTTTCATTATTTTTCACCAGAAGTGATTTTAAACTTTTTATGGAATCGACTTTTTAATTTTTTTGTTGACCAGAAGTGATTATTTTCAATTCTTTTTTCACCAGAAGTGATTTTAAAACTGTTTCTGGAAGTAATTTTTTCCGCTTTGTTGTTGACCAGAAGTGATTATTTTTCATTTTTTTTCTCTGGAAGTAATTTTATAACTTTTCAGGAAGTAATTTTTTCTCTTTTTGTTGACCAGAAGTGATTTTTCATTTTTTTTCACCTGGTTATTTTACAACTTTTCTGGAAGTTAATTTTTTTCCTATTTTTGTTGAGCGGTGTTATTTTTAATTTTTTTTCACCGGAAGTGATTTTTTCCTATTTTTTGACCATAAGTGAATATGTTTAATATTTTTTTTCACCGGAACTGATTTTAAAAAACTGTTTCTGGAAGTGATTTTTTCCTCTTTGTTGTTGACCAGAAGTGATTCTTTCCTTTTTTTCACAGGAATTGATTTTAAAAACTTTTTCTTAAAGTAATTTTTGTCCTATTTTTTGTTGACAAGAAGTGATGAGTTTTGAATATTTTTTCAGCAGAAGTGATTTTAACTTTTTTTGGAAGTGGTTTTTTTAACATTTTGTTTCACCAGAAGTGAATATTTTTCATTTTTTTTCACTGGAAGTGATTTCAAATAATTTACTGGAAGTGATTTTTTCCTAATTTTTGTTGACCAGGAGTGATTAGTTTTCATTATTTTTTCACCAGAAGTAATTTTAAAACTTTTTCTGAAATAGATTTTTTATTTTTTTGTTGACCAGAAGTCTAATTTTTCATTCTTTTTTCACCGGAAGTGATTTTAAAACTTTTTCTGGAAGTGATTTTTTTCCTATTTTTTGTTTACCAGAAGTGCTTATTTTTCATTTTTTTCAGCAGAAGTGATTTTAAAACTTTCTGGAAGTGATTTTTTCCTCTTTGTTGTTGACCAGAAGTGATTATTTTTTCATTTTTTTTCTCCAGAAGTGATTTTATAACTTTTTCAGGAAGTAATTTTTTCGCTCTTTTTTTGTTGACCAGAAGTGATTTTCATTTTTTTTTTCACCGGAAGTAATTTTAAAACTTTTTCTGGAAGTGAACTTTTCCTATTTTTGTTGAGCAGGTGTGACTTTTAGAATTTTTTTCAACCGGAAGTGATTTTAAAAATTTTTCCGGAAGTGATTTTCCTATTTTTTGAGCATAAGTGAATATGTTGAATTATTTTTCACCGGAAGTGATTTAAATTTTTCCGGAAGTGATTTTCCTATTTTTTTGACCATAAATGAATATGTTGAATTATTTTTCACCGGAAGTGATTTTAAAAACTTGTATTGAAGTGATTTTTTCCTATTTTTGTTGACCAGAAGTGATTATTTTTAATTATTTTTTCACAGGAGTGATTTTAAAACTTTTTTTTTGAAGTGGTTTTTTACTATTTTTGTTGACCAGAAGTGAATATTTTTCATTTTTTTTCACTGGAAAGTGCATTCAAATCTTTTTTCTGGAAGTGATTTTTCCTTTTTTTCGTTGACCAGAAATGATTAGTTTTCATTATTTTTCACAGAAGTGATTTTAAAACTTTTTCAGGAAGAAATTTTTATTTTGTTTGTTGACCAGAAGTGATTATTTTTCATTCTTTTTCACCGGAAGTGATTTTAAAACTTTTTCTGGAAGTGAATTTTTTCCTATTTTTTGTTGACCATAAGTGAGTCTTTTTCCTTTTTTTCACTGGAATTGATTTTAAAAACTTTTTCTTGAAGTGATTTTTTGCTATTTTTTGTTGACAAGAAGTGTTAAGTTTTAATATTTTTTCACCAGAAGATTGTTTTAAACTTTTTTGGAAGTGGTTTTTTTCTATTTTTGTTGACCAGAAGTGAATATTTTTCATTTTTTTCACTGGAAGTGATTTCAAATAATTTACTGGAAGTGATTTTTTTCCTCATTTTTGTTGGACCAGGAGTGATTACTTTTCATTATTTTTTCACCAGAAGTGATTTTTAAACCTTTTTTTGGAAGTGGTTTTTTTTACTATTTTGTTGACCAGAAGTGAATATTTTATTTTTTTCACTGGAAGTGATTTCAAATAATTTACTGAAGTGATTTTTCCCTATTTTTGTTGACCAGAAGTGATGAGTTTCATTATTTTTTCACCAGAAGTGATTTTAAACCATTTGGGAAGTGGTTTTTTTTACTATTTTTGTTCACCAGAAGTGAATATTTTTCATTTTTTTTCACCAGAAGTGATTTTATAACTTTTTCAGGAAGTAATTTTTTCCTCTTTTTTTGTGACCAGAAGTGATTTTTCATTTTTTCACACGAAGTTATTTTAAAAACTTTCCTGGAAGTGAATTTTTTTCTATTTTTGTTGAGCAGTGTGATTTTTTGAATTTTTTTTTCACCGAAGTGATTTTAAAACTTTTTCTTGAAGAGATTTTTTCCTATTTTTGTTGACCAGAAGTGATTATTTTCATTATTTTTTCACCAGAAGTGATTTTAAAACTTTTTTTTGGAAGTGGTTTTTTTACTATTTTTGTTGACCAGAAGTGAATATTTTTCATTTTTTTCACTGGAAGTGCATTCAAATCTTTTTTGGAAGTGATTTTTCCCTTTTTTCGTTGACCAGAAATGATTAGTTTTCATTATTTTTTCACCGAAGTGATTTTAAAATTTTTCTTGAAGAGATTTTTTCCTATTTTTGTTGACCAGAAGTGATTTTTTTCATTATTTTTTCACCAGAAGTGATTTTAAAACTTTTTTTTGAAGTGGTTTTTTTACTATTTTTGTTGACCAGAAGTGAATATTTTTCATTTTTTTCACTGGAAGTGATTTCAAATAATTTACTGGAAGTGATTTTTTCCTAATTTTTGTTGACCAGGAGTGATTAGTTTTCATTATTTTTTCACCAGAAGTAATTTTAAAACTTTTTCTGAAAGAGATTTTTTATTTTTTTTGTTGACCAAAGTGATTATTTTTCATTTTTTTCACCGGAAGTGATTTTTCCTATTTTATTTACCAGAAGTGCTTATTTTTCATTCTTTTCAGCAGAAGTGATTTTAAAACTTTCTGGAAGTGATTTCCTCTTTGTTGTTGACCAGAAGTGATTATTTTTCATTTTTTTTTCTCCAGAAGTGATTTTATAACTTTTTCAGGAAGTAATTTTTTCCTCTTTTTTGTTGACCAGAAGTGATTTTTCATTTTTTTTTTTACCGGAAGTAATTTTAAAACTTTTCTGGAAGTGAACTTTTACATTTTTGTGAGCAGTGTGACTTTGATTTTTTTTCACCGGAAGTGATTTTAAATTTTTCCAGAAGTGATTTTTTCCTATTTTTTTGACCATAAGTGAATATGTTGAATATTTTTCACCGGAAGTGATTTTAAACTTTTTCTGAAGTGATTTTTTCCTATTTTTTTGTTAACCAGAAGTGATTATTTTTAATTATTTTTACCAGAAGTGATTTTAAAACTTTTTTTTGAAGTGGTTTTTTACTATTTTTGTTGACCAGAAGTGAATATTTTTCATTTTTTTTCACTGGAAGTGCATTCAAATCTTTTTTTGGAAGTGATTTTTTCCTTTTTTTCATTGACCAAGAATGATTAGTTTTCATTATTTTTTCACCGGAAGTGATTTTTAAAACTTTCTGGAAGTGAATTTTTTCCTTTTGTTGACCATGAAGTGAGTCTTTTTTCCTTTTTTTCACTGGAATTGATTTTAAAACTTTTTCTTGAAGTGATTTTTTTGCTATTTTTGTTGACAAGAAGTGTTAAGTTTTCAATATTTTTCACCAGAAGTGATTTTAAACCTTTTTTTGGAAGTGGTTTTTTTACTATTTTTGTTGACCAGAAGTGAATATTTTTAATTTTTTCACTGGAAGTGATTTCAAATAATTTACTGGAAGTGATTCTTTTCCTCATTTTTGTTGACGAGGAGTGATTAGTTTTCATTATTTTTTACACAGAAGTGATTTTAAACCTTTTTTTTGGAAGTGGATTTTGTTACTATTTTTGTTGACCAGAAGTGAATATTTTGTCATTTTTTTTCACTGGAAGTGAATTTTTTCCTATTTGTTGACCAGAACTGATGAGTTTTCATTATTTTTTTCACCAGAAGTGATTTTAAAACTTTTCTGGAAGAAATTTTTAATTTTGTTTTGTTGACCAGAAGTGATTGTTTTTCATTTTTTTTCACTGGAAGTGATTTTAAAACTTTCTGGAAGTGAATTTTTCCTATTTTTGTTGACCATAAGTGAGTGTTTTTCCTTTTTTTTACATGGAATTTGATTTTAAAAACTTTTTCTTCAAGTAATTTTTTCCTATTTTTGTTGACAAGAAGTGATGAGTTTTGAATATTTTTTTCAGCAGAAGTGATTTTAAAACTTTTTTTGGAAGTGGTTTTTTTCTATTTTTGTTGACCAGAAGTGAATATTTTTCATTTTTTTACTGGAAGTGATTTCAAATAATTTACTGGAAGTGGTTTTTTCCTCATTTTTGTTGACCAGGAGTGATTAGTTTTCATTATTTTTTCACCAGAAGTGATTTTAAAAACTTTTATGGAATCGATTTTTAATTTTTTTTGTTGACCAGAAGTGATTATTTTTCATTCTTTTTCACCAGAAGTGATTTTAAAAACTGTTTCTGAAGTGATTTTTTCTGCTTGTTTGTTGACCAGAAGTGATTATTTTTCATTTTTTTTCTCTGGAAGTAATTTTATAACTTTTTCAGGAAGTAATTTTTTCCTCTTTTTGTTGACCAGAAGTGATTTTTCATTTTTTTTCACCTGGTTATTTTACAACTTTTCTGCAAGTTAATTTTTTTCCTATTTTTGTTGAGCAGGTGTTATTTTTTGAATTTTTTTCACCGGAAGTGATTTTCCTATTTTTTGACCATAAGTGAATATGTTTAATATTTTTTCACCGGAACTGATTTTAAAACTGTTTCTGGAAGTGAATTTTTCCTCTTTGTTGTTGACCAGAAGTGAGTCTTTTTCCTTTTTTTCACTGGAATTGATTTTAAAACTTTTTCTTGAAGTATTTTTTGCTATTTTTTTGACAAGAAGTGTTAAGTTTTCAATATTTTTTCACCAGAAGTGATTTTAAACCTTTTTTTGGAAGTGGTTTTTTTTACTATTTTTGTTGACCAGAAGTGAATATTTTTAATTTTTCACTGGAAGTGATTTCAAATAATTTACTGGAAGTGATTCTTTTCTCATTTTTGTTGACAGGAGGATTAGTTTTCATTATTTTTTCACCAGAAGTGATTTTAAACCTTTTTTGGAAGTGATTTTGTTACTATTTTTGTTGACCAGAAGTGAATATTTGTCATTTTTTTCACTGGAAGTGATTTCAAATAATTTACTGAAGTGATTTTTTCCTATTTTTGTTGACCAGAACTGATGAGTTTTCATTATTTTTTCACAGAAGTGATTTTAAAACTTTTTCTGGAAGAATTTTTAATTTTGTTTGTTGACCAGAAGTGATTATTTTTTCATTCTTTTTCACTGGAAGTATTTTAAAACTTTCTGGAAGTGAATTTTTTCCTATTTTTGTTGACCATAAGTGAGTGTTTTTTTCCTTTTTTTTCACTGGAATTGATTTTAAAAACTTTTCTTAAAGTAATTTTTCCTATTTTTGTTGACAAGAAGTGATGATTTTGAAATTATTTTTCAGCAGAAGTGATTTTAAAACTTTTTTTGGAAGTGGTTTTTTTTACTATTTTGGTTGACCAGAAGTGAATATTTTTCATTTTTTTCACTGGAAGTGATTTCAAATAATTTACTGAAGTGGTTTTTTCCTCATTTTTGTTGACAGGAGTGATTAGTTTTCATTATTTTTTTCACCAGAAGTGATTTTAAAACTTTTTATGGAATGACTTTTAATTTTTTTTGTTGACCAGAAGTGATTATTTTTCATCTTTTTTTTTTCACCAAAGTGATTTTAAAACTGTTCTGGATTGATTTTTTCCGCTTTGTTGTTGACAGAAGTGATTATTTTTTATTTTTTTTTCTCTGGAAGTAATTTTATAACTTTTTCAGGAAGTAATTTTTTTCCTCTTTTTGTTGACCAGAAGTGATTTTTCATTTTTTTTCACCTGGTATTTTAAAACTTTTCTGGAAGTATAATTTTTCCTATTTTTGTTGAGAGGTATTATTTTTTTGAATTTTTTTTCACCGAAGTGATTTTTTCCTATTTTTTGACCATAAGTGAATATGTTTAAATATTTTTTCACCGGAACTGATTTTAAAACTGTTTCTGGAAGTGATTTTTTCCTCTTTGTTGTTGACCAGAAGTTATTCTTTTTCCTTTTTTTTTCACTGAATTGATTTTAAAAACTTTTTCTTAAGTAATTTTTTCCTATTTTTGTTGACAAGAAGTGAGAGTTTGAATATTTTTTCAGCAGAAGTGATTTTAAAACTTTTTTTGGAAGTGTTTTTTTTACCATTTTTGTTCACCAGAAGTGAATATTTTTCATTTTTTTTCACTGGAAGTGATTTCAATAATTTACTGGAAGTGATTTTTTCTAATTTTTGTTGACCAGAGTGATTAGTTTTCATTATTTTCACCAGAAGTGATTTTAAAACTGTTTTCTGGAAGTGATTTTTTCTCTTTGTTGTTGACCAGAAGTGATTATTTTTCATTTTTTTTTCTCTGGAAGTAATTTTATAACTTTTCAGGAAGTAATTTTTTCCTCTTTTTTGTTGACCAGAAGTGATTTTTCATTTTTTTTTCACCTGGTTATTTACAAACTTTTCTGGAAGTTAATTTTTTTCCTATTTTTGTTGAGCAGGTGATATTTTTTGAATTTTTTTTCACCGGAAGTGATTTTTTTCCTATTTTTGACCATAAGTGAATATGTTTAATTTTTTTCACCGGAATGATTTTAAAACTGTTTTCTGGAAGTGATTTTTTCTCTTTTGTTGTTGACCAGAAGTGAGTCTTTTTCCTTTTTTTCACTGGAATTGATTTTAAAAACTTTTTCTTGAAGTGATTTTTTGCTATTTTTCTTGACAAGAAGTGTTAAGTTTTCAATATTTTTCACCAGAAGTGATTTTAACTTTTTTTGGAAGTGTTTTTTTTACTATTTTGTTGACCAGAAGTGAATATTTTTTATTTTTCACTGGAAGTGATTTCAAATAATTTACTGGAAGTGATTCTTTTCCTCATTTTTGTTGACCAGGAGTGATTAGTTTCATTATTTTTCACCAGAAGTGATTTTAAACCTTTTTTGGAAGTGAATTTTTACTATTTTTGTTGACCAGAAGTGAATATTTTGTCATTTTTTTCACTGGAAGTGATTTCAAATAATTTACTGGAAGTGATTTTTTCCTATTTTTGTTGACCAGAATGATGAGTTTTCTTTCTTTTTTCACCAGAAGTGATTTTAAAACTTTTTCTGGAAGAAATTTTTAATTTTGTTGTTGACCAGAAGTGATTATTTTTCATTCTTTTTTCACCTGGAAGTGATTTTAAAACTTTTCTGGAAGTGATTTTTTCCTATTTTTGTTGACCATAAGTGAGTGTTTTTTTTCCTTTTTCTGACTGGAATTGATTTTAAAACTTTTTCTTAAAGTAATTTTTTCCTATTTTTTGTGACAAGAAGTGATGAGTTTTTGAATATTTTTTCAGCAGAAGTGATTTTAAAACTTTTTTTGAAGTGGTTTTTTTTACTATTTTTGTTGACCAGAAGTGAATATTTTTCATTTTTTTCACGGGAAGTGATTTCAAATAATTTACTGGAAGTGGTTTTTTCCTCATTTTTGTTGACACAGGATGATTAGTTTTCATTATTTTTTCCACAGAAGTGATTTTAAAACTTTTTATGGAATCGACTTTTAATTTTTTTGTTGACCAGAAGTGATTATTTTTCATTCTTTTTTCACCAGAAGTGATTTTAAACTGTTTCTGGAAGTGATTTTTTCCGCTTTGTTGTTGACCAGAAGTGATTATTTTTCATTTTTTTTTCTCTGGAAGTAATTTATAACTTTTTCAGGAAGTAATTTTTCCTCTTTTTTGTTGACCAGAAGTGATTTTTTCATTTTTTTAAACTGGTTATTTTACAACTTTTCTGGAAGTTATTTTTTTCCTATTTTTGTTGAGCAAGGTGTTATTTTTTGAATTTTTTTTTACCGGAAGTGATTTTTTCCTATTTTTGACCATAAGTGAATATGTTTAATTTTTTTTCACCGGAAGCTGATTTTAAAACTGTTTCTGGAAGTGATTTTTTCCTCTTTGTTGTTGACCAGAAGTGATTCTTTTTCCTTTTTTTTCACAGGAATTGATTTTAAAAACTTTTTCTTAAAGTAATTTTTTCCTTTTTGTTGACAAGAAGTGATGAGTTTGAATATTTTTTCAGCAGAAGTGATTAAAACTTTTTTGGAAGTGGTTTTTTTACCATTTTTTGTTCGACCAGAAGTGAATATTTTCATTTTTTTTCACTGGAAGTGATTTCAAATAATTTACTGGAAGTGATTTTTTCCTAATTTTTGTTGACCAGGAGTGATTAGTTTTCATTATTTTTTCACCAGAAGTAATTTTAAAACTTTTTCTGAAATAGATTTTTTATTTTTTTTGTTGACCAGAAGTCTATTTTTCATTCTTTTTTCACCGGAAGTGATTTTAAAACTTTTTCTGGAAGTGATTTTTTCCTATTTTTGTTTACCAGAAGTGCTTATTTTTCATTTTTTTCAGCAGAATGATTTTAAAACTCTGGAAGTGATTTTTTCCTCTTGTTGTTGACCAGAAGTGATTATTTTTCATTTTTTTTCTCCAGAAGTGATTTTATAACTTTTTCAGGAAGTAATTTTTTTCCTCTTTTTTTGTTGACCAGAAGTGATTTTTCATTTTTTTTCACCGGAAGTAATTTAAAACTTTTCGGAAGTGAACTTTTCCTATTTTTGTTGAGCAGGTGTGACTTTAGAATTTTTTTTCAACGGAAGTGATTTTAAAATTTTTCCGGAAGTGATTTTCCTATTTTTTTGAGCATAAGTGAATATGTTGAATTATTTTTCACCGGAAGTGATTTTAAAATTTTTCCGGAACTGATTTTTCCTATTTTTTTGACCATAAGTGAATATGTTGAATTATTTTCACCGGAAGTGATTTTAAAAACTTGTACTGGAAGTGATTTTTTCCTATTTTTGTTGACCAGAAGTGATTATTTTTAATTATTTTTCACAAGAAGTGATTTTAAAACTTTTTATTGAAGTGGTTTTTTACTATTTTTGTTGACCAGAAATGAATATTTTTCATTTTTTTCTTCACTGGAAGTGCATTCAAATCTTTTTCTGGAAGTGATTTTTCCTTTTTTTTCGTTGACCAGAAATGATTAGTTTTCATTATTTTATCACCAGAAGTGATTTTAAAACTTTTTCAGGAAGAATTTTTAATTTTGTTTGTTGACCAGAAGTGATTATTTTTCATTCTTTTTTCACCGAAAGTGATTTTAAAACTTTTTCTGGAAGTGAATTTTTTCCTATTTTTGTTGACCATAAGTGAGTCTTTTCCTTTTTTTCACTGGAATTGATTTTAACTTTTTCTTGAAGTGATTTTTTGCTATTTTTGTTGACAAGAAGTGTTAAGTTTTTCAATATTTTTTTCAACCCAGAAGTGATTTTAAACCTTTTTTGGAAGTGGTTTTTTTTACTATTTTTTTTTGACCAGAAGTGAATATTTTCATGTTTTTTTCACTGGAAGTGATTTCAAATAATTTACTGGAAGTGATTTTTTCCTCATTTTTGTTGACCAGAGTGATTAGCTTTTCATTATTTTTTCACCAGAAGTGATTTTAAAACTTTTTTTGGAAGTGATTTTTTTTACTATTTTGTTGACCAGAAGTGAATTTTTTCATTTTTTTTCCACGGAAGTGATTTCAAATAATTTACTGGAAGTGATTTTTTTCTATTTTTGTTGACCAAGAGTGATTAAGTTTTCATTATTTTTTCACCAGAAGTGATTTTAAAACTGTTTCTGGAAGTGATTTTTTCCCTTGTTGTTGACCAGAAGTGATTATTTTTCATTTTTTTTCTCTGAAGTAATTTTATAACTTTTTCAGGAAGTAATTTTTCCTCATTTTTGTTGACCAGAAGTGATTTTTCATTTTTTTCACACTGGTTATTTTACAACTTTTCTGGAAGTTAATTTTTTCCTATTTTTGTGAGCAGGTGTTATTTTTTGAATTTTTTTTCACCGGAAGTGATTTTTTCCTATTTTTTGACCATAAGTGAATATGTTAATATTTTTTCACCGAACTGATTTTAAAACTGTTTCTGGAAGTGATTTTTTTCCTCTTTGTTGTTGACCAGAAGTGATTCTTTTTCCTTTTTTTTCACAGGAATTGATTTTAAAAACTTTTTCTTAAAGTAATTTTTTCCTATTTTTGTTGACAAGAAGTGATGAGTTTTGATATTTTTTAGCAGAAGTGATTTTAAAACTTTTTTTGGAAGTGGTTTTTTTACCATTTTTGTTCACCAGAAGTGAATATTTTCATTTTTTTTCACTGGAAGTGATTTCAAATAATTTACTGGAAGTGATTTTTTCCTAATTTTTGTTGACCAGGAGTGATTAGTTTTCATATTATTTTTCACCAGAAGTAATTTTAAACTTTTCTGAAAAGATTTTTTATTTTTGTTGACCAGAAGTTATTTTTCATTCTTTTTTCACGGAAGTGATTTTAAAACTTTTTCTGGAAGTGATTTTTTCCTATTTTTGTACCAGAAGTGCTTATTTTTCATTTTTTTCAGCAGAAGTGATTTAAAACTTTCTGGAAGTGATTTTTTCCTCTTTGTTGTTGACCAGAAGTGATTATTTTCATTTTTTTTACTCCAGAAGTGATTTTATAACTTTTCAGGAAGTAATTTTTTCCTCTTTTTTTGTTGACCAGAAGTGATTTTTTCATTTTTTTTTCACCGGAAGTAATTTTTAAAAACTTTCTGGAAGGTGAACTTTTCCTATTTTTTTGAGCAGGTGTGACTTTTAAATTTTTTTCAACGAAGTGATTTTAAAATTTTCCGGAAGTGATTTTCCTATTTTTTTGAGCCATAAGTGAAATATGTTGAATTATTTTTTCACTGGAAGTGATTTTAAAATTTTTCCGGACTGATTTTTCTCTATTTTTTTGACATAAGTGAATTGTGATTATTTTTTCACCGAAGTGATTTTAAAACTTTCTTGAAGTGATTTTTTTCTATTTTTGTTGACCAGAAGTGATTATTTTAATTCATTTTTTCACAAGAACTGATTTAAACTGTTTCTGGAAGTGATTTTTCCTCTTGTTGTTGACCAGAAGTGATTCTTTTTCCTTTTTTCACTGAGGAATTGATTTTAAAACTTTTTCTTAAAGTAATTTTTTCCTATTTTTGTTGACAAGAAGTGATGAGTTTTTGAATATTTTTTCAGCAGAAGTGATTTAAAACTTTTTTGAAGTGGTTTTTTTACATTTTTGTTCACGCAGAAGTGAATATTTTCCATTTTTTTCACTGGAAGTGATTTTTCCTAATTTTTTGTTGACCAGGAGTGATTTAGTTTTCATTATTTTTTCACCAGAAGTAATTTTAAACTTTTCTGAAATAGATTTTTTATTTTTTTGTTGACCAGAAGTCTATTTTTTCATTCTTTTTCACCGAAGTGATTTTAAAACTTTTTTCTGGAAGTGATTTTTTTTCCTATTTTTTTGACCAGAAAGTGCTTATTTTTCATTTTTTTCAGCAGAAGTGATTTTAAAACTTTCTGAAGTGATTTTTTCCTCTTGTTTGTTGACCAGAAGTGATTATTTTTCATTTTTTTTCTCCAAAAGAAGTGATTTTATAACTTTTTTCAGGAAGTAATTTTTCCTCTTTTTTTGTTGACCAGAAGTGATTTTCATTTTTTTTTCACCGGAGTAATTTTAAACTTTTCTGGAAGTGAACTTTTCCTATTTTTGTTGAGCAGGTGACTTAGAATTTTTTTTCAACGAATGTGATTTTTAAAATTTTTCCGGAAGTGATTTCCTATTTTTTTGAGCATAGTGAATATGTTGAATTATTTTTTCACGCGGAAGTGATTTAATTTTTCCGGATACTGATTTTTCCATTTTTGTTGACCAGAAGTGATTATTTTTAATTATTTTTTCACAAGAAAGTGATTTTAAAACTTTTTTTTGAAGTGGTTTTTTAATATTTTGTTGACCAGAAGTGAATATTTTTCATTTTTTTTTCACTGGAAGATGCATTCAAATCTTTTTCTGGAAGTGATTTTTTTCTTTTTTTTCGTTGACAGAATGATTAGTTTTCATTATTTTATCACCAGAAGTGATTTTAAAACTTTTTCAGAAGAAATTTTTATTTTGGTTTGTTGACCAGAAGTGATTATTTTTCATTTCTTTTTTTCAAGCCGGAAGTGATTTTAAACTTTTCTGGAAGTGAATTTTTTTTCCTATTTTTGTATGACCATAAGTGAGTCTTTTTCTTTTTTTCACTGAATTGATTTAAAAAACTTTTTCTTGAAGTGATTTTTGCTTTTTTGTTGACAAGAAGTGTTAAGTTTTCCAATATTTTTTCACCAGAAGTGATTTTAAAACCTTTTTTTGGAAGTGGTTTTTTTTACTATTTTTGTTGACCAGAAGTGATTATTTTTAATTATTTTTTCAGCAAGACTGATTTTAAAACTGTTTCTGGAAGTGATTTTTCCTCTTTTTGTTGACCAGAGTTGATTCTTTTCCTTTATTTTTCACAGGAATTGATTTTAAAACTTTTTCTAAAGTAATTTTTTCTATTTTTGTTGACAAAGATGATGAGTTTTGAATATTTTTTCAGGCAGAAGTGATTTTAAACTTTTTTTGGAAGTGGTTTTTACCATTTTTGTTTCACAGCAGAAGTGAATATTTTTCATTTTTTTTCACTTGGAAGTGATTTTTTCCTATTTTTGTTGACAGGAGTGATTAGTTTTCATTATTTTTTCACCAGAAGTAATTTAAAACTTTTCTGAATAAGAGTTTTTTATTTTTTTTGTTGACACAGAAGTCTATTTTCATTCTTTTTTCACCGGAAGTGATTTTAAAACTTTTTCTGGAATGTGATTTTTTTCCTATTTTGTTTACCAGAAGTGCTTATTTTTCATTTTTTCAGCAGAAGTTGATTTAAAACTTTCTGGAAGTGATTTTTCCTCTTTTTGTTGACAGAAGTGATTATTTTTCATTTTTTTCTCCAGAAGTGATTTTAAAACTTTTCAGGAAGTAATTTTTTCGTCTTTTTTGTTGACCAGAAGTGATTTTTCATTTTTTTTTCACCGGAAGTAATTTTAAAAACTTTTCTGGAAATGAACTTTTCCTATTTTTTGTTGAGCGTGTGACTTTTAGAATTTTTTTCACGAAGTGATTTTAAAATTTTTTCCGAATGATTTTCCTATTTTTTGAAGCATAAGTGAATATGTTGAATTATTTTTCACCGGAAGTGATTTAAAATTTTTCCGGAACTGATTTTTCCATTTTTTTGACCATAAGTGAATATGTTTGAATTATTTTCACCGGAAGTGATTTTAAAAACTGTACTTGGAAGTGATTTTCCTATTTTTTGTGACCAGAAGTGATTATTTTAATTATTTTTTTCACAAGAAGTGATTTTAAAAACTTTTTTTGAAGTGGTTTTTTACTATTTTGTTGACCAGAATGAATATTTTCATTTTTTTCACTGGAAGTGCATTCAAATCTTTTTTGGAAGTGATTTTTTCTTTTTTTTCGTTGACCAGAAATGATTAGTTTTCATTACTTTTATCACCAGAAGTGATTTTAAAACTTTTTCAGGAAAATTTTTTAATTTGTTTGTTGACCAAGAAGTGATTATTTTTCATTCTTTTCACCGGAAGTGATTTTAAAACTTTTTCTGGAAGTGAATTTTTTCCTATTTTTGGTTGACCATAAAGTGAGTCTTTTCCTTTTTTTCACTGGAATTGATTTTAAAAACTTTTTCTTGAAGTGATTTTTTGCTATTTTTGTTGACAAGAAGTGTTAAGTTTTCAATATTTTTTCACCAGAAAGTGATTTTAAACCCTTTTTTTGGAAGTGGTTTTTTTTACTATTTTTGTTGACCAAAGTGAATATTTTCATTTTTTTTCACTGGAAAGTGATTTCAAATAATTTAACTTGAAAATATTTTTTCCTCATTTTTTTGTTGACCAGGAGTTCTGGAATAGATTTTCATTTTTTTTGTTGACCAGAAGTGATTATTTTTCATTCTTTTTTCACCGGAAGTAATTTAAAGACTTTTTCTGGAAGTGATTTTTTCCAATTTTTATTAACCAGAAGTGATTGTTTTTCTTGTGTTTTCACCGGAAGTGATTTTAAAAACTTTTTCTTGAAGTGATTGGGGGGCCCCGCCGGGCCGATTGGGCCCGGGGGGTCCCTGCCCGTCCTTCCCCTCTTTTTCTGGCCGTGCTTTTTTTCCTTTTTTTTTTCGTTGCCCCGCCCCTTGCTTCGTTTCCTTCTTTTCCCCCCGCACGTGCTTTTCCCTTTTTCTGGACGCCCTTTTTCCTTTGTTTGTTGCCGCCGCCGTGCTTCTTTTCCCTCCTTTCCCGGCCGTGCTTTTTCCCCCTTCTGGCCGTGCCCTTTTTTTACTCTTTCGTTGCCCCCTCCGTCCGTCTTTTTTCCTTTTTTTCCCTGGCCTTGCTTTTCCCCCTTTTTCTTTGCAGTGCTTTTTGCTCTTTTTTGTTGTCCCCGCCGTGCTGAATTTTCCCTCTTTTTTCCCCCGCCGTCTTTTTCACCCTTTTTTTGGCACGTGGTTTTTTACTCCTTTTTTGTTGTCCCAGATTGATTATTTTTACATTTTTTTTCCTCTAGAAGTGATTTATTTAACTTTCAGGAAGCTAATTTTCCTTGTGACCAGTCATTTTTATCTTTTGTAAACCTGGAATATTTTAACTGGATTATGTTTTTTCATATTTTTGTCTACCAAGTACAGCTTTTTATTAATGATTTACAACTTTTTTTGGAAGTGTTTTTGCTTACTATTTTTGTTGACTCAGAAGTGAATCATTTTTCATTTTTTCATGAAGTGATTTTCAAATAATTTACTGGAAGTGATTTTTTCCATTTTTGTTGACCAGAGTGATTAGTTTTCATTATTTTTTCACCAGAAGTGATTTTAAAACTTTTTTGGAATAGATTGTTTAATTTTTTTTAGTGACCAGAAGTGATTATTTTTCATTAACTTTTTCAATACCGAAGTGATTTTAAAACTTTTTCGGAAGTATTTTTCACTTTTTTGTTGACCAGAAGTGAATTTTCATTTTTTTTTTTCACCGAATTAATTTTAAAACTTTTCTCGAGTGAATTTTTTTCCTCTTTTTTGTTGAAGCAGGTTGATTTTTGAATTTTTTTCCGGAAGTGATTTTCTATTTTTTGACCATAAGTTGTGAATAATTGATTGATTTTTTTTTCACGGCAGTGATTTTAAAAACTTTTTTTGAAGTGATTTTTTCCTATTTTTGTTGACCAGAAGTGATTATTTTCATTATTTTTCACCAAAGTGATTTTTTAAAATTTTTTTTGAAGTGGTTTTTTATATTTTTGGTTGACCAGAAGTGAATATTTTTCATTTTTTTTTCACTGAAAGTGGCATTCAAATCTTTTTCTGGAAGTGATTTTTTCCTTTTTTTGTTGACCCAAAATGATTAGTTTTCATTATTTTTTCACCAGAAGTTTTTAAAAACTTTTTCTGGAAGAATTTTAATTTTGTTTGTTGACAGAAGTGATTATTTTTTCATTTTCACACGAAAGTGATTTTAAACTTTTCTGGAAGGATTTTTTTCCTATTTTTGTTGAGCATAGTAAGTCTTTTTCCTTTTTTTCATGGAATTGATTTTAAAAACTTTTCTTGAAGTGATTTTTGCTATTTTTGTTTGACAAAAGTGATTGATTTCTTTTAATATTTTTTCACAGAAGTGATTTTAAATATTTTTGGAATGGTTTTTTACTATTTTTGTTGACCAAGAGTGAATTTTTAATTTTTTTCACTGGAAGTGATTTCAAAAGTATATTTACTGGAAGTGATTTTTTTCCTCATTTTTGTTGATCAGGAGTGATTTAGTTTTCAATATTTTTTTCTACCAGAAGTGATTTTTAAGACTTTTTTAAGGAAGATTTTCTTACTTTTATTTTTGTTGACCAGAAGTGATTAATTTTTCATTTTTTTACCGGAAGTGATTTTTAAAATTTTTCAGGAATGATTTTTTTCCTATTTTTGTTGACCAGAAGGATATTTTTCATTTTTTTTCACCGAAGTGATTTAAAACTTTTTTCTGGAAGTGGATTTTTTTTTCTATTTTTGTTGACAGAAGTGATTATTTTTCATTTTTTTTCCAGAAGTGATTTTAATAACTTTTTCAGGAAGTAATTTTTTTCTTTTTGTTGACCAGAAGGAGGGATTTTTATTTTTTTTTCACCGAATTAATTTTAAACTTTCTGAAGTTAATTTTTCCTATTTTTGTTGACCAGTGTGATTTTTTCATATTTTTTTTCACCGAAGTGATTTAAACTTTTCGGAAGTGAATTTTTTCCTATTTTTTGACCATAAGTGAATTTTTAATTTTTTTTCAACGGAAGTGATTTTAAAACTTTTCTTGGAAGTGATTTTTCCTTTTGTTGTTGACCAGAAGTGAATTCTTTTTCCTTTTTTTCCACTGGAATGTGATTTTTAAAAACTTTTTCTGAAGTGATTTTCCTCATTTTTGTTGACCAGGAGTGATTTTTTCATTATTTTTTCACCAGAAAGTGATTTTTAAAACTTTTTTGAGTGATTTTTTTTTTTTTCATTTTTGTTGACCAGAAGTGTTGGATTATTTTTTCTATTTTTTTTTCCACCAGAAAGTGATTTTAAAATGTTTTTCTGGAAGTGATTTTTTTCCTCATTTTTGTTGACCAGAAGTGATTATTTTCATTTTTTTTTCTCAGAAGTGATTTTATAACTTTTTCATGGAAGTAATTTTTTTCCTCTTTTTTGTTGACCAGAAGTGATTTTTTCATTTTTTTTCACTGTTATTTTAAACTTTCTGGAAGTAATTTTTTCCTTTTTGTTGAGCAGGTGTGATTTTTTATGATTTTCTTTTCACGGAGTGATTTAAAAATTTTTCCGAGAAGTGATTTTTTCCTATTTTTTCATAAGTGAATATGTTTTAATATTTTTTTCACCGAAAGTGATTTTAAAACTTTTCTGGAAGTGATTTTTTTCTCTTTTTTGTTGACAGAAGTGATTCATTTTTCTTTTTTTTTTCACTGGAATTGATTTTAAAAACTTTTTTCTGAAGTGATTTTTTCCCTCATTTTTGTTGACCAGGAGTGTTGTTTCATTATTTTTTCACCAGAAGTGATTTTAAAAAACTTTTTTTTGGAATGAATTTTTTCATTTTTTTTGTTGACCAGAATGATTATTTTTTTCATTCTTTTTTCACCAGAAGTGATTTTAAAACTTTTCTGGAAGTGATTTTTTCCTATTTTTTGTTGACCAAGTGACAATTTTTTCATTAGAGGATTTTAAAAAAATTTTTCTGGAAGTGATTTTTTTCTTTTTGTTAACCAGAAGTGATTTTTTTCTTTTTTTTCACCGGAAGAAGATTTTAAAACTTTTTCTGAATATTTTTTTCTATTTTTGTTAACTAGAGTGATTATTTTTCATTATTTTTCGACCAGAATGATTTTAAAACTTTTTTTTGGAAGTGGTTTTTTTTTTTTAGAATTTGTTTGCCAGAAGTGAATATTTTTTATTTTTTTTCACTGGAAGTGATTTCAAAGAATTTATTGGAAGTTATTTTTTCCTCATTTTTTTGTTACCAGGAGGATTTGTTTTCAATTTTTTCACGGAAGGATTTAAAACTTTCTGGAAGTGAATTTTTTCTATTTTTGTTGACCAGAAGTATGATTTTCATACTTTTTCACAGGAAGTGATTTTAAACTTTTTTTGGAAGTGGTTTTTTTTTTTACTATTTTTTTGACCAGAAGTGAATATTTTCAATTTTTTTTTCACCTGGAAGTGATTTTCAAATTATTTTACAGGAAGTGATTTTTCCTCATTTTTGGTTGACCTGGAGTGATTAGTTTTCATATTTTTTCACCAGAAATTATGTTTAAACCTTTTTTTGGAAGTGGTTTTTGTTACTATTTTTGTTGACCAGAAGTGAAATATTTTTCATTTTTTTTCAACTGGAAGTGATTTCAAATATTTACTGGAAGTGATTTTTTCTTCATTTTTGTTGACACAGGAGTGATTGTTTTCATTATTTTTTCACCAGAAGTGATTTAAAAACTTTTTCTGAATTGATTTTTAATTTTTTTGTTGACCAGAAGTGATTTATTTTTCATTCTTTTTTCACCAGTGAAAGTGATTTTATAACTTTTTCAGAAGTAATTTTTTCCTCTTTTTTGTTGACCAGAAGTGATTTTTCATATTTTTTTCACCGGAAGTAATTTTAAAAACTTTTCTGGAAGTGAATTTTTCCTATTTTTGTTGAGCAAGGTGTATTTTTTGATTTTTTTTCACGAAGTGATTTTTTCCTATTTTTTTTTGACCATAAGTGAATATGTTGAATTATTTTTTCACCGATGATTTAAAATTTTTCTGAAGTGATTTTTTCCTATTTTTTTGACAGAAGTGTTATTTTTCCATTAGCTTTTTACCGAAGTGATTTTTAAAATACTTTTTTTTTTTGAAGTGTTTTTTAATATTTTTGTTGACCAGAAGTGAATATTTTTCATTTTTTTTTCACTGAAGTGCATTCAAATCTTTTTTTCTGGAAAGTGATTTTTCCTTTTTTCGTGACTAGAATGATTAGTTTTTCATTATTTTTTTCACCAGAATGTATTTTAAACTTTTTCGGAAGAAATTTTTAATTTTTTGTTTGTTGACCAGAAGTGATTATTTTTCATATCTTCACGGAAGTGATTTAAAACTTTTCTGGAAGTGATTTTTTCCATTTTGTTGACCAAAGTAGTTTTTTCCTTTTTTTTACTGGATTGATTTTAAAAACTTTTTCTTGAAGTGATTTTTTGCTATTTTTTGTTGACAAGAAGTGATGAATTTTTAATATTTTTCACCAGAAGTGATTTTAAAACTTTTTTGGGAAGTGGTTTTTTTACTATTTTTGTTGACCAGAAGTGAATATTTTATTTTTTTCACTGGAAGTGATTTCAAATAATTTACTGGAAGTGATTTTTTTCCTCATTTTTTGTTGACCAGGAGTGATTAGTTTTATCATTTTTTTTCACCAGAAGTGATTTTTTAAACTTTTTAGGATCGTTTTTAATTTTTTTTTGTTGACCAGAGTGATTATTTTTCATTCTTTTTGACCGGAGTGATTTTAAAATTTTTCTGGAATGATTTTTTCCTATTTTTTGTGACCAGAAGTGCTTATTTTTTCATTTTTTTCAGGAATGATTTTAAAACTTTTCTGGAAGTGATTTTTTTTTGTTGTTGACAGAAGTGATTATTTTTTCATTTTTTTCCAGAAGTGATTTTAAACTTTTTCAGGAAGTAATTTTTTTCTCTTTTTTGTTGACCAGAAGTGATATTTTCATTTTTTTTCACGATAGATTATTTTAAACTTTTCTGGAAGTAATTTTTTCCTATTTTTGTTGACAGGTGTGATTTTTTAATTTTTTTTCACCGAGTGATTTTAAATTTTTCGGAAGTGATTTTTCCATATTTTTTGACCATATGAATATGTTTTTTTTTTCACCGGAAGTGATTTTAAAACTGTTTACTGGAAGTGATTTTTTCCTTTTTTGTTGACCAGAAGTGATTTTTTCTTTTTTTCACTGGAATGATTTTAAAACTTTTTCTGGAAGTGATTTTCCTATTTTTGTTGACCAAGTGATTGTTTTCATTATTTTTTCACCAGAAGTGATTTTAAACATTTTTCTGGATGTGATTTTTTCCCATTTTTTGTTGACCAGAAGTGATATTTTTCATTTTTTTCCCAGAAGTGATTTTAAACTGTTTCTGGAAGTGATTTTTCTCTTTTGTTGTTGACCAGAAGTGAATTATTTTTCATTTTTTTTTTCTCTAGAAGTGATTTTAATACTTTTTCAGGAAGTTAATTTTTTTCCTCTTTTTTTTGTTGACCAGAGTGATTTTTTCATTTTTTTTTCACCTGGTTATTTTACAATTTTCTGGAGTTAATTTTTTTCCTATTTTTGTTGAGAGCAGTGTGATTTTTAGATTTTTTTCACCGGAAGTGATTTAAATTTTTTCCGGAAGTGATTTTTCCTATTTTTTTGACCATAAGTGAATATGTTTTATTTTTTTTCACCTGAAGTGATTTTAAAACTGTTTCTGGAAGTGACATTTTTTCCTCTTTTTTGTTGACAGAATGATTCTTTTTCCTTTTTTTTCACTGGAATTGATTTTAAAACTTTTTCTTGAAGTGATTTTTTTCCTCATTTTTGTTGACCAGGAGTGATTGTTTTCAATTTATTTTTTCACCGAGTGATTTTAAAACTTTTTCTGGAATAGATTTTTTTTTTTTGTTGACCAGAAGTGATATTTTTCATTTTTTTTCACAGAAGTGATTTAAAAACTTTTTTCTGGAAGTGATTTTTTCTATTTTTTGACCAAAAGTGAAATTATTTCATTTAGAGGATTTAAAAAATTTTCCTGGAAGTGATTTTTTTTCCAATTTTTGTTAACCAGAAGTGATTGTTTTCTTTTTTCACCGGAAGAGATTTTAAAAACTTTTTCTTGAAATGATTTTTTTCCTATTTTTGTTGACTAGAAGTGATTATTTTTCATTATTTTTCACCAGAAGTGATTTTTAAAACTTTTTGAAAGTGTTTTTTTTTTTAATTTTTGTTGACCAGAAGTGAATATTTTTCATTTTTTTTCACTGGAAGTGATTTCAAAAATTTTTGAAGTTATTTTTTTCCTCATTTTTTTTGTTCACAGAGCGATTTGTTTTCAATTTTTTACCGGAAGGGATTTTAAACTTTCTGGAGTGATTTTTCTATTTTTGTTGACCAGAAGTATGATTTTCATTTTTTTCACCAGAAGTGATTTTAAACCTTTTTTTGGAATGGTTTTTTTTACTATTTTTTTTGACCAGAAGTGAATATTTTCATTTTTTTTCACGGAAGTGATTTCAAATAATTTACTGGAAGGTGATTTTTTCCTCATTTTTGTTGACCGTGAGTGATTGTTTTATTTTTTTTTCACAGAAGTATTTTAAAACTTTTTTTTGGAAGTTTTTTTTACTATTTTTGTTGACGAATGAATTTTTTCATTTTTTCAAGTGATTTCAAAATTTTACTGAAGTGATTTTTTTCTCATTTTTGTTGACCAGAAGTGATTATTTTTCATTATTTTTTCACCAAAGTGATTTTAAAACTTTTTCTGGAATAGATTTTTATTTTTTTTGTTGACCAGAAGTGATTATTTTTTCAATTTTTTTTCACGGAAGTGATTTTATAACTTTTTTCAGGAGTATTTTCTCTCTTTTTTTTGTTGACCAGAAGTGATTTTATTTTTTTTTCACCGGAAGTAATTTTAAAACTTTTTGGAAGTGATTTTTTCTATTTTGTTGACAGGTGATTTTTGAATTTTTTTTTCCCGAAGTGATTTTTTCCTATTTTTTTGACCTAAGTGATATGTTGAATTATTTTTCAACCGGAGTGATTTTAAAACTTTTTCTTGAAGTGTTTTTTCCTATTTTTTGTTGACCAGAAGTGATTATTTTTCATTATTTTTTCACCAGAAGTGATTTAAAAACTTTTTTTTTGAAGTGGATTTTTTACATATTTTTTTGTTTGACCAGAAGTGAATATTTTTCATTTTTTTTCACTGAAGTGATTTAAATTTTTTCTGGAAGTGATTTTTTTCCTTTTTTCGTTTGACCAGAAATATTAGTTTTTCATTATTTTTTCACCAGAAGTGAATTTTAAAACTTTTTCTGGAAGAAATTTTTAATTTTTTTGTTGACCAGAAGTGATTATTTTTCATATTTCACGAAGTGATTTAAAACTTTCTGGGAATGATTTTTTCTATTTTTGTTGACCAAAGTGAAGTTTTTTCCTTTTTTCACTGGAATGATTTAAAAACTTTTTCTTGAAAGTAATTTTCCTATTTTTGTTGACAAGAATTTGATATTTTATATTTTTCCAGAAGTGATTTTAAACTTTTTTGGAAGTGTTTTTTCTATTTTTTGTTGACCAGAAGTGAATATTTTTCATTTTTTTCACACGAAGTGATTTTAAAATTTTTCTGGAAGATTTTTATTTGTTTGTTGACCAGAAGTGATTATTTTTTCATTTTTTTTTTCACGAAGTAATTTTTAAAACTTTTTGGAAGTGTTTTTTTCCTATTTTTGTTGACCAAAGTGATGTTTTTTTTTTTTCACGAGAATGATTTAAAAAACTTTTCTTGAAGTAATTTTTCCTATTTTTTGACAAGAGTGATGAGTTTTTATATTTTTTTCACCAGAAGTGATTTTAAACACTTTTTTTGGAAGTGGTTTTTTACTATTTTTGTTGACCAGAAGTGAATATTTTTCATTTTCACTTGGAAAGTGATTTCAAATAATTTACTGGAAGTGATTTTTTTCCTATTTTGTTTGACCAGGAGTGATTAGTTTCATTATTTTTTTCACCAGAAGTGATTTTAAAAACTTTTTGGAATGATTTTTAATTTTTTTTGTTGACCAGAAGTGATTATTTTTCATTCTTTTTACCAGAAGTGATTTTAAAACTTTTTCTGGAATTGATTTTTTTTCCTATATTTGTTGACCAGAAGTGCTTATTTTTCATTTTTTTTTCACAGAAGTGATTTTAAAACTGTTTCTGGAGTGATTTTTTTCACTTTGTTGTTGACCAGAAGTGATTTTTTCATTTTTTTTCTCTGGAAGTATTTTACATTTTTCAGGAAGTAATTTTTTCCTCTTTTTTGTTGACCAGAAGTGATTTTTTCATTTTTTTTCACCTGGTTATTTAAACTTTTCTGGAAAGTTAAATTTTTTCCTATTTTTGTTGAGCAGGTTGTTATTTTTTTGAATTTTTTTTCACCGGAAGTGATTTTTCTATTTTTTGACCATAAGTGATATGTTTAATATTTTTCACCGGAATGATTTAAACTGTTTCTGAAGTGATTTTTTTCCTCTTTGTTGTTTGACCAAAGTGATTCTTTTTCCTTTTTTTCACTGGAAATTGATTTTAAAACTTTTTCTTGAAGTGATTTTTTCTCATTTTTGTTGACCAGAGTGATTGTTTTCATTTATTTTTCACCGAAGAAGTGATTTTAACTTTTCTGGAATAGATTTTTCATTTTTTTTGTTGACCAGAAGTGATTATTTTTCATTCTTTTTTCACCGGAAGTGATTTAAAACTTTTTTCTGGAAGTGATTTTTTCCAATTTTTGTTTACAGAAGTGATTTTTTTCCTTTTTTTCACGGAATTGATTTTAAAACTTTTCTTGAAGTGATTTTTTCTATTTTTGTTGACAGAAGTGATTTTTCATTTTTTTCACCAGAAAGTTATTTTAAACTTTTTTTGGAAGTGGTTATTTTTATTACTATTTTTGTGTTTACTCAGAAGTGATCTATTTTCATTTTTTCACCAGAAGTGATTTTAAAATTTTCTGGAATGAATTTTCTTTTTTGTTGACCAGAAGTGATTATTTTTCATTCTTTTTTCTGGAAGTGATTTAAAAATTTTTCTGGAATGATTTTTTTCCTATTTTTTTTGACCAGAAGTGATTTTTCATTTTTTTTCACAGAAGTGATTTTAAAACTTTCTGGAAGTGATTTTTTCCTCTTTGTTGTGACAGAAGTGTTATTTTTCATTTTTTTTCCAGAAGTGATTTTAAACTTTTTAGGAAGTAATTTTCCTTTTTTTGTTGACTACAGAGTGTATTTTTCATTTTTTCACCGGTATTTTAAACTTTTTTCTGGAAGTAATTTTCCTATTTTTGTTGACAGGTGTATTTTTAGAATATTTTTTTTCACGGAAGTGATTTTAAATTTTTTCCGGAAGTGATTTTTCCTATTTTTTTTGACCAAGTGAATATTTTAATTTTTTTCACTGAAGTGATTTAAAACTTTTTCTGGAAGTGATTTTTCCTCTTTGTTGTGATCAAAGTGATTTTTTCTTTTTTTTCACTGGAATTATTTTAAAAATTTTTCTTGAAGTGATTTTTTCCTATTTTGTTGACCAGTGAGTGATTGTTTTCATTATTTTTCACCGAAGAAGTGATTTAAAACTTTTTTCTGGAAGTAGATTTTTCATTTCTATTTTGTTGACCAGAAGTGATATTTTTCATTTTTTTTCACCAGAAGTGATTTAAAACTTTTTCTGGAAGTGAATTTTTTTCTATTTTTTTTGACCAGAAGTGAAATTTTTCATTCTACGAGTGATTTAAAAATTTTCTGGAAGTGATTTTTTTCCTATTTTTGTTGACCAGAAGTGATTTTTTTTCTTTTTTTCACGAAGAGATTTTAAAACTTTTTCTGAATGATTTTTTCCTTTTGTTGTTGACCAGAAGTGATTATTTTCATTATTTTTTTCCAGAAGTGATTTTAAAACTTTTTGGAAGTGTTTTTTTTTTTTATTTTTGTTGACCAGAAGTGATTTTTCATTTTTTTTTCACTGGAAGTGATTTCAAAGAATTATTGGAAGTTAATTTTTTCCTCATTTTTTGTTACAATAACAGGTAGTGATTTGTTTTAATTTTTTTTTCACCGGAAGGATTTTAAAATTTCTGGAAGTGATTTTTCCTATTTTTGTTGACCAGAAGTATGATTTATTTTTTTTCACCAGAAGTGATTTTAAACTTTTTTTGGAAGTGATTTTTTACTATTTTTTGTTGACCAGAAGTGATATTTTTTTCTTTTTTTCACTGGAAGTGATTTTAAAACTTTCTGGAAGTGATTTTTTCCTATTTTTGTTGACCAGAGTGATTAGTTTTCATTTTTTTCACCAGAAGTGATTTTAAAACTTTTCTGGAATAGATTTTATTTTTTTTTGTTGACCAGAAGTGATTATTTTTCATTCTTTTTCAGCGAAGTGATTTTAATACTTTTTCAGGAAGTAATTTTCTCTTTTTTTTGTTGACCAGAAGTGATTTTTCATTTTTTTTTCACCGGAAGTAATTTTAAACAATTTTCTGGAAGTGATTTTCCTATTTTTTGTTTGAAGGTGTGATTTTGAATTTTTTATCCGCCGGAAGTGATTTTTTCCTATTTTTTGACCAAAGTGATATGTTGATTATTTTTCACCGGAGTGATTTTAAAACTTTTTCTTGAAGTGATTTTTTCCTATTTTTGTTGACCAGAAGTGATTATTTTCATTATTTTTCACCAGAAGTGATTTTAAAACTTTTTTTTGAAGTGGTTTTTTTATATTTTTGTTGACCAGAAGTGAATATTTTTCATTTTTTTTTCACTGGAAAGTGCTTCAAATCTTTTTCTGGAAGTGATTTTTTCCTTTTTTTTCGTTGACCAGAATGATGTTTTCATTATTTTTCACCAGAAGTTGATTTTAAAACTTTTTCTGGAAGAATTTTTTAATTTTGTTTTGTTGACCAGAAGTGATTATTTTTCATCATCTCACAGGAAGTGATTTTAAAACTTTCTGGAATGATTTTTTTCCTATTTTTGTTGACCATAGTAGTCTTTTTCCTTTTTTTCACTGGAATTGATTTTAAAAACTTTTTCTGAAGTGATTTTTTCGCTATTTTGTTGACAAGAGTGATGAGTTTTAATATTTTTTCACAGAAGTGATTTTAAAACTTTTTTGGAAGTGGTTTTTTTACTATTTTTGTTGACCAGAAGTGAATATTTTTCATTTTTCTTCACCAGAAGTGATTTAAAACTTTTTCTGGCAGAAATTTTTAATTTTTTTGTTGACCAGGAAGTGATTATTTTTCATTCTTTTTTCACGGAAGTGATTTTAAAACTTCTGGAAGTGAATTTTTTCCTATTTTTTTTTGTTGACCATGAAGTGAAGTGTTTTCCTTTTTTTCCACTGGAATGTTGATTTTAAAAACTTTTTCTTGAAGTGAATTTTTTCCTATTTTTTGTTGACCAAGAAGTGGATGAGTTTTAATATTTTTCACAGAAGTGATTTTAAAACTTTTTTTGGAAGTGGTTTTTTTTTACTATTTTTGTTGACACAGAAGTGAATATTTTTCATTTTTTTCACTGGAAAGTGATTTCAAATAATTTACTGGAAGTGATTTTTTCCTCATTTTTGACCAGAGTGATTAGTTTCATTTTTTTTCACCAGAAAGTGATTTTAAAACTTTTATATGGAATCGATTTTTAATTTTTTTTGTTGACCAGAAGTGATTATTTTTCATTCTTTTTTGACCAGAAGTGATTTTAAAACTTTTTCTGGAATTGATTTTTTCCTATATTTTGTTGACCAGAAGTGCTTATTTTTCATTTTTTTTTTCACCAGAAGTGATTTTAAAAACTGTTTCGGAAGTGATTTTTTCCGCTTGTTGTTGACCAGAAGTGATTATTTTTATTTTTTTTTCTCTGGAAGGTAATTTACAACTTTTCAGGAAGTAATTTTTTCCTCTTTTTTGTTGACGCAGAAGTGATTTTTCATTTTTTTCACCTGGTTATTTTACAACTTTTCTGGAAGTTAATTTTTCTATTTTGTTGAGCAGGTGTTAATTTTTTGAATATTTTTTTTCAAGCCGGAAGTGATTTTTTCTATTTTTTGACCATAAGTGATTATGTTTAATATTGTTTCACCGGAACTGATTTTAAAACTGTTTCTGGAAGTGATTTTTCTCTTTGTTGTTGACAGAAGTGATTCTTTTTCCTTTTTTTTCACTGGAATTGATTTTAAAAACTTTTTTTGAAGTGATTTTTTCCTCATTTTTGTTGACCAGGAGTGATTGGTTTTCATTATTTTTTCACCAGAAGTGATTTTAAACTCTTTCTGGAATAGATTTTCATTTTTTTTGTTGACCAGAAGTGATTATTTTTCATTCTTTTTTCACCGGAAGTGATTTAATAGACTTTTTCTGGAAGTGATTTTTCCAATTTTTGTTAACCAGAAGTGATTGTTTTTCTTTGTGTTTTCAACCGGAAGTGATTTTAAAAAACTTTTCTTGAAGTGATTTTTTTCCTATTTTTGTTGACTAAGAAGTGATTATTTTTCATTATTTTTTCACCAGAAGTTATTTAAAACTTTTTTTGGAAGTGGTTATTTTATTACTATTTTTGTTTACCAGAAGTGTGCTCATTTTCATTTATTTCACCAGAAGTGATTTTAAAACTGTTTCTGGAAATGATTTTTCCTCTTTGTTGTGACCAGAAGTGATTATTTTTCATTCTTTTTTACTGGAAGTGATTTTAAAACTTTTTCTGGAATTGATTTTTTCCTATTTTTGTTGACCAGAAGTGCTTATTTTTCATTTTTTTTCACCAGAAGTGATTTTAAAACTGTTTCGGAAGTGATTTTTTCCTCTTTGTTGTTGACCAGAAGTGATTATTTTTCATTTTTTTTTCTCTAGAAGTGATTTTATAACTTTTTCAGGAAGTAATTTTTCCTCTTTTTTGTTGACCAGAAGTGATTTTTCATTTTTTTCACCTGGTTTTTTTACAACTTTTCTGGAAGTTAATTTTTTCCTATTTTTGTTGAGCAGGTGTGATTTTTTAGAATTGTTTTCACCGGAAGTGATTTAAATTTTTCCGGAAGTGATTTTTTCCTATTTTTTTGACCATAAGTGAATATGTTTAATTTTTTCACCTGAAGTGATTTTAAAACTTTTTCTGGAAGTGATTTTTTTCCTCTTTGTTGTGATCAGAAGTGATTCTTTTTCCTTTTTTTACCTGGAATTGATTTTAAAACTTTTTCTTGAAGTGATTTTTTCCTCATTTTTGTTGACCAGGAGTGATTGGTTTTCATTATTTTTCACCAAAGTGATTTAAACTTTTTCTGGAATAGATTTTTTCTTTTTTTTGTTGACCAGAAGTGATTTTTTCATTCTTTTTTCACACGAAGTGATTTAAAAACTTTTCTGGAAGTGATTTTTCCTATTTTTTTGACCAAAAGTGACAATTATTTCATTAGAGGATTTAAAAAATTTTCTGGAAGTGATTTTTTTCCATTTTTGTTAACCAGAAGTGATTGTTTCTTCTTGTGTTTCACCTGGAAGAGATTTTAAAAAACTTTTTCTTGAAATGATTTTTTTCCTATTTTTGTTGACTAGAAGTGATTATTTTCATTATTTTTTCACCAGAAGTGATTTTAAAAACTTTTTTTTGGAAGTGGTTTTTTTTTTTAGAATTTTTGTTGACCAGAAGTGAATTTTTTTCATTTTTTTTTCAGCTGGAAGTGATTCAAAGATTTTAATTATGGAAGTTATTTTTTCCTCATTTTTTGTTCACACAAGGGAGCGATTTTGTTTTCAATTTTTTCACCGGAAGGATTTTTAAAAAACTTTTCTTGGAAGTTTGAACTTTTTTCCTTATTTTTGTTGACCAGAAGTCATGATTTTCATAATTTTTCACGCAAAGTGATTTTAAACCTTTTTTTGGAAGTTTTTTGTTTTTACTATTTTTTGACAGAAGTGAATATTTTTCTTTTTTTTCACTGGAAGTGATTTCAATAAAATTACTGGAAGTGATTTTTTCCATATTTTTTGTTGACCAGAGTGATTAGTTTTCATTCATTTTTTCACCAGAAGTGATTTTAAAACTTTTCTGGAATAGATTTTTATTTTTTTTTGTTGACCAGAAGTGATTATTTTTCATTCTTTTTTCACCGGAAGTGATTTTATAACTTTTTCAGAAGTAATTTTCTCCTCTTTTTTTGTTGACCAGAAGTGATGTTTTCATATTTTTTTCACCGGAAGTAATTTTTAAAACTTTTCTGGAAGTGAATTTTTTCCTATTTTTTGTTGAGCAGGTGTGATTTTTTTGAATTTTTTTTTCAGCCGGAAGTTGATTTTTTCTAATTTTTTTGACCATAAGTGAATATGTTTGAATTATTTTCACCGGCAGTGATTTTAAAACTTTTCTTGAATGATTTTTTCCTATTTTTGTTGACAGAAGTGATTATTTTTCATTCTTTTTCACCAGAAGTGATTTTAAAACTTTTTTTTGAAGTGGTTTTTTAATATTTTTTGTTGACCAGAAGTGAATATTTTTCATTTTTTTTTCACTGAAGTGCATTCAAATCTTTTTCTGGAAGTGATTTTTTCCTTTTTTGTTGACCAGAAATGATTAGTTTTCATTATTTTCACCAAAGTGATTTTAAAACTTTTTTTGGAAGAATTTTTAATTTTGTTTGTTGACCAGAAGTGATTACTTTTTCATCATCTTCAACGGAAGTGATTTTAAAACTTTCTGGAAGTGAATTTTTTCCTATTTTGTTGACCATAAGTAAGTCTTTTTCCTTTTTTCACTGGAATTGATTTTAAAACTTTTCTTGAAGTATTTTCCTATTTTTTGTTGACAAGAAGTGATTGATTTTGATATATTTTTCAGCAGAAGTGATTTTAAAACTTTTTTTGGATGGTTTTTTTATATTTTTGTTGACAGAAGTGAATATTTTTCATTTTTTCTTCACCAGAAGTGATTTTAAAACTTTTTCTGGAAAGAATTTTTTTTGTTTTGTTGACCAGAAGTGATTATTTTTATTCTTTTTTCACTGGAAGTGATTTTCAAAACTTTCTGGAAGTGAATTTTTTTTCCACTATTTTTGTTGACCATAAGTGATGTTTTTCTTTTTTTTCACCTGAATTGATTTTTAAACTTTCTTGAAGTAATTTTTCCTATTTTTGTTGACAAGAAGTGATAGTTTTGAATATTTTTTCGCAGAAGTGATTTTAAAACTTTTTTTGGAAGTGTTTTTTTCTATTTTTGTTGACCAGAAGTGATATTTTTCATTTTTTCACTGGAAGTGATTTCAAATAATTTCTGGAAGTGATTTTTTCCTCATATTTGTTGCCAGGATGATTAGCTTTCATTATTTTTCACCAGAAGTGATTTTAAAACTTTATATGGAATCGATTTTTAATTTTTTTTGTTGACAGAAGTGATTATTTTCATTCTTTTTTGACCAGAAGTGATTTTAAAACTTTTTCTGAATTTGATTTTTTTCCTAATTTGGTTGACCAGAAGTGCTTATTTTTCATTTTTTTTTCACCAGAAGTGATTTTAAAACTGTTTTCTGGAAGTGATTTTTTCGCTTGTTGTTGACCAGAAGTGATTATTTTTCATTTTTTTTTTCTCTGGAGTAAATTTTACAACTTTTCAGGAAGTAATTTTTTCCTTTTTTTGTTGACCAGAAGTGATTTTTCATTTTTTTCACTCTGGTTATTTTAAAACTTTTCTGGAAGTTTATTTTTTCCTATTTTTGTTGAGCGCTGTTATTTTTTGAATTTTTTTTCACCAGGAAGTGATTTTTTTCCTATTTTTGACCATAAGTGAATATGTTTAATATTGTTTCACCGGAACTGATTTTAAGAACTGATTTCTGGAAGTATTTTACTCTTGTTGTTGACCAAAGTGATTCTTTTCCTTTTTTTCACTGGAATTGATTAAAACTTTTTTTTGAAGTGATTTTTTCCTCTTTTTTGTTGACAGGAGTGATTGGTTTTCATATTTTTTCCACAGAAGTGATTTTAAAACTCTTTCTGGAAATAGATTTTTATATTTTTTGTTGACCAGAAGTGATTATTTTTTTCAATTCTTTTTTCACCGGAAGTGATTTACAAGACTTTTTTCTGGAAGTGAATTGTTTTTCAATTTTTGTTAACCAGAAGTGATTGTTTTTTTTCTTGTGTTTTTCACCGGAAGTGAATTTTAAAAACTTTTTCTTGAAGTGATTTTTTTTCCTAATTTTTTGGTTGACTAGAAGTGATTATTTTTTCATTATTTTTTCACCAGAAGTTATTTTAAAACTTTTTTGGAAAGTGGTTATTTTATTACTATTG
>CM068959.1:288048-298066 GCA_035128595.1 Eptatretus atami
TATACAAGATGGACATTACAGGGACTTTCAGGAAGGAAAGCAGGCAATTTGAAGGAGGTGGGTTTGTGGTGGATTAACAGGGGAAGAAAAGATTGAGGTTTTGGATGGGGGACGATAAGAGGTGTTGGTGAATAGCTGTTTTGAAGACCTGGAGGGAAGAATGGGATTGAAGAGAGTGTGGGAGTTTATTCCAAAGGGTGGGAAAAGAAGAGGAATGAAAAGAGTGAAGGTGACAGTGATTCGTGATTTTGGTAGTTTTACCAGAAGGGGGTTGTTGGCGGACTTTGAGCGCACTGCGGAAATATGGTGGGGACAAATCGCAGACACAAGCGGGGGGGGGGGGGGAGACCAGAGAGGAGATGGTAGAAGACAGAAAGACCACCGACCTTCCTGCGGTGAGAGTGAGAGGCCCAAAACCTCAGCCTCATCGTGAGATGCCAATGATCGAAATGCCTTGATTTCCACAGCGTGAAGCCGAGAAAGGTGGGAGGCAGGAGCACTAGCCCAGAGAGAAAGCAGTACTCCATCAGGCTGCGGACGAAAGCTTTGTATTTGGTCAGGAGCTCAGGTGGGCCGAGGAAGGACTTTGCACGACGGAGGATTCCCAGTCGGCAACTGGCTTTGGAGGCCAGGTTGGAAATGGGGCTTTCCCAGGAAAGATCATGGCAGATTGTGAGACCCAGAAGCTTGAAAGAAGGACTTCTTCCAGAGGATTGTTGAGAAAGTAGATGGGGGGGGGGGGGTTCCAAACGGTCCTTTCAGAGAGAACATCGTGAGAGTGGGAGATTTGTCCAGATTGAAAGACATGTTCCACGTGTTGGACCAGTTTGTGATTTTATCCCAATCTGCAGTGAGCGAAGAAGCTGCTGCTTGCCGGTCTGAGGGATGACCGATGGTACGGCAGAGGGTGGAGTCATCAGCAAAGAGATAAAGAGGATTTTTCAGAGAGTCGGAGAGATCGTTGATGAAAACCAGAAAAAGAACAGGGCCCAGAACCCTGCCTTGAGGAACTCCAGCCTGGACAGGAAGAGGGGTTTACTAAGTTTGAGCTCTTTTATGGCCAAATAGTTCTTCATACACCAGCTTCAAAGGAAGAGTCTGACTCTTTGAAGGCATGACTGGCTGACATGGCATATGCACCCTGTTGTACCACAAATGACGTGTCTGACTTTCACATGCAATGTGAATGTCTGGCAGCTGTGCGAGCTGTTGTTTTAGCAATTTTGGTGTACGGAGTTAAAGGGCTAGGCCATATTTATGTACAACTAAAATGGCCGCCAGTCTACAAGTCAGCCATCTTTGATAAGATCACAAAATAAAGTGAGGTTCATGTGTTTGCCATCATGTACTGTGCTTGTGTCAGATATGAACAAAATCGGACCATGCGTGTCTGAGAAATGGTTGAGGACGTGTTTGACACTGGGTACTTTTACAACTAAAATGGCCGCCAGTCAGCCGTCTTTGAAATCACAAAACAAAATGATGTGCATAATTATGTACACCATCATTTGTTGTCTTTGTGCCAAGTATGAATAAAATCGGTCCATACCATTATTTAAGAAAAGATCCAGAGAAGAATTGGGAAACTATAGACCTGTTAGTTTGACTTCAGTTATGGGGAAGGTGTTGGAGACATTAATTAAGGACCAGATGAGGAACCATTTAAACAAATATAAACTAATGAAAGGTAGTCAGCATGGGTTTACCAAAGGTAGTTCCTGTTTAACAAATCTTTTGGAGTTCTATGAAGCAGTGTCTGATTGGGTGGATGATGGAAAGGCAGTGGACATGGTATATCTAGAGTTTAAGAAGGCATTTGATAAGGTACCACATCGGAGGTTGTTAGCCAAAGTGAGGGCTTGTGGAGTGGCTGGTCAGGTAGCTAATTGGATTGCAAACTGGCTTCGTGATAGGAAGAAAAAAGTGGCTGTGAGTGGGAGGATGTCTTGCTGGGAGGATGTAAGTAGTGGGGTACCTCAGGGATCAGTACTCGGACCATTACTATACATTATTTACATCAACGATTTGGATAATGGGGTAAAGAGTAGGTTTTCCAAATTTGCAGATGACACAAAGTTTGGAGGTGAGGTGGATAGCAGAGGGGGTGGTTATCAGATACAGGAAAGTATTGATACTTGTATAGATTGATTGGGGTAAAAGATTGGCAGATGGAATTTAACCTGAGCAAGTGTAAGGTGTTGGGGATGGAAAGAACAATGAAAATAGAGATTACAGGATGTAAGGGGTAATTTTGGAGCGGTCACACAGGAGAAGGATCTGGGGGTGTAATAGATATGGGAGGTAAGCAGGCAGCACATGCCAGGCAGCTACAGGTAGAGCATAGGGGTTTCGGTTGTATTCGGATGGGGATCAATTATAAATCAAAAGAGGTGGTGTTAACATTGTACAGGAATTTAGTGAGGGCCACATCGACAATATTGTGTACAGTTCTGGTCACACAACTCAGGAAGGACATAGATGTCAGAGAGGGGGTTCAGCGCAGGGCTACTAGATGATTCCGGGCTTAGCTAGACTCAGCTATGAGGAGCGGCTGAAGGAGACAGGGCTTTATACATTAGAAAGGAGGTGGTTATGAGGAGATATGATGGAGATGTTTTAAGATAATGAAAGGTGGAGATAAAATAAGTGAAGATTAATTATTCAACAAAGTATACAGTGTTAGGACCAGGGGCCACAGCCTGAGAGTAAAGAAGAGAGTTAAGATGGTAGCAAGGCAGGACTTTCACTCAAAGAGTGTTTAATGCATGGAATGGTCTCCTGGAAAGGTAGTGGCAGCAGAAAAGTAGATAAGTTTAAATTAGAATTAGATAGTACCTGGAAGTTATGGAGGTAGAGGGGTATGGGATGCTGACAGGACATTTAGGTAGCTGAGCATTGATGGGTGATTGTGTGCATGTGTACGGACATGTTGGGGGGGGGGGTCTTGTCAAGGGGGCTTGGGTGTTTATGTTGTGTGTTTTAACCAGCCCATGCCCCCTCCCCTGAGGGAAGAAAAAAGGAAAAAAGAAAAAAAAGACAAAACTACAAAAAAATAAAATAAATAATGATAATAATTAAAAAACAAACAAAACAAAAAACCCAAAAGCAAACAAACAAAAAATTTTCTTTCATTAATAAATACTTTTTTTTGTATTTTCTTCCTTGGATCTTGTGTGGATAAATTAGTATGGTGTTTCGCGCAGGCATGATGGGCTAAATGGCCTCCACCTGTGTTAGATCTTGTATTCCTTGTACATGCCCGAGATATGGTTGCGGACGCACGCATACATGCAAGCATGCACACACGGACACGAAAATCGAGACCAATCCATAAGCCCCCGTTTCGGCCGAAGTCAACAGGAGCTAAAAATGCAAAAAGGGTGGAGGGATGTTCTCCAAAAAGTATGTAAACAAGGTACGGATGGTCACAATAAATTATCATGTGAAACCATCCCTCCATCATGTTTGAATAATGGTTGTCCATAAGATAAGTCAGTGTGTGTGTGTGTGTGTGTGTGTGTGTGTGTGTGTGTGTGTGTGTGTGTGTGTGTGTGTGGTGTGTGTGTGTGTGTGTGTGTGTGTGGACACGTGTGACACCTGCGAACATTTGACACCTATAGGTATTCGTTCCATCTCCTGAAACCCACCACATGTGGAAATAGCAGCCAACAACACTGCACGCACATGCACATACACACATCACTACAGTATGTGCAAGCGCACGGACACACAGATATATATATATCTATAACAATAAATGTGAGTGTGTGTCAGTGTGTCAGTCAGTTGGTGTGTCTCCATAACTCAAAAACCATGAAACCTATCAGCCTGAAACTTTGCATGCATATTAAGGGAACTCCAAAGAAGTGCAAGAGTGAAAATTGTGTCTTTGGGCTAATTAAAACACCCTTTTGAAGATAATTAACGGCCTTATTTAATTACGTCCTTTATCAGGCGCATCCTCGGCGACCTCACTCTCGATGGGGTCTTAAGGAGCATCCTCAGTCCCTCATTGGGGTCCTTAATTCATCATTTGTTCGGCCTGTTAAACAATACTTGAGTTGGAACAGGCCACAATGGTTTATTAACGATGAAGCAATCAAAATGATTTTTCCACTCTCCTCACTCATATCATCGAATGCCTTCATATACATACCCACAAAATTGCCTGCATACATCGCCTTTTTAAGTGCTATAGTTTTCTAATTAGGAACGTGGAGCGATTTAAATGCATTATATGATGCACATTTTTTCACAATCTACTCTCACGGACTAATTTCAAGTATATAATTTGAGTTTGGTAGGATCAGGTCACGTGGTACTAAATAACTCGAAATCTGGAGTGGAATTTGAAAATGCTAATAAATCGCCGATGTTTAGTTTTTTGCGGGTATGTGCCATCACCGATTAGCTGCTATCATCTTGCCAAGCCAGCCATTCCTTATCAACCATTGCTTGAGTGCGTAAGCCACTTGCCGAGGCACCCTATAGTCAATAGTGGTACATTTCTTGTCCTGATCGGATGGACAGTTGGCAGTTGCTCCAAGGTAGTACACATGGGTAGATTTGGATATGTAAAGGACTCTCTGTGGGTGTGTGTGCATGCCTGCATGCTTGGTTACGAGCGCCGTGTGGCAAAGTTCATCCGTATCTTATGACGATGATGGTTGGTGGAGGTTTGAACTTTTAACATCAGCAGTGTATGAGCGATCAACTTTTTCATTTGGCCCTCGTGGCTGTTGCTAAAGCAGTTGGTTATTTTATTTGAATCGGGTGTGCTTCACCAAAAGGTATATAGTTTGTCTTTGTGAGTTTCACAAAGATTATCAAAAATGCCTCTCTCTGTATCTGGGTGTGTCGGGGTGATGATTATGTCCGGCGCGGTGTTCGTTTTGTCACTGGACGTGTTCGGGCGGTGTTCGTTTGTCTCTGGATGTGTCCGGCGGTGTCAGTTTGTCTCCGGACGGTGTTCGTTTGTCTCTGGACGTGGCCGGCAGTGTTCGTTTGTCTCCGGCGGTGTTGTTTTTTCTCGGACGTTGTCCGGGCGGTGTTTGTCTCTGGACGTGTCCAGGAGGTGTTTTGTCTCCGGATGGGTGTTATCAGCGAAGCGACGGGTGGTAATGGAATAATCTATCTTGAATGGAAGTCTGAACTAGCAACAGAAAGCTCCCCAAAGTGTTCTGCATTTATTGTGAACTTAAATGGGACTCCAGTGAAGATATTGAGACATTTTCATTTGTATAATCTGTATATGTCAGCTGAAGTCACACATAAAATACATTATTAACCAATTCTGGCAATGGCGAATTTCTTGAGCATTGTTTTTATAATTAAATTGCAGCACACAATTATGACTGATAATTATAATAGCATTAGTAGTGTAAAACAACAAACACCCCCCCCCCCAAAAAAAAAACACATAAGCTTTGACCTTCACTGTATGGTTTTTGTGCATACCTTGAGTAACCTCTGCAGCTGCTCTACATCCCAATCACGCAGAAAATAAAGGCAGTCGTGGGTTGATGAGCATGCAATCCCTTTCCTTGCAGTTCACACCCCGAACAGCTATGACATGCCTTGCGACAGAGAAATAGAATGCTAATACAGAGAGTTTGAAAAGCATCAGTGAAGTTGAAACTTAACACACACTTTGTGTACAAAAAGATAATCTTTCAGGAAAAGAGTTTGTTGTGAGCTGGTGGATCTCACTTGAGGCGAGTCGATGATACCTGCAAGTAAAGCAAGCACACATTTTAATTTTTAAGATTACCAAACACATGAAACAAAAGTATTTTGTTCAGATTGAATTTATTATTATTGTTCATATTATATTATTTTTTGAAACAGTTACTTTGGAAACACTTTATTAGTTGTCTCCCAATGCACCTCAAAATATAGGCAAGAAACAGGTGAGACCAATTTCTGCTGCTTGATAACCTTGGGAAAAGAATTTAAAAAAAAGAAAAAAAAGAGTTCAGCTTCTTTCGTAATTCTTTCAGGGTGAGTGATGACAGAGTTGTCGGGGTGTTTCAGGGCAGTAATTTTGAGGTTAGAAAAACTTAGATTTAAAATAATAAGAAAATGCGTTGGTGCATCCGGAAGGTTGAGGTGTGGAAAGTGCAATATTGTTCGCGCTCCTTGGATTTGATTGTCAATTATATTGTTAAGGAAACATTCTTCTCCCACAGTCTCAGTTTTTGTTGGGGGGGCAGAGTGAGTTTTTAAATTTGTTTGAATCTGAAAGATTTCTTTTTCGAACTGAAACTTGATTGTTTGTTCCTCTTGCGTGGTTCAGAAGCAATACTGTTGACCAAACCCTCTAATTGGGCCTTTTTTGTTGTCCACCATAATCGTTGATATGTAAACTGGGATTACAATTAAGCAAGCAAGATCACACACTTCTCAAGGCACCTTTAGCAGGTGGGTTATCTAAAACAGTGACATTTTGTTTGCAATACGAGTGACAATTTGGAATCAGAGAAACCAGAAGGAGAAATTCCTGCGGTAGTGGAGAGATTGGTGAAAAGTGAATTTACATTGAACCGATCGAACCTGCTTGGACATCTGATTATTAGGAACCTTAACACCATGTAAATTGATGGATAGTAGGATTTTGCAATGATAGTAGGAGATCATGGAGCCCAATAGTCCCTTACTGGATCATCTAACAGTTTGACAGGTCCAGGATGGGGTTCTGCATCATTCCGGTCCTGATTCGGTTGCAGAATGTTGTTAAAAACACCCCTCCTATGATGCACCTTTGCAGATTCAAATTTCCTCACGTAAGGTCCTAATCCAGCATCAAAGGCTGATTAGTCTGTGCATTTTTGAAGAATTATATTTTGACCCAGAATTAATATTTTTGAACAGAAAGTTGCGAAGGGCAGAAATGGGGGTTTAACAGAAACGCAACAGTGAGAATTTGAAATCTCTAAAATAACCTGTTCTCCTCGTAATTTGTTCCCTTCGGACGAAACGTTGGAGCAGTGTGAGTTTCCTGCAGAAAGACTACATCGAGGTCTTTCTGAATCACAAGATTACCACTTGAAGTTTTTGTGACTGGCTCGCACACACCATTAATGTTACGGCTGTCAGAATCATCGTTTCAATTCCTCTTCGCTTGAACAATGTACTTTTGAGTCGACTACATTGAGGTTCAGCAAAGTAATGGTCACCATGCCAGCGAACGATGTTCCTCATTCATATCAATGAACCCATGCAGGTCAGCAAAGAAATATTTTATATCATAGTGTAGTAGATAGTAGAAAAATCGTGCAAATTTGTATGATACAAGCAGCAAATTTGCATTTCTGTTCTGCAGGGCTTTCTGATCAAATCTGCCCGATTGGCCACTTTGAAAATCCAAGATGGCGCCATTTTTTCAAGATGGCCGCCAAGTTAGCCTCCGAAGTTGACTTTTTGCTTAGAAGTATTGTAGTTGTCCGATTTGCATGATCTAAGTGTGGGATTCCTATGTTTCAAGCCTGCTGGAGTGATTTTCCTGTTTTTAAAGCCCCCCCGAGACACTTTTTCTGATTTTGCACATTTGTTTTATGATTTTCATACGTTTGCATGACTTAACATGTATGTAGTAGTACTACTTATGCATGGGGTGTAGGGGTGTAGTGTTAGAGGTAGTACCTTTGTTTCAGCAGTCAGCCACATCCCTTGGATGGACTACTGGAAACTGGTCCTCATCACTGGCCCAACTCTCATCTATGGCTCCAAGAAGTTGCTAGTGCACGGCATCGGCACACCCTGGTAAACCGCCTTGGCTCGCAGGCTAAACTAGATGAGGGTAGCACACAGAAGGTCTCTCGCGTGTGATGGAGTACATCTAGCTCCAAAATTTTTGAAGTGCACGAAGTTGATGAAACAGATGTGCTGATGAATCCAGGCCACTTACCAGTCCTTTAAACAACATTTCCAGTTCACCGCCAAGTAAGAATTTCTTGAAGGAGTGATTGTCGGCAACTACCAAGGCACATTGGTGGCATCACTGCTGTGAAACTCAGCATGGGGTTCAGTTGTCAGCTAAGTAGGAATTGTATGTTGGCATCATTGTTGCAATCATACTGCAACAACTTACTATGTCCAAATGTTGCCTAATCAACCCTGGATAAGTTAGGCAGCCGCACCTGAAACGACAAGACGTGCCAGCGTGGGAGAGCCGAGCCAAGGATAACGGGGTTTTAGTTATCTGGATGGTGTAGAGATCGCACGGGACTTTATGACACTAGATGAACGATCGGACTAGGTGTAGGCAGATGCATAACCTAGTTGTATCCATACAGGAAAGTGTCCATTATACATGTACAGGGTGGTAAAAGGATAAACCCTCGACCCTGAACGTCATACTGGCCATGGATGAGAGTTCTATCTGGTAAATCTGGAACAATGTCTGGACCAAGTGTTGCCTATGTCAGGAGGTTATGAAAGAAGATCTAAAGTCCCCCAGGCCAATCCTGCCAAAGAGGAGATGATGGGTATATAATTGGCAAGGAATATTCCTCTGTTTCACTCACTCAATGCCATTACCAACCAGGCAACCATCTCCAGTCCAGCACGAGCAGTCCCGCTGAATGGGGATGGACACAGAAAGGAGAGATGTGGCAGATATGTTGGACAACACTACCCACTATTGCAGCCAGCTGTCAGGAACTGACCAAGTGTTCCTGTAAGAAAAGGTTGCAACCGGAGGTGCAAGTGCTTTCAGTCAGGGCTCCCCTGCACAGCACTCTGCAGCTGAATATGTGGACAGTAGCAGCTGGAGGAACATTCGCCATGGTATGCATAATTTGAACATTTACTGGCCAGGGCCCGGTTGCAGAAAGGCTTAGCTTCATATGACAATCATTAAAGTGCTGCAAAATCAGAAAAAGTGTGCATCAGGAGGCTTTAAAAACAGGAAAATCCACTCCGCAGTCTTGAAAACATAGGAATCCACACCAAGATCATGCAAATCGGACAACTACAATACTTCTAAGCAAAAAGTCAACTTTGGGAAGCTAACTTGGCGGCCATCTTGGATTTTCAAATGGCCAATCAGGCAGATTTGATTAGAAATCCCCTGGAGAACAAATGTCCCCAAATTTGATGCTTGTATCATCATTTGCACGATTCCTCTCAAAAATTGCTGTTATCTGCCCCACTATCAATACATCTTTTCTCCAAGGTACTGTGGAGGAATTTGAGAATTTGTGTTAGTGAGCCATTGGTTGTTGGCAATTCCTCAATATCTTACGATTCCTCCTCAGACATCTCAGAGGTGCTATCGGAAAACTTCAATAACTCGTCCTGAGATACATTGGTACTTGGTTGATGTGGTAGGTGTTGGTCTGCACTGGTGTTGGGGAGGGGGGAGGGGGAAGGGGAAGGGGGGAGTGTGGATGGGGGAGGAGGGGAAGAGATGGGGAGGAGGCGGGAGGAGACAACAATTTTTAAAGGCAGGAAGGAGTGGGGGGGGGGTAGGGGTTGATGTTTTTTCATGGAGCCTCAGATGTGCCAAAAATGCGACGCAGATGAAACATTAATCGACAACGGATTGGACACAATTTGGGGTTCTTCTTTAATACTATGTTATGCTCACGGCAACGGGCTTTCCTGAAAGTGGTGACATAGTGGCTATATTGGGTTGAAAAATAGTGGGGTAAGTTAGGACTGCCAAAGAAAGGGGGGATGGGGACAACTGGAATACCAGTACAATCAGTTTTCAGCTCTTTTCTGCTCCTCAGTGTAATATCTGTGCGACTCGTCTCATTTTACACAAGAAGGAATCAAGCAGCATTGCTCTAACCTTCTGGAACGTGAAATCGGCCTTTGCCCTCGGATACTCTTGGAGATTGAGTCTACTAAGGCAGAGTGTTACATTTTCTTGTGGAAAGTAATTCAAACCGATTACCCGTAGAATTGTGATAAGATAAAAACCAGACCTGTGTTCCACATTAAAATCTCTTTTGGTAGCCAAAACACACATTCTTTCCCTCATTGGGGTGCGGCTTTCTAAGGTGTTCTATTT
>CM068959.1:304799-334451 GCA_035128595.1 Eptatretus atami
GATCATGCAAATCGGACAACTACAAATACTTCTAAGCAAAAAGTCAACTTTGGGAAGCTAACTTGGCGGCCATCTTGGATTTTCAAATGGCCAATCAGGCAGATTTGATTAGAATCCCCTGGAGAACAAAATGCTTGCCAAATTTGATGCTTGTATCATCATTTGCACGATCCTCTCAAAAATTGCTGTTATCTGCCCCACTATCAATACATTTTTCTCCAAGGTACTGTGGAGGAATTTGAGAATTTGTGTTAGTGAGCCATTGGTTGTTGGCAATTCCTCAATATCTTACGATTCCTCCTCAGACATCTCAGAGGTGCTATCCGAAAACTGTCAATAACTCGTTCCTGAGATACATTGGTACTTGTTGTGTGTAGGTGTTGGTCTGCACTGGTTGGGGAGGGGGAGGGGGAAGGGAAAGGGGGAGGGGATGGGGAGGAGGGGAAAGGAGATGGGGGAGGAGGGGAGGAAGACACACATTTTAAAGGTCAGGAGGAGTGGGGGGGGGGGGGTAAGGGGTTAGATGTTTTTTCATGGAGCCTCAGATGTGCAAAATGGAAGCAGATGAAACATAATCGACAACGGATTGGACAATTTGGGGGTTCTTCTTTAATACTATTGTTATGCTCACGCACGCTTTCTGAAGTGGGTGACATAGTGGCTATTGGGGTTGAAAAATAGTGGGTAAGTTAGGGCACTGCAAAGAAAGGGGGGATGGGGACACTGGAAGTACAGTACAATCAGTTTTCAGCTCTTTCTGCTCCTCAGTGTAATATCTGTGCGACTCGTCATCATTTACACAAGAAGGAATCAAGGCAGCATTGCTCTCAACCTTTTCTGGAAGTGAAATGCCTTTGCCCTCTGAGATACTCTGGAGATTGATGTCTACTATAGGCAGAGTGTTTACATTTTCTTGTGAAAGTAATTCAAACCGATTACCCGTAGATATTGGATAAGATAAAACCAGACCTGTGTCCGACATTAAAATCTCTTTGGTAGCCAAAACCACATTCTTTCCCTCATTGGGGTAGCGGCTTTCTAAGGTGTTCTATTTTTTCTTTAAAGAGAAAACTAGTTCATGTAAAACCATCCCAAACACTTGGGTGACTGGTATCAGAGACCTTGGAAGTTGATGCTACGTCATCTGACACAGCAACTGGGGTAGATTATACGACGGTAGCAAGGGGAGCAGATGGAACAGCATTGGCCAAAGAGACCAAGCTGTACGACTGAAGAGGGTACGGATTGTGGACAGAAACATTTTAAATGACTAAACTCACCATAAGTAAATCATTTTAGCGTTTCTGTTGCTACATATACCTGATAGTCGTGATTATTAACACGGAATTTGAATATGACATTCAGTACTTGATCCACATTATATTCGGGAAGCAGGATGGACGTGTGTCACCAAAAAAGACATGATGTGCTTGGCCTGCACCTTGCGACAGCCCAGAGGCAACATTGTTATCCGAGAAAGCACAAACCGAGATAACTCAGTCAGAAGTGTCTCATTTTTAATGAATGGTGGAACATTTGATAATAATACTTTGTATGGCTCGGGTGTTGAGTGAGGAAGCCAGGAAAAATGACCACTGTCAGCAGACAAACTAGTTGCAACAATTTTGTGTACAAATTGTTCTTCAGCTACAAAGATTACTGCGCATTTGTTCATCCATGCAGCTGCACAGATGGTATCTATTGCAATAGTCTTACCAATAGCAATATCAACGTGTTCAACACTGACCTCATCAGGAGGAACACAAACTATGCCACGTTTCCTCGTATAGTCCAGTAAACCAACGACTTTTTTTGGCAAAGATTGGAAAAAAATAGGGGAGAGATGACTTTGGTGGGAATCTTCTTTGGACCTTATAGAATGTCTATCTAAAGTCCCCGCATGTCACATGTGAGCTAACGTCACTATACCGGAATGACGTCATTCCGTAAATGCATTTTAGAGACTTTTTCATACTTTATCTATTGTTCTCGGTCACAACACTTGCAGTAATCTCACAGGATCAACAAAGGTATCAGTTTTCGGCAGAAGGCATCACTGCTCTTTTTTACATGCTTAGTTTTCTCTTTCGCACCCCTTGGTCGACGTTGAGGCTGATAGGTTCATCCGAATAACATCCGAACAGCGAGATCGGTCTCTTTGTAGACCTGTGTCATCTTCATCCTATTCATCGTCAGAACTATTGTCGACTGCACAAGCTCACTGGATTCTTCACATTGGCCTCACGGCTTGGCTCATCCTCTCTTCTTCATCAGTGTCTGGTTTTTCAGAATTGCTGCAACCACCCCCGCGGACACTCTGACCAATAGCGGTTGATACATGAATGCCAGCTTTCCTGCATCCGCATCGTCACTCACATTCAGTCTTGCAGTTGCATGAAATCAAATTTAAAAGAGTGTCTGGGGCTGGACGCTTGCGCGTCAGAGTTGCATACAGCTGTCCATCGACTAAATCCCAACCAAATTCTGTCGGTGGTATATCACAACCTAACCATTGTTGTACCTGATGATAAACACGCATGGAATGTTCTTTGCTGCTGCAGACGTAGGTGGTAGGGACGCGAGCTGGAGTTTGGTATGAATTGGACACTTTGCAACTGCTTTCATAAAACAGTGATATCTGTGCTTGTTCAGGAAGATGTTTCCTCGGAGCTCCATAAAGGCGCTAGTAGGAACTCTTCTCCAGCAGATGTAACGGAGCATTCTGATGATGAGGGGTTATTGAAGACTTCCACGCACGTATTTAGATCTGGACGCTTCAGTAGTAGCTTGAATGCTTCTTCTTCCCTTGTCTATAGAGAGCCGAAGTGGTATCGCAACCAGTCATCGCATGCAGAAAAACAGATTGTGGGAGAATCCTCCTGGTAGACGACGCTGGACACGTCTGATATCAAATACCTTGTTAGGGTTGTTCCGTCCCGGTTTAAAGAAGCAGATGCAATTGTCTGGTTGAGAAAGTTGAGTCAGCAAAATTAGTAAACGCTATCTGTGCCTACAACTACTACGTCCTTATCATGTGACAGTTCTATTGCAGTGCGAACAATCATCGTATCGCATCTCCTCCGCATTTGTTACTCGTATCCCCGCTTGTTCCAGCTGTACTTTCAAACCCTCAATTAGCCTGGTCTTGTTCCTTCCATTTGTCAAGAATCGATCTTGTCGAAGTAATAGGCATGTCATCATGAACAATATCTCTGCGGATTCGACCCTTTTAGCTCTTCGATTGTTTCAACGTCTTTGTGCTACATACATCACCGTAGCCGTCAAATATGACATAACTGGTTGTACCATAGTGTCTTTGTACATAGGATACGGTACGCGCTGTACACGTCGCTGTATGTCCCATGTTGTGGCCATACCACCCGTCGCAGTAGATAACCTCGTCTACAACGCACATGCTATCCTTGGGATAAGTTTTCACTTGCGGCGTATGATTCTATCACACGGTATAGGACGGCCTTCTCTGTCTCTCCATGGATATGTCATCGAACAATGACAAGGGGCGAGGCTAACTCATACTCTAGGCATGAAGCGAAGTCCTCATCTGATTTTATCACGCAGATAATCCTGTTGAACAGTTGCATGGTATTCACGGGTATGATTTCGCTCGCCACTTTCACGGAGTTGCCACGTTGCCAATGAAGGACCCTATCTTTCCGATGTAACTGAACATCACCGAAAGTCTTGCCCGTTAATTTCTTCATTGCTTCTGTACCAATCTCTACTGCGGAATCACAGTTGATGCTATCGTTGCCTACAACACCGGAACCTATTGACATCAATTCATGACTTTGTGGCAAAGGTGAATGGACTGTTAGCCAGCAAAGAGTTTTTCTACATCCTGTTTATCCCGAAATTGGCGAGATTTCCTAAGTTCAACATGTTCCTCAGAAGTAGTGAAACTGACACCACAGAACTCTTCAAAACGATGATTTACTCTGTACAGCCAGGCATACCGAGCACCCACCGGTTCAAAACACTGTCAGTCATGCCTCGGCCACGTGTCAGCCTCCAGACGTTTTTATGCGCGCATCAAAACTTGTTCTATTGTCATGTCAGTCCAGACTCCCGCCCACATTTTATCACTACGTCGGATTGTGAAGTTACCCATGGACGAAAACTCTGGAACTCTGCTGGTGTCATTTGGCATCCAACTTGACATTTGCTGAAGATACAAGTGAGCATATTTTGCATAAGCCAAGTGTCCGGCTGCATGAAATGTGGAATCATTCCACGAATCGTTTCGAGATGCAATTGCCAATCACCACATCGCTCGGCACGTACAAATTCGCGCATCAGTGTTACCTGATTGAAATACTGAACCCAAAGTTTGGCTGTTCGGCTAGTATTCGCGGCCTGGAGCTTGACAGCCTCCAGCTTTTCAATGACCATTCCAAAACAGTACTGTTGGTGATGTCTTCCATAGGTTGGTATTCATTTGTGACAGTTTCATGAAGGAACCAAGTTGTGCACAAGAGTCCTCGTCGATTTCAATTTCACTCAAGAAAACGACCGCTAATGCTGCCCGGGTGAGGGAGTTGTTATACAGTTGTTGGTATTGGTATTTGGCATATTGGTTATACAGTTTTCTCTTTTATTTATGCATTCCTGTAATAAAAATATCTGGTTTTCTAAACAAAATTGAGCATTGCAGGTGTCGGTGTGCTTCAAAAGTGACATCTCTTCCGGTGTAGCGACGTTCGCTCACACGTGACACTCGTGACATTTTGTCTGTTGTTTCTGACAGTCACAGGAAGGTATCTGTCAAGAAAACGGCTTGTTTTCCTAACAAATATTGAGAAGTCACAGTATTAAGTGGTTTTATAAAGGTATGACGTCACTTCCGGTGTAGCGACGTTAGCTCACACGTGACACTCGGGGACTTTTAGTATGTTGTTTCTGATAATCACATGAATACCTGCCAAGTTTCATTTCTCCCCTATTTTTTTCCAATCAAAAGTCGTTGGTTTACTGGACTAGTAAGGACGTCGAAGGCCGCATAATGGAAACATGCTGACATTTTAACATGAATACTTTCCCCAGGCTTTGCCTAGTTAGGGGGAATATGAATAGGAAGGAATGTGGAGAAAAATACTGCTTTCTGTAAAGCAAAGAACGCACTACTCGGTATGTACCAGCAGTGAGAACTAACGCAACAAAAACACACCTCACAATGAACAGGCAAGAGAAACACAACTCATCTGGCCGCCGATGAAATGCTCACCATTCACTGCAAGTTGTGAGTTCCGCCTCTCTCTCGCTCAAGAAAAGGGCAAAGGAAAGACTTGCATATCGAAAACGAGCAGAAAAAAACCCACAAAAACAAAGACTGAAAACGAGCTAATCCTAACTCTAATAGTTTGGTAAGGAAAGCAACAGCTACGTTCACGACGTGTGTTGTAGCAAGCGCCAAGCAGCAGTCATAATTGCACCTGTGCAATGGTAGCTGTGTGGAAATGGAGAGAGTGTGCAGTGGGAGAGAGAAAAGGGGGGGGAAATACTAGAGCCGTGAGAGAGAGCGAAAGAGAAAGAAAAAGAAAAAGAGAAGCAAGAAAAATAAACATAAAGAAAAAAAGTAAGAAAAAGAAAGAGTGAAAAAGAGAAAGAGAAAGAAAGAAAGAGAACAAAAGAGAGAAATAGATAGATACATTGTGATAGATGATCAGAAAAGCAGAATAACTCTGTAGCTTACCTCTTCATGCAGAAATGCGTTGTTACAACAGCAGCAAAAGGCATGCTTGCACTGCTTACATGTAAAGTGCATGCAGCCACCTTTCGCCAGAGCATAACGATACTTGCATTTCGGGCAATCTGTAAGGAGGCATGTTTGATTAAACTTTGCTTCACATTAAATGAACCTTCACCCCACATTCTATGGATTGGATGGCTCAACATAGATTGTGTTCCTCTGTGAAGAATTGTCAGAATAGTGGGAAAAATATTTGCAGAATCTATATTTTTCCTGCCTATGGATGTTTTTCTTAATCAGAAGCATTTTTTTGAAACATCACTGCTTTTATTATGTTAATCTAAATCTCATGGGGGCAAAACAATCGGGGTTGCAAAGCTATTTTGTACTAATGAAAAAGCGATGTGAAAGACGATAAAGAATTTGCATTTGGGTCGATGAGTCTCATAATCCAAAGAAAGCACAAGCTTACAGATACTTCCTGAATGGAGGGAAATGGAGGGAAAGTAAAGTACATCAAGCCATTGCAATGTTTACCAATGCCATTTTCTGCAAGATATGCTGCGAGCCCTGCTGCCTGGTACTCCGGGTCATTTTCATGTTTCCACTTGGTGAACTCATCACAGGTGAGCCCTTCATGCTGCTGTTCCCACTGAGTACAAAAAACATAAAAGCAGGTTTTACAGGGACATCATTTCAGTCATAAAAGTATGGTACATACAACAGAAAAAAATAAAATAAATTAGGTTTTAAGTGGTTACAATTGAAAAGTTTAATTAATGTTATAACAGTACAATTTAAAATGTTATTATTTTGCATCATGTATTGCTGTAGGAGTTTTCAAGAAGTTCAAGAAACAAGACATCCGATCATTGGTTCTGTCGGAGCCTTGTATTTCTGCTCATTAAAGATTCACATGTTTATTACATTCTGTTATACTTCAATGTATCAAGCACTGTGGTCTTGGACTATAAACAAGAAGTTTTCTCAGTCATACAATCTTGGATCTTTTGATGAGGTTAAGCATCGATATGCCATCAAATTTTAATGCAAACAGAAAATTTTAATGCTCCAAAAGAAATCCACAATTACATAGTGACCATGCATGGTGATGGTGCATCCTCATCGTACAGTTGACCAAATGCCAGCTGACGATGCATGGACGTGAGTAGTACATGACGTGAGCAATATGAGAGTTCTCGGACAACCCCGATTCAATAATGAAAGGAAAAATGAAAGAGGAAAAGGGGAGGAAAAGGGGAAACACTATTTGACCATCCTCCAAAAATATCACACCTATTTCTCCCACTTTCAAGTAAGTCAGATGGATATCTGCCTACGTATATAAAACACCATGTGTATAATTTGTGTATTTGTCTGTCCTCCTTCACAAGGACAATTTAAGTTGGGGTTTAAAGGCCAATCTTTTAACAGGACTTTTAAAATCTTGAAAAAAAAACAACTCCAAAAACATTTTTCATAAGAGTAATTACGTCTTTTCGATTGGAATTGTAGATGGTGACTTGCAACCGGGCATCAAGGGTAGTGTACAGAAACGTTTTAAAGTAGCAATAAATACAAGGCACAGGGAGGTGAAATTCGCTGCACATGATGTGTAACGTGCGCAGAGTAAAATGAGTGTTCATTGACTACGTAGGATGTCAAATAAATAAAGAATATGTAAGCACACTTGACACTATAGGCCGAGGCTTCAGACTTTGGCACGCCCACGAGGCTGTACCATGAAATGAAATGTCCCAAAAGATAAAGAAAATAGGGTCACATTTGTACAGGTGGTGTTTTAAAATAATGCTTCTTGCTACGAAACATCATATTTTCCAGTCTCCTTGAATATTTCAAATAAAATAATTCCAACCCATCATTTTTGATGGCCTTTTGCACTACTTCATTACATTACCTACAAATATATTTAATCCTCAATGGTCACCCCTTGTCCCTCTCCCCTCCTCCCCCCACACCCTTTTGTCCCTCCCCTCTCAATTAGAGTTCTGGGATATAAAAAGTGTTGAAACTTATGAAATAAACAGGAATTCACTGTCAAACCATAAGGGGAATTGAATTTCATCCGAATGATAATGTTACGGCCCCGGGTTTGGGGTCTACGATGAGGGTGTGGCCTCAGTTCCCCACGGACTTACCAGGTCTGAGGCTGCCGGGTACGAATAACTTCATGTCACATTAGGTTGCAAGGCAACTGCGAATGCCAATTAGTCGACGACGTGGTCCAGTGTCCTCCATGTAATTTCCATTTAACTGGAAGTCCACGCGGTCTCCTAATCGGGGGGGGGGGGGGGGGGGGGGACGACGTGCCCTTGGCTATGCAGAAGCTTATCTTAATTAGATCTTAACTGGGGCACCCAATCAACTGCTAGTGCAAACAGGACTTGGATGAAAGCCAATAAATTTGGGAATTATAATCCGCAGACTAACCTGGGTGGCAGACAGCGCTGGACAAATTAGGTCATGTGGAGGTGGGTCGGTTCGTTCAGTTTTGTTGTGCAGATCACCAATCTAAACAAAATTCACCCTATACATTCATGAGAACACACCATTGAAATTCCTACTTGTTTTCCATATGCACAAGTTGACACACCGACAGTATTACCATTTGAAATTACCGCCGTGAAGTGGGCGTGGCATGCTTGTAATCGTGGAGGAAACGACCAGGAAACAACAAATCAAGAATGGCGGCGCCCATGGTTGTCGTGTGATTTCGAGTGATTTTTGGTCTTTCAACAACCAAATATGCGTTGTTTCACACTTGGGTGGGAGGATGATGAGAAAGTGACGCAATTCACGGATAAGAGCTGGCGTAAGGTATGCGAGTGTGCGAAGGCTTGGTGCGATGCCACAGATAGTGAAACTATCAAACAATGCCGTTTGCTGCTGATCAAATTATGAAACTGCTGCCAATGACTGATCCTCCTGCGGATGCCGGCTGCCGCCGGTTCTGCTATGCGTTGTTTTGTAACAAGGATCATCATATAAAACACGCTGAAGCCAGGAAAAGGAAATCAGAAGCCAGCACTACTGCAGTTTCTGCTAGAGCAGTGAGGTCTTGGGCAGACTAGAACTAGAAGAAGGGGGCACTCATACCACAAAATACGTAGAAAAATCCTCAGAACCTCTGAGAAAGGGTGGCTGGCAAATCAGCTGGTGTACTGCCAAGAATTGTTCATATGCCAGAAAAAAGACAAATTCATCCGTGTCAAAGGAAAATCTCAACGTGATCAGTTGTCCCTGGCAGAAACACACAGGATGGAGGAAAGCTGAGGGAAACTGCTGAGCAGAGGAGAGATGAACGTGATGTGAGAATAATGACAACTATAAAGGATAAAGACTGTGTGGCGTGGCAGTTTGTTATCACCATAAATGTTATTATGAGTATGTGAATGACACATACCACAGACAGAGTGAAAGTAAACTCCAAACTCAGAAAGTGAACTATGACTCAACATTTGACATTTTCTGTGATAAAGTAATCCAGGTAAGACTCATTGATGGAAAGCAATCTATACATATGAAGAAAGTTGTGCGAGATGTTCAATGACCTACTCAGAGTATGCGAAGGTCAGGATAAAGCCAACTACCAGGCAACAAGACTGAAGAAAAGACTGCAGGAACGGTACCCAGACATGATTTTCTATCGTCCACCAAAAATGTCTGAGAGCGAAGTGGTGTACATGAAGGACATTGATATTGATTCCATTGCTCAGGCTGCTGTTGTAGACAGTAGCTCTACAACAGAAACAGAGTCAACTAGAGGGGAGCACATCGTAGAGTGCAAACCCTCGCGCGCAATACAGCTGGGTCACTCAAGTGAACCTTATATCTTATTCATTAAATATGACGTCAACAGTGCTGACAGTTATAGTTCTTTTCTCCAACATTTTTTTTTTGGGGGGGGGGGGGGGGGGTGGGGATAATCACTCAAAACATGTAGAAATGCAAAAAAAGAAATCGAAATTTTGTTGAAAAAAAGTTGCAAAAATTTTTTTTCTCTAACAATTTTTTTTTGGGGGGGGGGGGGTTGGAAATCACTTAAAACATGTAGAAATGCAAAAAAAAAAAATATTTTTTCTCTAACAATTTTTTTTTGGGGGGGGTGCAGGTCAGGTATGGGAGCATGTGCCAGAAACAGCGCGTCGCTGCGTCCACTTTCCGCCGGTACTCCAGGGGCCTCCGTCTGGCCATCCCCCAGGCAGATGCCAGGCCCATCCCCATCTCCTTGAGATGATGGTCAACCTGCTGCAACCACGAGGCACGTGGTCGGCCAACTAGCCTCCTCCACTCATGAGACTCCCTCGCTGAGAGAATCTGGTGAGCAGGATAGCGTCAGGAAAACGAGCCACATGTCCATACAGCCGCAACTGACGCTCACGGACTATGCAGGTAACAATCTCATCTGAGTCTCTCTCAGCAACCGCTCGTTGGACACAAAATCCGACCAGCGATAGCCAAGGATTCTCCGAAGAGACCTGGTACCAAAGGAATTAAGTCTCCGTCTCAGATCTTGGTCAGAGTCCAAGTCTCGCATCCATAGAAGACTGGAAGTACCAAGGACCTGAAGACTCGGACTTTCGTCCTCCCGCACAGGTACCGGCAGCGCCACACCCCATGATCCAGTGAATCCATGACTCCCGCAGGCCCGACCCAGAGTCTATTGACCTCTGACTCAGAGCCAGCAGAGACATGAATATCACTGCCAAGGTAAGTGAATCTCTCCACGACTCAACATCCTCACCAAAACAGACACAGACAGGACAGCAGCACTCAAGATGTCACCGAAGCCTGGATCTTAGTTTTGACCCAAGAACCGTAATCCCAGCGGCTCCGACTCTCATTCAGCACCTCGAGGGCCCCCAAAAGGATATCTAAAGTCTCCGCAAAGATGACTGCATCATCTGCAAAATCAAGGTCGCGAGATCTTGACATTCCCAAACGATGCACCGCAGCTTGATCTCTCCGACACCCTCCTAAAATCCAGTCCATACAAGTGCTGAAAAGTGTAGGGCCAGTACACACCCCTGACGAACTCCAGTAACAACTGGAAATAAGTCAGAGATGGTACCACCACACTTCACAGCACTCTCAGTACCAGAGTAGAGTTTCAGACATCAGATCGATCAGTTTTGGTGGCACCCACGAAGACCAAGAATCCTCCAGAGGACATCCCGATTCACTGAATCGAACGCTTTATAGAGATCAACATAGGCTGCAAGCAGCCCCTGCCGAAACTCTCGTCTGCGTTCGGTGAGGACACGAAGAGCAAGGATACGTCATATCGTTGACCTCTTTGGTGTAAAGCCTGACTGCTCTGGACGCTGGTGCTCAAGCAGATGGTGGCGAACCCTATCAAGAATTATCCGTGCAAAGACCTTGCCCGGCACTGAGAGCAGCATCACCCTCGGTAGTTGTTGCAGTCTTGGCGATCACCCTTCCCTTTCCAGAGAGGAACAACAAGGCCCTCTTCCAATCAGTTGGATGATGCCTGTGTTCCAGGCAGAGCACAAAACTGCATGCAACGACACGAGTGCAGCATTTCCACCAGCCTTGAGAAGTTCAGCATGGATGCCACAGATCCCTGGAGCTTTGCCCCGTTTCAACTGGTTCACCGCAGCCCATGTTTCCACAAGCGAAGGTGACCACAGTTGATTGGAGGGTCAGCAACAGGGATTGTAACACCCTTGACGTCCAACTCGACAGCTGGGGATCAGCCTGGTACAACCGCTCAAAGTAACCGGCCCAGCGGGCCTTCACTTCAGACTCTCTGTCAAGAGCCTACACTCTCTGCTCTAACTGCAGTGCTCCGAGGGATGGCTTGGATGAACGCAATGCGCGAATTCCCTTGTAAGCGGGTCGAGAAATCACCTGTCCACAGGTGATGCTCTACCCCCTCACAGATTCCTGCACATAGCCTCCTTGTCCACCCTCAGTGCACGTACAGTTTTACGCCTCAGCTCCCTGAACAGCTCAGCTTTGCCATTCAGCCTGGCCCTGCGACTCTGGTCAATGGTATCCAGTGTCCCTTGAGAGACAAAATTCTTCTTTGCCCTGCGGTGAGTTCCAAGACATCCACCGGCAACATCAAGGACGGTGGTCTTGAAGGCACTCCACAACTCTTCAGGACCCCCAAAGCACCCAGACCCCCCAAGTGTCCACTCAGCCTGTTCGCAAACTCCTCAGCTACTCTCTCATCCTGAGCTTGCCAACATCCAGCCTAGGCTGGGATGGTACCATTCTCCAGGATTTAAGGTGGCAGCTTTAGAGTTGCTACAACAAGCCTGTGGTCAGTATTGAGGAACTGAGCACTCCGGTAGACCCTGCAGTTCTGGATCATCCTCCAACGACCGTCACTGAGGACATGGTCAATCTCCTTTGCCACACCGCCAGCGTTGGAATACCAAGTCCAGCGATGAGCTTGTGGGCGCTGAAACCATGAACCAGCCACCCTAAGTCCATGACTTCTTGCAAAGTCAAGGAACTTAGTGCTATTCTGGTTCATAGTTCCTGACCCATGGGGACCAACACACACCTCATAACCATCCGATCAGTTCCAGTCGATGCATTGAAATCCCCCAAGATTAGAAGTAATATCTCGTCTGGGGCACTGATCAACCACAGACTGAGCGTGGCGTAGAATGCATCCTTCACGGTGAGATCACTCGCCTCAGTCGGAGCATAAACAGAGACCAGGGAAATGACACCTAAGGAGTGACGAATCCTTAATCTCATAATACGCTCGTTGACCGTGTTACCTCAATTATCATTGGGGTCAGCTTATGGACACAGCTACAGCAACTCCTTGGGTATGGTAACATCAGAGCGACCAGACCAATAGTAGGTGTAACCATCCACCATTATCTCGCCGCAATCCGGTCTCCGAACCTCAGAGAGAGCTGCAATCCGATGTCCAAACGCTTGAGCTCAGATGATAACAGAGACAGGTGATCATCCTCTCTTAGGGATAGGACATTCCAGGCACCCACCCGAAGGGACCGCCTCAGGTTAACCCAAGGAGACCGCCGTCTGGTGGACGACACCTCAGCACCACTCCGACACACTCTCCCGCAATCTGACCCAGGGATGTTACCCCGTGGTTCCCTCCTATCATCAAAGATTGGGGGTCCGAAGGCTTTGCCCTAATCCCGTCATCCGGTGAGCTGCCCTGCGAAGGGAAGCTGCACAGGAGGTACTCCCACGGAGTGGGTTTTCAGATTTTTTTGCGTTTTTGTGTTTTGCGGAATGAAGGGTTTTACGGTGGCCGGAGTGCAAATCCTGCCACCAACCTCCTAATAAAAAAGTAACCCAACTGCAGGAGGACGTCCACAGACACAGTTGGGCACTAGATATGGATGGCCGTTGGCTCACAAGGAGCTCCTCCGCCCTTTGACAGGTTTGTTTTTAATCCTGCTGGGTGTCCATATCCAAACACCCTCCTCACCAGAAAACCTGGTGGGGGAGACGGTTTAGTCGCCGACAACCCGACCATGGAACAGGTTAGTACAGGTTTACATGGTACCTGTAGCAGGTCACAGATCTAACCTGACCTGACGGGGGGGGGGGGGGGGGGGGGTTGGAAATCACTTAAAACGTAGAAATGCCCAAAAAAAATTTTCTCTATTTTTTTTTTTGGGGGGGGGGTAACAATTTTTTTTGGGGGGGGTTGGAAATCACTTAAACATGTAGAAATGCAAAAAAAAAAATTCTCTATTTTTTTGGGGGGGGGGTAACAATTTTTTTTTGGGGGGGGGGGGGTTGGAAATCACTTAAAACATGTAGAAATGCAAAAAAAAAAAAAATTCTCTAACAATATTTTTTTGGGGGGGGGGGGGGACCAAGTCCAAAATTTAATGGCATGATCCTTGGACCATACCTAACCCCCCCCACCAAGTTTCGTCGAAATCCGCAAGGAGTTTTTCCGTTATACTGTTCACAAAACAAACAAACAAACAAACAGACAAACAAAAGAAAGGGGTGAAAACAGTAACCTCCGATCTTCGATGGCGGAGGTTAACTACAGAGGATGAAGCCAGCCAGGGTCCACAGCAGGGTGACTCAGACCTCAATTTACATGTTCTATACTCGGGAGCATCTCATGGTGAGGGATGACTGACAAACACCAAAGTGTGGACATTACATGGCCCTACTTGGAAATGGTGGAGCTAGCACTAGAGCTTATATGGGCAACTCGTACTCGAACTGGCCGAAACACCTTGCGATCAGGAGAGCGTCAATTCCCTGGTACTTTGCGTACGATCACCTAAATTCTGCAAGGTACTTACCCGTTTACTGGCTGGAAATGGCTGGGCTAGAGCACTCCCACCCAGACACCTATCAAGCGTTCATGGATGGCAAATGGACTGCCCAACGGCATACTCGTTATGGATTTAGTAGTGTTGCGTGTGAACAGATCAAAGAGCAGACTTTAAATAGGGACAGCAAGACCAGTGAAGGCATCATTGGTTACACTCAGAAAAGCACAGCTGTGAAGAAGTGGATCCTGTCCCAACCAGCACGTGCGGAAATCGCAAGGAAATGTGAGTCCATGGCGGGTATCCACGACGAGCCCCGAACGAGAAAGGATTTGGATGTGTCGAGCTCGAAGAAGAACGAAGCAGTGGTGGTACAAGTGATGGACACAGTACTTCAAATGATTAACCCTTTCCGGCGCTCACCTTGAACTCGTCAATATTAGTTCAGGTGTCATCGCACGCCAGCCACTTCCGCGGACTTGATGAACGCGTATGTCAAGGGAGAGAATGCTGTCGTGCAATTCATGCGTGATCGGCTTCTCTCGGGTGAGGTCCCATTCTTCAGTCCGATTTCGAAGGCCAAATTGGCAACTTTCTCGAAGGCGCGAGGCAAGTCGGCGACTCCCACCAGCAGACGCGAAGGTTGAAATTGCGAATGAACGTCGTCTTTCACACGACTGCTGTTGATTGGCGAGAAAAGCAATGTAACACTCCACAACCTGCTCGCATACCCACTGGCGAACATATCTTTCCGCTGGCATCCGGTGATGGTTCGATTGCTAAGACGGACAAAGCCAAACTCCGCAACCTATACTGAAACTGTGGCCCGATTGCCATGTGGATGCTCGGCCTATCCAAGTGCAACAATTGTGGATGGAATGGCCGTTATTCAGGCGATAAGGGCTGGTTCACTGCCTAACACTTTCGGCAAACTGGAAGAGATGGTGCTGAACATCGTAGTGGCCAAAGCACGACATAACCAATCTTCGAGACTGGACGTGGTGTTTGATACTTACCCAAGTATCAGCATCAAGTGCCTGGAGCACGCCAGACGAGCGGGCAGGGCAGGCGATCTTCAGGTGCGAACCATCTACGGACGTGATCAAGCCTTCCAAAACAGTGGGCCAATTATCTCCTGAGCGGAGCCAACAAGGAGGCGTTGATAGAGTTCATCGTCGAATCGTGGACGAGAAACATCTCTCCATCAAAACTGGGTGACATGCTGTTGTACGTTAGTCATGCCGGCAAATGTGAGAAAATCAAGGCGTCGAATGGTGTCATGACTGTGTCGTCAGTACCTGAACTTGAATGTGACCATGAGGAACCTGACACGAAGCTCCTGCTACATGCCACTCATGCGGGACAGAATGAAGAGTCGGTGCGCATCGAGAGTTTCGACACCGATGTGTTTGTGTTGGCATTGGCTCACTCAAAAGTCGATTCGGGCGCAAAATTTCCATCTGGTCACAGGAAGTCCCAAGGACATTATCGTCGTTACATTAGGAAGCTGAGTAATGCCCTGGAAAGTTCTGTCTCCGATTTATTGATAGGTTTGCAAAATTTCACAGGAAGTGATACCACCAGTGCATTCCACGGTAAGGGCAAAATCAAGGCCATTTGACTTGATGATGAAGGTCCCCATCTCATCACCTGTTTCGGGAGCATTGGTCGAGAATTCACGCTAGATCAATATCATTCACGACCTGGAACAATTCGTCTGCGCCATGTACAATCAGCCGACCATGAAGAGTGTGGATGAGGCTCGCTACAAGCTATTCTGCGCCCAGTCCCTGGGAGAACAGAAGTTGCCGCCTACAAGCGACGCTCTGATGCTGCATTGCAAAAAGAGTGAACTATCAGTCTGCGATCCACCACTGCGCGACCTGAGAGGTTATATGAAGCCCCTTCTCCTACAATTTCACGGATGGGTGGAATGCAACGGAGCACTGATTGTTCACTGGCTGAACAAACCACCAGGGCGAAGGAACTGTTAGAGGCGACGAAATGTAATTGCAAGAAGACGAAATGGAGACCAACCAGTGTTCTTGCCGGTCAAAAGGACTGTCCTGCACAGAGTGCTGTGGGTGTCAAAACTGCGCCAACGATGAACAGACCCCGTGCAGAAATAGAACTTATGGATGATGAAAGCAGAACTGACGATGATCCGACGACGAACTGTGAATGTGGGTGTCACAACTGCTTTTGCTGTGGTGATCTACTACACAGTAGTATTCAGGTTGGTTAGCCATGTAATAGTGGACTTGAGTTTTGTAATAACAGCAGTCAAGAGCCTAGTTTCAGCAACGCCTTCAGAGCAAGAAATACTGGAGTTTAAGACAGAATCCTCTTGTGGTCGGTTCTACTTTTCATCAGGCTGAGTCGCGCAGTGTCTTTGTCTTTGATTTAATCCGTAATAGCCAATGTAACTGTCTAATAGGCGCTGCACTGCCTTTAATAGTCAATGTAACTACCTTTAATAGCCAGTGTGGCTGCCTTTTAAGCAAAAAGTTTGCCTTGGTCAACTCGAAGGCCTGTCTGGTCGGTCCAGACTTTTTCGGCCGTAAAAATATTAACTGCTCTCGGTTTACGCCGAATTTATATAAACATCTTTAATAACAGTGAATAGGGCTCTGTATAAACATATTGTATCATTTTAAGACCTCACAATAATTTTCTTTGACGTACTATCAGTCTAACCTTGATTCTTCATTTCTGTGTCAAAATCGTGCTTTAATGTTTCGGTGTATCTTTAATTGCCAAAAATGACCAATTGTGTCACATCCTCGACGTGGAAACAAGTGGATTGGACTCAGCGTCTAAAATTTTTAAGTATCCAAATTTCATTCAGATTGGTGATCTGCACAACGAAAATCATTTTCTGAAGGTAATAGCGAGTACCTCCACATGGTCTAATGGGGAAAACGAACACAGACAGATCATAAATGAAGTTCAACAAAAGGGGATTTATTATGTACAGCACAATGTATAATGCGAAGGTATGATGATATGCAGCATTTTAATGCATAAGCAAACAATCAAAAAGGGGAGATATGGGGGGGGGGGGTTTGGTTGTGGATACCTCCCCTGTGAGTGATTCCGAGCGACGGCGAGCTATTAAGCAACCAGTGAGGAGAAAGCGAGCAGTCAGATGCACAACATGACAATACCTTCTTGGCATGACTCCTATGAGTGCCATCGGTGAGCCCTATCAAGCAGCCGAGGCCGTATGGCTTCTTGGGAAAGCAATATGGCTGGCTGTAGCAAAAAATATGCCAAACAATGATAAACCCATCACACAAAATGATGAGAGGGACACAGGCCTCTCCTACACAGATGCCTAAGTCTGTGCGGCCACACTGAGCATCCGGAATGTGTGCTGAAAAGAATAATGGCTGCACCTTCTCCAGTGAGGAAGAGGATCCTGCCTGCCCTCATGACAGGACAGCATTCCACACCAAAGCTAAAAAGGTGTCACCTGTTCTACAACCAACAGTGACTAGGGATCCCGCTGAATGGCAGAGATTAAATGAACAGAGCTGGAGCTGAGAGGAGAAGGAAATCATCCTCCACTGCAAAGCGTATTCTGGCACATGAAGCATGGGGGCTAGTAGTAAGGAGAAAGATCGATGAACCAATTGAAATGAACAAAGCTGGCAGTCAAGGCAAACGAGTTTCACTAACAAAATTAACTGCAGTAGCTTCAATGCTTCCAAGTTACTTCACTCAGGAAAGAATAAAGGAAATGACTGATAAAGCAAGACAGCAAGTAGTTGAAGACAAACTGGATGACCCAAGAGGAGAGAATCAGCATAAAAAATAAATCTGGACAAGAAGGAAAATAGAACGTTATTATGGCAATGGAATATGTCAAAGAAAGGCATGAGAAAAGAAAAGTGCAAACACCTGGGAACAGATAATCCGAAGATTATGCCTTGATAAAGGTAATTTTAATAGGGCAGCTAAACTTAAAGAAAAACAATATCCTCAAAAGAAAATACTCACAGAGGAGGAACAAAGAATAAGAGATTAACAAACTGAAGAGGCAATAAGAAATGACTGGTCACCTATAAATGGTGAACTACATCAATGCCATAATGGAATGACGGGACATGTTCAGAAGACTATTCCAGAGTAAAACTCCCAAAGAAAAGGAACAACCAACAGAAAATAGAACAAGAGAGGAAAACATAAACGAAGAGATATAAATTGAATCATAATAACAGAAGCAGAAATCGGGAAACAGATTGTAGGATTGAATCAAGAAACAAAACTGAAAACCACACAACAGGACCAGAGAATAACAAAGGAAATGCTGCAGCAGCACCCGTAGCGAAGAGATCTACTTGAAGTGACTCGCTCAGATTCAAATAGCCTTTGCAAACAAAATAAATAATAGCAACAAAGGATAGATTACAATGAGGAGTAGAATAATGGACACAGAATGAAGAGGAGGAAGAGGAGGTTGACAATAAATAGCATAGGCTAGAAGATGAGCTGGCATAATAAAATAAAGCAAACAAACTAATTTCACCAAAGCAAGACACATCTCCACTGAATAAACAATAAACAGTTGAAGATACAAGTAAGAGAAATACCAAGCAGTCCTAAAATGCTCCAAAATCACTAATCTGAGAGAAATTAACAATGTGAATTTTGCAGCAACACTGTAAGTCCAAGAGAAATAAGAAGGTAAACGACGAAATCAAAAAGACAGATCTGATAATTAATCTGACCAGAAACAAAACACCATCATGGAAACAGACCGGACAAATACAACAATTCAAGAGGGGAAACAGAAGTCCAAAGCTCATGAAAGAATCAGACAAATAAAAAGATATACAACATACAAAAACAATGGACAGAACCGTTAGCTGTCCATAATAAACTCCAAAAACAACAGATAGCAAGGGAAATAAAAAACTATGATGAGGCCAACATGGAAGAAATAAAATAAACAGTTTGAAAACAACCAAAAAAGTTCTACCGAGAGAGAGAATTTCTACCGTTCTATCTATATATATTATATATATATATATATATATTATATATATATATAATATATATATATATATATATATATTATATATATATAAACACACACATATACACAACCAATTAAAAAATTTGGCGTATGTCGGGTTGACATTTTGACCTATATTAACCTCAAAAGTTATAGGTGGTGGAATTCACTGACCTGATATGCAAATTCTGTTCAATATTGAAGTCCATCAGATGAAATTTGAGGATTTTAGAAAATTTGGTTCAAATTGGCCTATGTAGACCTTTTTGGTCGACCGAATTTTATGAAACTTCAATGCGGGATCGTCACAGGATCAGTAGCATTAATCTCTGAAAATTTCAGAATGATCAGTTGAGCAGTTTGGACTGGAGGCAAGCAAGCAGACAGACAAATAAATAAACAAAACAAACAAACAAATGAGGCAATGAACATACTTGTCAAAAATATGTTTTTTTTGCCAAGTCACAAACAAACTAACAAAAAAAGAAAGAGGCAATCAGAGATTGCAGACCCTCGCCAGGACTGCTTTTGTGTGGTGTTTATGTAGTTTTGTGTGGTGGTTGTGCACTGGTGTGTTACATAATTAATAAGAGACATAATTAGAACTGCCATTTTATAACTGCTGGCAGTGATGACTAGGTACCACGACATCCCACTTTGATGCAATCCCACTTTGATCAGGCACCTGACCCTGACCCATGATGGTTTATTATTCAATTTATTTAGATGGGATTAAAATAAATTAAATTCAAGTCAAATGAAGACCAAACAGGTACAGTCCTGCATTGGAGTAATAAAAAGAACTGAAACAAGAAAAGCCTAGATGAAGTTAGTCATCAGATGAACCTGGATAGGATTCACATTCAGCTGCTACTCTCCACCCTCAAATCCATCCAGGCACAAGTGAGCATTATTCAAAAATTAAAAAAACCCATATCAAAGAATTACATAATTCTGGCTACCAGACCATGTGCCCGATGAAGTTGAAATTTGAGACATGTATTCCACATCGCAAACAGATCATAAATGTGAAGTTTCACGTCGATTGATTGAGCTGTCCAGAGAAAACATCATTTAATATTTTTCTTAATCCATTATGGCAACCAAACCATTGACCTATCAATTATTCCTAAAACCAACTTGTACATCCATGGCTTGGGAACATTTGTGTGGTTTCTCCTCGATTTGTCCAGCCATTCGGAAAATATATACACGCAATCCTCGGGTTACGACGGTCTGCGATATACGAGTTTCGTGGTTATGACCCATCTCCCTAAAATTATTAAGAAAAAAACCAAGTGCAAAAACGTGAGTTTTGAATTCCCCATGTGGACGTTTGTTTCTTCATACCATACTCTTACCAAATCAATATCTCTCTAAATATATTCTGAGGTCGCGAAAACTCATCACTGAAGAAGCAGGGAAACAAACAAACAGCCGCGGCGATCAGGGAAGAACCTTGGAGTGTGGATTTGAACTTTTTCTAGCTCAGCTGTGGTTTACCTCGCTCATTCTACGTTTTTCAAGTTTTCGGTTAACAATGCAAGGTAATAAACGTAAATAGAAATACCCATATAGATAAATAACGACGTCGATCCAAGTAAGAAGAATAACCTCTCTGCGATGAGTTCCAGGAAATTAATTGACTCTGCAGGAAGAGGACTTTTACAGTGAGTTTTGAATTCACGAAGAGTCAAAACCAGTTTTGAAACCTCATGTGAATCTAAAAATAGACTGGAGACTGACGACAACAACTTGATTTGGCCTGAACTCGTCATCGGGAAAACCCGCAACATCGGAAAAATCGAATTTTACGGTAGTGCTTTGGCTGGAAGACACCATCAACGGCGTATCCCAATGAGCTTATGTCGATTCAGGAGAAGGCTAAAAGATTGTTTGAGGAATGGAGGGCAGAACACACTAAAAGGTGTGTTCTGACTTGTCGTAGGAACGGAACTCCATCGCAAGTCGAGGACCCCTGTATAGGTTTTAGGGTAAATCCAATATGGCTGCCAACCATGTGACCAATGACATCATTGTGGTGTGAACCTTTTGTTCTCATAGATAGGTTGGTAATATGTGTTAAGTTTCACCTTGATCTGTTCAGCCACTTCAGAGAAAGGTTATTTAAAAAGAAAACACATGGCTGCCGAATCACGTGCCCGATGACATCATCAAATTTTTCACTGTGACTATTTTATTCCTAGATGACCCTCAAAATTTTTCATAGTGATTGATATAGTGTTCTACATATGCAATTATGACGTCATAAAGAGGCACCTATGACGTCATAAAAAAAAAAGATCACACTTATTCCCCATGTGGAGTACTTGCTACGTGCCAAGCTTCATTTTTCCTTGGTGCCGTTTCAGAGATACAGAGGTCAAAGTTTTTTCGTTTTTAGAATAATGGCTGCCACACCACGTGACCTATGACATCATAATTATCATTGAAACATTCTACATGAGTAGTCGCACCATGGTGAAAATTTCGTCTCAATCTGACAAGCGGTTGCGGAGAAAAACATGAAAGTTCTGTGCGGACAAACAAACAGACTGGAGCCGATAAACAAAACAAACAAACAAACAAATGGAGGCAATCACATACTTGTCAAAAAAATGTTTTTTCCAAGTAAAGTAACAAACGGATCCAAATGCAATACCCTCTACTCTGGCGAGGTAATAAGACTTGCAAGTTAGGCTGGCCAAAGACACACATTCAGTCATGGAAGCCAAAACGTCCCCCTTCAACTGCAGGTGAACGACAACCATCAATGTCTACAGTGACAACATTTAAATAGCTTGGATGTAAAGTGTCCTGCACCTGGAATAAAGACACACTGCTGCTTCAGCCTAGTTTATTCTGGCCTCCGTCATACAGCGGAAAGCTCCAGTAATCAAGGCTCAAGCTGCATTTGTACACAAATTGATCACACACCATATTCTCAGCCGGAGCTGAGACTTGGACAAGAAACAGCTACAATGTATGCCCTCATCAATATCCTGCACATGCCCTGGCAGGATCAGGTAACAAATGAAGAATTTCACAGATTCCCCAATTAATGACATGGCCTCCACTATAATGTGCCCAACTTTGACAATTTAGCAATGGATTTCATTTTTTTGGGGATGCCACTGTTCAGGCTCGAATTGAGAGCTAGCACACAGAATGTACAAGGGGAGCAGGAGACAAGAGGGGCGGGAGAGGGAAGGACAAAACAGTGGGGAACGAGGGCATGAGGAGATCTGAAGATGGATGGGTGGAGAACACAGGGTAAACAAGGACATTGCAGACACTTTCAGAAACTTACACGCAGGAACTGAAGGAAAGCAGGGAATTTGAAAGAGGTGGGTTGGGGTGATAATTATCGAGGTAGAAAGATCGAGGTTTAGGATGGGGGAAGATAAGAGATGGTGGTGAACAGATGTTTTGAAAACCTGGAGGGTAGAGTGGGATTAAAGAGAGTGCGGGGGTTTGTTCCAAAAGGTGGGGAAAAAGAGGAATGAAAGAGTGAAGGTGAGCAGTGATTCTTGATGTTGGTAGTTTTTACCAGAAGGGGGTTGTTGGCAGACTCGAAGCCCTGCGGAAATATGGCAGGGACATATCTCAGACAGAAGCAAAAAGGGGGGTGGGGGGGCGAGGTCAGAGAGGAGAACGGTAGAAGACAGAAAGACCACCATCCTGCCTGCGATGAGAGAGAGACCCAAAGACTCAGCCTCATCGCGGGAGATACCAATGGTTTAAATGCCTGGTTTCCAGGCGTAAAGCCGCGAAAGTGAAGGCAGGAGCACCACCAGAGGGGAGAGCGTACTCCATTAGGCTGTATACGAAAGCTTTATATGTGGTCAGGAGCTCAGGTGGGCCAAGAAGGGCTTTCAATGATGGGAGGATGCCTACTCATGACTGGCATGGGAGGTCAGCTTGATGTGGCTTTCTCAGGAAAGATCATACAGATTGTAAGACACAAAGCTTGATGGAAGAACTTCTTCAAGAGGATTGTTGAGAAAGTAGATGGGGGGGGGGGGGGTTCAGTTGGTCCTTTCGAGAGGCATCGTGAGAGTGTGAGATTTGTTTGGATTGAAAGACATGTACCACGTGGTTGGACCAGTTTGTGATTATATCCAGATCTGTAGAGAGTGAAGAGGCTGCTGCTTGCAGATCTGAGGATGACAAATGGTACGGTAGGGATGGAGTCATCAGCAAAGAGATAAGAGGATTTCCAGAGAGTCGGAGAGATAATTGATGAAAACCAGAAAATGAACAGGGCCAGAACGCTACTTGAGAACTCCAGCTGGACAGGAAGAGGGGATGAAAGAACTCCATTTTCTGGCACACGTTGACTGCGAGAGGAGAGGAAGTCTGCGAGCCATGAGTGGAGATGGTTTGGATACCATAGGAAGAGAGTTTGGTGAGCAAGCGAGGGTGCCAGACCGTGTCAAAAGTACACGATATGTCTAGGGATATTGGCTGTGATTTCTGACCAGCATTGAGGACCTCCATTCATTGTTGCGACAGTAGAAGCAGCATATCCAGGGTATAGTGAACTGGTCTGAATCCAAGTTGATGATCGGAAATCAAGCCATTGGAGAAGAGGAAGGATTTAATGTCTGAAGCGATGATGGATTCCATAACCTTGCTGATGATATTGAGAAGGCTGATTGGTCTGCAGTTGCAGGGATCTGTTTTTTGCACTTTTCTGTGAAAAGCTGTATGTTTGCTGATTTCCAAGCAGATGGCAGATGACCTTGAGCAAATGAGGGGTGAGTAAGACAGAGAGAGGTGAGCAAGAACAGAGGAGCAGGTTTTTAGGACACGTGGGCTGATGCCGTCTGTACGGTTGCAGAATCTGAGCCGAGGTTGACAGCAAGCTCTCCACTTTATCAAGAAGAAAAGGACACAGAGTCCAGGGACAGTTGGGTGCAACTGGGGTAAGGTGGGTAAAGAGAGAGATGGGTTTAGGAACAACATTTAGAAGCAAACACCAAGTTTAGACATTCAGCCTTTTCACGTGTAGTATGAGCTGTGCACCATTTGAGGTAAGGGAGGGGATGGAGGGGGAACATACACCAGAAACGGACTTACTAGATGCACCAGGATTTTAGAGGAGGGAAACAAGTTTGAGAGTTCAGATTGAGATTCGAAAGATGTTGCTTTCTGGCCCTCAGATTGTTAGAACCACACTTACTTTGGGACAAAAAGAGGAGGAGCTGATACTGAAACAGAAGACAGTGAAGAGGTGCAAGAGCAGAGCTAGGATGAGGAGCAAGATGGGAGGGGTAAGGAGTTAGGAGGAGGAAGATTTAAGGAGGTGGGGTGAATTGTTGCTGAATTTGGAAAAAAAGGACGATTGGTGAAACGAAGATGCTTGCAAATTGGGATTTTAAAATTTTTAAGTGAGAGATGTGATTGAAGACATTACGTGAGGGATGCAATGAAGGAGAATTAAGAGAATGGAGAAAAAGAAACGTAACGGTGGGACATTTTAGACACGGGTGAAGGAAAGGTCGAATTGAAAACAGCCTTTTGATGAAGATGCATCAGTCAAGGCAGCGATGATCCATCCATCATCAAGGCAGCGATGCATCAATCACACTCTTGCAGACCTTTCTACTGACTGGATGCATTCAAGACATTAGACCATGCATCAGATGGAAAGACCCTTGACTCCACTTCTGCAGTATATTGGTTTGATTTGGGATGACGCAATATGAGTGTCACAACACAGGCTAACCTGGAGATCCTCATTGCTGTGGCTCCATTATGAAAGTGACAGGTCAGATGAATTAACTCCACCTGTGATTTGTGAGCAATATCAAAATAATTAATAGCAATGTATTCACAGTTTGAGGTCAAAAGAACAATGGAGGGTGATTAGAAAAATATATATGAGAATCCGTCTAAAAAGTAACGGGACCTGAGCTGCTGTGTGCTCCTTACACAACTTAAATGAATGGTTGCTCACAGTTTTTCGCAACATCCAGAAATATATATGATTGGTGATGGTTGACTGTGCTCGTTGTTGATTTTTTACAGGTATTGCTTTACAACGGTGTCTAGTCTGAGTCTTGCGCTTTGAGTCGTGAGCAGAGAGTCAATCTGAAGTTTCTTGCAAAGCTTGGCAAAACACCTTCCGATCCTTCACAATGCTGCAGCAAATCTATGGGGAAGAAACAATGTCACGTACACGTGCATTTGATTGGCACAAGAGGTTCTCAAAAGAGGGACGGGAGGAGGTTGAAGGAGTCCACAGTCGATCCAAGAAGGTTGAAGGCCTTCAACGAGCAGAATGGCAGACAAATCGAGCGTGTGAAGCAGATGTGCACACAGATCATCGCTCACGTGTGGATGATGCTGAGGAACATTCAATCAACAAGGACACTGTCTGGAGCATCATCACTGAAAATGATGGTCCCAAGCTGTTGGCCGAGGACCAGAAACAGCAAAGAATCACTGCCTGTCAAGACATTATCGAGCGCCTCGAGGACGATCCAGACCTGCTCGGAAGAGTCATTACTAGCGATGAATCGTGGATATTCGATATGATCCTGAGACAACTGCAGAGTCCGTCAGTGAAAAGTCTGGCATCACCAAAACCAAAGAGAGCAAGCATGTCAAAGTCGAAGGTCAAGGTGATGGTCATCACGTTTTTTGACATAGGGTATCGTCCACTTCGAGTTTCTACCACAGGGTCAAACAGTGAATCAATACTTGTACAAGAGTTCTTCTGGCGCCTCGTGAGATCAGTCCGGCCAAGAGGAGGGATCTGTGGGAGAACAACGCCTGGATGCTCCACCATGACACGCCCTGCTCACAGAGCCCTGAGCATCCAAAAGTTTCTGGCGGAGAGGAACGTGCCAACTCTGGAGCAACCCCCGTATTCGCCAGACTTGGCCCCTTGTGATTTTTCCTATTCCCCAAGCTCAAGGGGGTGACTAAGGGGACCCGATTTCCTGATGTGGAGGCATCAAAAGGCGCGTGACGACGGAGCTCCGGAGGATTCCAGAATAAACCTCCGGGGGTGCATCGAAGCGTGGAAGAAGAGGATGGACAGTGTGTGAGACTGGAGGGAAACTATTTTGAAGGGGACAAGCTGTGATTTCAATATATTTTTTGGATAAAATTTCATGGAAGTTCAGTCCCGTTACTTTTTAGACAGGATCTTCGTTTTGGTTATGGTATATTCTGCATTTGATATTCCTTAACATGTGAGCATAATGAAAACCAGTATTATATTTGTTAACTTCCAATTTTGATTTCTTTTTCTCCCATAATTGAGATATTAAAGATATCTAGCAAAGCGGTGAACTGACTTCTACTACTTCAATAATTACTTTGGAAAATAAATAATTTTGGCCTTGGCTATATGTACACTTATGTGAGACTCAAATTAAAAATAAATATTGCAGCTCAAATATAATAAAACCGACGCTGTTATGTTATACGATTTGAAATACTTACAGGCTTTTTGCAATTTCTGCAGGTACTTTTATTGCAATGGGGCAAAGCATCTTCAGCTGTGTCCATCATGTAGAAAATTTCCATTTGCGCACTGAAAAATGAGAACAATGACAGCGTCCCATCAGAACTGTTGGCAAGAAAATTGGCAATTAATTAAAGAACAAAGCTACATCATGATGAAGTAACGTGGGGGAGGGGTGAAGATGTTGGAGGAGGTGAAGGATAGAAGGAAGTAAAGAGGGAATAATGGGAACATCCCAGTAACTAGGGTAGCAGGGACAAAAAATGACAATGAGATTTGTCATTAAAAAAGTTGCAAAAGGATAATGCCTGCATGTTTGGTATTTTGATTATTATAACCCTTTACCCACACACGCATTCATCGTTCTTTTCCCCCATCATCTCTTTACAGCCCTATTCTCTCCCCATTCTACGCCTTCCTTGCCTCACACAAAAAAGCAATGGACACATTTGAAATACTAGAAGGGCACTTGTTAGAGGATACCTCTGCTACGTAATGCCTGATCCACGGAACATAATCGGGCCCAATACGTTTTTGAATATGGCATGCAGTACCAGATCGTTTTTGGCACAATCACTCAATGAGTGAAGAATCACTTTAAAAATTCCAATAATCTCATATCGTAGAATGGATCTTCACCAAAATCAAATCAATTTGTCGTGGCCACCACACCACTGTGCCATCAATTTTCACCAAATCAGTCCCGCAACTTTTTGAGATTATCCTGGCAGTATATCGGTTTAGCCCCATCTCTCAATGGTGACGAATCACTTTAAAAAATTCTAGTAGTCCGGATCCGGATACGAGATTTTCACCAAATCTAAACAGTTGTTCCTCATCACACACCCACTGTCACAAAATTTCATCCCGGAACTGTCCAGAACTTTGAGATATCCTGCTACACTAATAAATAAACAGACAAACAGGCAGACAGAAAGGGGTGAAAACATAACCTCCTTCCACCTTCGGTGACGGAAGTAAGAAGGATATTTAAATAATAGAAGTTATTTATTCAAATGTTTGTAGAAGTTCCACCTGAGCCTCATCCAGGTGGAGAGTTTGCTCTCTTCATCAAAGACTCTATTCTCACTCTCCCATGCACTGCCCTCACTCCAACACCGCCCAGGAATACCTCTTGGCTACGCTTCCCCTCCACTCAACCTCATGTTTATATGTGGTACTGTACCGTCCACTACAGTGATACTCATCTACACCTCCTATCTGAAAACATGGACCAATTCTATCTTCTATCGCAAAACTCTTCTTCCTCATATGTGGTGACTTCAATTGTAAATATGCCAGATTGGTAGGTGTGGGTGCGTACTCCCTCACCTATCATGGACTTCAGCAAAAGCTTTCTGTGATCATTGGGATGACTCAATCGTCCAACTTTCCCGAACCGGATCTGCAACAATGGTAACTCCTCTCTTCTGGATTGATTTTGACAAACTTTCCTGAAATATCTGTTGCTCTTCTCCGCTCCCAATCGGTTCTTCTGAAATCGTCTTGTAAAGTGGACATCTCTCAGGCTATTATAGAAGGAAGACTCACCGGCGTCAATTTAGTCTGGCATTTCATTGAAGCGACTAGCCAGGGTTCTCCAAGCAGCCATCAAACTTATAGACTGGTCTCCTATCGCTACTGTTGGTCAACATCAACTCATCCTGGGAATTTTCAAAAGAAACTTGCTATCCTCATGACAGATTTATCCCTCTCGTCTTCAGTTGTCCTACCTTCTACGCAACCTTGGGTTCACTGAAGCTTTGTGGCACAGGCAGGTGTCTGAACACAACTTGCCTTTGCCTGCATGGAAAGAAACAACTGAGGGTAATCTTAAGTTTTCCATAAAGCCAGAAAAGTGTGTAATCTACCTCAGGAGAGCCAGAAAACAAATCTTTCTAAGCTCAAGTCTGAATTTTCAAAACTCTCTCCCTCCTCAAATCCTGGTGGCTCTAATAAATCTGTTTCTGGTGGAATGTATTCCCCTCCATCCTCCCTACTCAATGGTCACATTTGGCTGAATACTGCAGTGAATGGGCTAATGCCTAAACTCAGTGTTTGCAGCTAAATTTGTGTCAAAACACATCGCTTTCCGGTACAGCCTTACCAGGTCGCACCCCACTGTTCCGTGGACTTCTGTGTCTTTTCTCCCTGACAAGGTGGCGAGCTTGCTGTCAAACCTCGACTCAGATCTGCAACCGTTCAGACGGCATGCAGCCACGTTCCTAAAAAAAACCTGCTCATTCTGCCTTCTTGCTGCCCTTTTGTTTATCACGCTCTCATTTGGCTCAAGGGGCATCTGCCATTGCTTGGAAATCAGCAACAGTTACTGCCCTGCCTAAAAAAGGTGCAAAAACAGAATTTTAATCATCATGACGATTCCCTGCGCTTACAGACCAATCAGCACGCTCTCCCAATGCATCATCAATGTTATGAAACTCCATCATCACCTAGATAGCACAATTAAATCTTCTCTTCTTCCAATGGCTTGATTTTCCGTTCATCAACTTGGTTTATAGACACAGGTCACTCTATAACCTGATATGCTCGTGCTTCTGCTCTCCCCAAAATGGATGGAGGTCTCATGCCAGACATGAATCAGAGCCATATCCGAGACATACCAGTTCGCTTCTTGACAAAGGTCTGGGAACTGCCTATACTTTCACAAACTCCTCTTTCTTGGTTCAAGGCCCAGTTTCCACTCATGGCTCGCATCAACATTCCCTCTCTCCGTCAGGTCAACGTGTGGCTCCTAAAATGGAGTTCCTTTCATCCCCTCTTTCTGTCCAGCGCCTGGAGTTCCTCAGTAGCGTTTTGGAACCTGTTCTTCTTTTTTTTTTTTCTTTCACCATCATATTCCACTCAGCCACTCTCTGGAAAAAAACCTCTATATCTCTTTGCTGATGTCCACTCCTCTGCCGTATGCCATCTGTCTCCCTCAGACCGGAAGCGCAGATTTTCTTTACGTCACGGCGAAAAATCTGGATAAAACCAACTGGTCCAACGTGGAAACATGTTACTTTCACATCCGGCGACAAATCTTCACACCACCTCTCCTCTCCTATGTTCTCTGAAGGAAATTAGAAACTCCCCATCCACTTTGTTAAATCCTCTGGAAGAAAGTCTTCTTTAAGCTTTCGGGTCTCACACTGTGATTGCATTTCTTTCT
>CM068959.1:338028-348080 GCA_035128595.1 Eptatretus atami
ATATATATATATATATATATATATATATATATATATATATATAAACACACACACATATACACACACAATTAAAAAATTTGGCGTATGTCGGGTTGACATTTTGACCTATATTAACCTCAAAAGTTATAGGTGGTGGAATTCACTGACCTGATATGCAAATTCTGTTCAAATTTGAAGTCCATCAGATGAAATTTGAGGATTTTAGAAAATTTGGTTCAAATTGGCCTATGTAGACCTTTTTGGTCGACCGAATTTTATGAAACTTCAATGCGGGATCGTCACAGGATCAGTAGCATTAATCTCTGAAAATTTCAGAATGATCAGTTGAGCAGTTTGGACTGGAGGCAAGCAAGCAGACAGACAAATAAATAAACAAACAAACAAACAAATGGAGGCAATGAACATACTTGTCAAAAATATGTTTTTTTTGCCAAGTCACAAACAAACTAACAAAAAAGAAAAAGAGCAATCAGAGATTGCAGACCCTCGCCAGGACTGCTTTTGTGTGGTGTTTATGTAGTTTTGTGTGGTGGTTGTGCACTGGTGTGTTACATAATTAATAAGAGACATAATTAGAACTGCCATTTTATAACTGCTGGCAGTGATGACTAGGTACCACGACATCCCACTTTGATGCAATCCCACTTTGATCAGGCACCTGACCCTGACCCATGATGTTTATTATTCAATTTAATTTAGATGGGATTAAAATAAATTAAATTCAAGTCAAATGAAGACCAAACAGGTACAGTCCTGCATTGGAGTAATAAAAAAGAACTGAAACAAGAAAAAAGCCTAGATGAAGTTAGTCATCAGGAGGAACCTGGATAGGATTCACATTTCAGCTGCTACTCCTCCACCCTCAAATCCATCCAGGCACAAGTGAGCATTATTCAAAATTTAAAAAAACCCATATCAAAGAATTACATAATTCTGGCTACCAGACCATGTGCCCGATGAAGTTGAAATTTGAGACATGTATTCCACATCGCAAACAGATCATAAATGTGAAGTTTCACGTCGATTGATTGAGCTGTTCCAGAGAAAACATCATTTAATATTTTTCTTAAATCCAATATGGCAACCAAACCATGTGACCTATCAATTATTCCTAAAACCAACTTGTACATCCATGGCTTGGGGAACATTTGTGTGGTTTCTCCTCGATTTGTCCAGCCATTCTGGAGAAGATATATACACGCAATCCTCGGGTTACGACGGTCTCGATGTACGACGTTTCGTGGTTATGACGCATCTCCCATAAATTATTAAGAAAAAAACCAAGTGCAAAAACGTGAGTTTTGAATTCCCCATGTGGACGTTTGTTTCTTCATACCATACTCTTACCAAATCAATATCTCTCTAAATATATTCTGAGGTCGCAAACTCATCACTGAAGAAAGCAGGGAAACAAACAAACAGCCGCGGCGATCAGGGAAGACACTTGGAGTGTGGATTGAACTTTTTCTAGCTCAGCTGTGGTTTACCTCGCTCATTCTACGTTTTTCAAGTTTCGGTTAACAATGCAAGGTAATAAACGTAAATAGAAATACCATATAGATAAATAACGACGTCGATCCAAGTAAGAAGAATAACCTCTCTGCGATGAGTCAGGAAAATTAATTGACTCTGCAGGAAGAGGACTTTTACAGTGAGTTTTGAATTCACGAAGAGTCAAAACCAGTTTTGAAACCTCATGTGAATCTAAAAATAGACTGGAGACTGACGACAACAACTTGATTTGGCCTGAACTCGTCATCGGGAAAACCCGCAACATCGGAAAAATCGAATTTTACGGTAGTGCTTTGGCTGGAAGACCACCATCAACGGCGTATCCCAATGAGCCTTATGTCGATTCAGGAGAAGGCTAAAAGATTGTTTGAGGAATGAGGGGCAGAACACACTAAAAGGTGTGTTCTGACTTGTCGTAGGAACGGAACTCCATCGCAAGTCGAGGACCCCCTGTATAGGTTTTAGGGTAAATCCAATATGGCTGCCAAACCATGTGACCAATGACATCATGTGTGTGAACCTTTTGTTCCTCATAGATAGGTGGTAATATGTGTTAAGTTTCACCTTGATCTGTTCAGCCACTTCAGAGAAAGGTTATTTAAAAAGAAAACAACATGGCTGCCGAATCACGTGCCCGATGACATCATCAAATTTTTCACTGTGGACTATTTTATTCCTAGATGACCCTCAAAATTTTTCATAGTGATTGGATATAGTGTTCTACATATGCAATTATGACGTCATAAAGAGGGCACCTATGACGTCATAAAAAAAAGATCACACTTATTCCCCATGTGGAGTACTTGCTACGTGCCAAGTTTCAATTTTTTCCTTGGTGCCGTTTCAGAGATACAGAGGTCCAAAGTTTTTCCGTTTTTAGAATATGGCTGCCACACCACGTGACCTATGACATCATAATTATCATTGAAACATTCTACATGAGTAGTCGCACCAATGGTGAAAATTTCGTCTCAATCTGACAAGCGGTTGCGGAGAAAAACATGAAAGTTCTGTGCGGACAAACAAACAGACTGGAGCCAGATAAACAAAACAAACAAACAAACAAATGGAGGCAATCAACATACTTGTCAAAAAAATGTTTTTTCCAAGTAAAGTAACAAACGGATCCAAATGCAATACCCTCTACTCTGGCGAGGGTAATAAGACTTGCAAGTTAGCTGGCCAAAGACACACATTCAGTCATGGAAGCCAAAACGTGCCCCCTTCAACTGCAGTGAACGACAACCACTCAATGTCTACAGTGACAACATTTAAATAGCTTGGATGTAAAGTGTCCTCACCTGGAATAAAGACACATGCTGCTTCAGCCTAGTTTATTCTGGCCTCCGTCATACAGCTGGAAAGCTCCAGTAATCAAAGGCTCAAGCTGCATTTGTACACAAATTGATCACACCCATATTCTCCAGACGGAGCTGAGACTTGGACAAGAAACAGCTACAATGTATGCCCTCATCAATATCCTGCACATGCCCTGGCAGGATCAGGTAACAAATGAAGAATTTCACAGATCTCCCAAATTAATGACATGGCCTCCACTATCAATTGTGCCCAACTTTGACAATTTAGCAATGGATTTCATTTTTTTGGGGATGCACTGTTCAGGCTCGAATGAGAGCTAGCACACAGAATGTACAAGGGGAGCAGGAGACAAGAGGGGCGGGAGAGGGAAGGACAAAACAGTGGGGAACAGAGGCATGAGGAGATCTGAAGATGGATTGGGTGGAGAACACAGGGTAAACAAGGACATTGCAGACACTTTCAGAAACTTACACGACAGGGACTTGAAGGAAAGCAGGGAATTTGAAAGAGGTGGGTTGGGGTGGATAATTATCGGAGGTAGAAAAGATCGAGGTTTAGGATGGGGGAAGATAAGAGATGGTGGTGAACAGATGTTTTGAAAACCTGGAGGGTAGAGTGGGATTAAAGAGAGTGCGGGGGTTTGTTCCAAAGGTGGGGAAAAAGAGGAATGAAAGAGTGAAGGTGAGCAGTGATTCTTGATGTTGGTAGTTTTACCAGAAGGGGGTTGTTGGCAGACCTCGAACGCCCTGCGGAAATATGGCAGGGACATATCTCAGACAAAGCAAAAAGGGGGGTGGAGGAGGGCGAGGTCAGAGAGGAGACGGTAGAAGACAGAAAGACCACCATCCTGCCTGCGATGAGAGAGAGACCCAAAGACTCAGCCTCATCGCGGGAGATACCAATGGTTCTAAATGCCTTGGTTTCCACGGCGTAAAAGCCCGCGAAAGGTGAAAGGCAGGAGCACCAGCCCAGAGGGGAGAGCGGTACTCCATTAGGCTGTATACGAAGCTTTATATGTGGTCAGGAGCTCAGGTGGGCCAAGGAAGGGCTTTCAATGATGGAGGATGCCTACTTCATGACTGGCATGGGAGGTCAGCTTGGAAATGTGGCTTTCTCAGGAAAGATCATAACAGATTGTAAGACAAAAGCTTGAATGGAAGAACTTCTTCAAGAGGATTGTTGAGAAAGTAGATGGGGGGGGGGGGGGGGTCCAGTTGGTCCTTTCGGAGAGGCATCGTGAGAGTGTGAGATTTGTTTGGATTGAAAGACATGTACCACGTGTTGGACCAGTTTGTGATTATATCCAGATCTGTAGAGAGTGAAGAGGCTGCTGCTTGCAGATCTGAGGGATGACAAATGGTACGGTAGAGGATGGAGTCATCAGCAAAGAGATAAAGAGGATTTTCCAGAGAGTCGGAGAGATAATTGATGAAAACCAGAAAATGAACAGGGCCCAGAACGCTACCTTGAGGAACTCCAGCCTGGACAGGAAGAGGGGATGAAAGAACTCCATTTCTGGCCACACGTTGACTGCGAGAGGAGAGGAAGTCTGCGAGCCATGAGTGGAGATGGCCTTGGATACCATAGGAAGAGAGTTTGGTGAGCAAGGCAGGGTGCCAGACCGTGTCAAAAGTACACGATATGTCTAGGGATATGGCTGTGATTTCATGACCAGCATTGAGGACCTCCATTCATTGTTGCGACAGTAGAAGCAGCATATCCAGGGTATAGTGACCTGGTCTGAATCCAAGTTGATGATCGGAAATCAAGCCATTGGAGAAGAGGAAGGATTTAATGTCTGAAGCGATGATGGATTCCATAACCTTGCTGATGATATTGAGAAGGCTGATTGGTCTGCAGTTGCAGGGATCTGTTTTTGCACCTTTTCTGTGAAAAGCTGTAATGTTTGCTGATTTCCAAGCAGATGGCAGATGACCTTGAGCAAATGAGAGGGTGAGTAGAACAGAGAGAGGGTGAGCAAGAACAGAGGAGCAGGTTTTTAGGACACGTGGGCTGATGCCGTCTGTACCGGTTGCAGAATCTGAGCCGAGGTTTGACAGCAAGCTCTCCACTTTATCAGAAGAAAAGGACACAGAGTCCAGGGACAGTTGGGTGCAACTGGGTAAGGTGGGTAAAGAGAGAGATGGGTTTAGGACACAACATTTAGAAGCAAACACCAAGTTTAGACATTCAGCCTTTTCACGTGTAGTATGAGCTGTGCGACCATTTGAGGTAAGGGAGGGGATGGAGGGGGAACATACACCAGAAACGGACTTAACTAGATGCCACCAGGATTTAGAGGAGGGAAACAAGTTTGAGAGTTCAGACTTGAGATTCGAAAGATGTTGCTTTCTGGCCCTCAGATGTTAGAACCACACTTACTTTGGGACAAAAGAGGAGGAGCTGATACTGAAACAGAAGACAGTGAAGAGGTGCCAAGAGCAGAGCTAGGATGAGGAGCAAGATGGGAGGGGTAAGGAGTTAAGAGGAGGAAGATTTAAGGAGGTGGGGTGAATTGTTGCTGAATTTGGAAAAAAAAGGACGATTGGTGGAACACGAAGATGCATTGCAAATTGGGATTTTAAAATTTTTAAGTGAGAGATGTGATTGAAGACATTACGTGAGGGATGCAATGAAGGAGAATTAAGAGAATGGAGAAAAGAAACGTAACGGTGGGACATTTTAGACACGGGATGAAGGAAAGGTCGAATTGAAAACAGCCTTTTGATGAAGATGCATCAGTCAAGGCAGCGATGATGCCATCCATCATCAAGGCAGCGATGCATCAATCACACTCTTTGCAGACCTTTCTACTGACTGGATGCATTCAAGACATAGACCATGCATCAGATGGAAAGACCCCTTGACTCCACTTCTGCAGTATATTGGTTTGATTTGGGATGACGCAATATGAGTGTCACAACACAGGCTAACCTGGAGATCCCTCATTGCTGTGGCTCCATTATGAAAGTGACAGGTCAGATGAATTAACTCCACCGTGATTTGTGAGCAATATCAAAATAATTAATAGCAATGTATTCACAGTTTGAGGTCAAAAGAACCAATGGAGGGTGATTAGAAAAATATATGAGATCCGTCTAAAAAGTAACGGGACTGAGCCTGCTGTGTGCTCCACTTACACAACTTAAATGAATGGGTTGCATCACAGTTTTTCGCAACATTCCAGAAATATATATGATTGGTGATGGTTGACTGTGCTCGTTGTGTGATTTTTTACAGGTATTGCTTTACACGGTGTCTAGTCTGAGTCATCGCGCTTTGAGTCGTGAGCAGAGAGTCAATCTGAAGTTTCTTGCAAAGCTTGGCAAAACACCTTCCGAATCCTTCACAATGCTGCAGCAAATCTATGGGGAAGAAACAATGTCACGTACACGTGCATTTGATTGGCACAAGAGGTTCTCAAAGAGGGACGGGAGGAGGTTGAAGACGATCCACAGTCGATCCACAGAAGGTTGAAGGCCTTCAACGAGCAGAATGGCAGACAACATCGAGCGTGTGAAGCAGATGCACACAGATCATCGACTCACGGTGTGGATGATTGCTGAGGAACATTCAATCAACAAGGACACTGTCTGGAGCATCATCACTGAAAATGATGGTCCCCAAGCTGTTGGCCGAGGACCAGAAACAGCAAAGAATCACTGCCTGTCAAGACATTATCGAGCGCCTCGAGGACGATCCAGACCTGCTCGGAAGAGTCATTACTAGCGATGAATCGTGGATATTCGAATATGATCCTGAGACCAAACTGCAGAGTCGTCAGTGGAAAAGTCTGGCATCACCAAAACCAAAGAGAGCAAGCATGTCAAAGTCGAAGGTCAAGGTGATGGTCATCACGTTTTTTGACATCAAGGGTATCGTCCACTTCGAGTTTCTACCACAGGGTCAAACAGTGAATCAATACTTGTACAAGGAGTTCTTCTGGCGCCTCGTGAGATCAGTCCGGGCCAAGAGGAGGGATCTGTGGGAGAACAACGCCTGGATGCTCCACCATGACAACGCCCCTGCTCACAGAGCCCTGAGCATCCAAAAGTTTCTGGCGGAGAGGAACGTGCCAACTCTGGAGCAACCCCCGTATTCGCCAGACTTGGCCCCTTGTGATTTTTTCCTATTCCCCAAGCTCAAGGGGGTGACTAAGGGGACCCGATTTCCTGATGTGGAGGCCATCAAAAGGGCCGTGACGACGGAGCTCCGGAGGATTCCAGAATAAACCCTCCGGGGGTGCATCGAAGCGTGGAAGAAGAGGATGGACAAGTGTGTGAGACTGGAGGGAAACTATTTTGAAGGGGACAAGCTGTGATTTCAATATATTTTTTGGAATAAAATTTCTGTGAAGTCAGTCCCGTTACTTTTTAGACGGATCTCGTTTGTATGTATATTTCTGCATTTGATATTCTTAACATGTGAGCATAATGAAAACCAGTATTATATTTGTTAACTTCCAATTTTTGATTTCTTTTTCTCCCATAATTGAGATATTAAAGATATCTGCAAGCGTGAACTCACTTCTACTACTTCAATAATTAACTTTGGAAATAAATAATTTTGGCTTGGAATAATATGTACAATATGTGAGCTCAAATTAAAAATAAAATATTGCAGCTCCAAATATTAATAAACCGAGCTGTTATGTTATGATTGAAATACTTACAGGCTTTTTGCATTTACTGCAGGTACTTTTATTGCAATGAGGGCAAAGCATCTTCAGCTGTTGTCCATCATGTAGAATTCCATTTGGGCACTGAAATGAGAACAATGACAGGTCCCATCAGATGTTTGGAAGAAAATTGGCAAATTAATAAAGACAAGCTACATCATGATGAAGTAAGTGGGGGAGGGTGAAGATGTGGAGGAGGTGAAGATAGGAAGGAAGTAAAGAGGGATAATCGGGAACATCACAGTAACTAGGGTAGAGGGACAAAAAATGACAATGAGATTTGTCATTAAAAAAAGTTGCCAAAAGGATTAATCCTAGCATGTTTGGTTATTTTGATTATTAACCCCTTACCCACACACGCATTCATCGTTCTTTTCCCCCATCATCTCTTACCAGCCCTATTCTCTCCCCCATTCTACCTCCTTCCTCACACAAAAAAGATTGGACACATTTGAAATACTAGAAGGGCACTTGGTAGAGCGTATACCTCTGCCACGTAATGCCTGATCCACGAGAACATATCGGGCCCAATACGTTTTTGAAATATGGCATGCAGTACCAGATCGTTTTTGGCACAATCACTCAATGGTGAAGAATCACTTTAAAAATTCAATAATTCTCATATCTAGAACTGGATCTTCACCAAAATCAAATCAATTTGTCGTGGCCACACACACAACCTGTGCATCAAATTTCATCCAAATCAGTCCCCAACTTTTTGAGATATCCTGCAGTATATCGGTTTAGCCCCATCTCTCAATGGTGACGAATCACTTTAAAAATTCTAGTAGTCGGATCCGGATACGGATCTTCACCAAAATCTAAACAGTTCGTCCTCATCACACACCCAACCTGTCCACAAAATTTCATCCGGATCTGTCCAGAACTTTTTGAGATATCCTGTACACTAATAAATAAACAGACAAACAGGCAGACAGAAAGGGGTGAAAACATAACCTCCTTCACCTTCGGTGACGGAAGTAAGAAGGATATTTAATAATAGAAGTTATTTATTCAAATGTTTGTAAAGTTCCACCTGAGCCTCATCCAGGTGGAGGAGTTGCTCTCTTCATCAAAGACTCTATTCCTCACTCTCCATGCACTGCCCTCACTCCAACACACCCCCAGGAATACCTCTGGCTACGGCTTCCCCTCCACTCCAACCTCATGTTTATATGTGTACTGTACCGTCCACCTAACAGTGATGACTCCATCTACACCTCACTATCTGAAAACATGGACCAACTTCTATCTTCTCATCCAAACTCTCTCTTCCTCATATGTGGTGACTTCAATTGTAATCATGCCAGTTGGCTAGGTGTGGGTGCGTACCTCCCTCACCTATCATGGCACTTCAGCAAAAGCTTTCTGTGACTCATTGGGACTGACTCAATCGGTCAACTTCCCGAACCGGATCTCAACCAATGGTACTCCATCTCTTCTGGATCTGATTTTGACAAATTTCCCTGAAAATATCTGTTGCTCTTCCTCCGCTCCAATCGGTTCTTCTGACCATGTCCTTGTCAAAGTGGACATCTCTCAGGCTATTATCAGAGAACCACCTCACCGGCGTCGAGTCTGGCATTTCATTGAAGCCGACTAGCAGGGTCTCCAAGCAGCCATCAAACTTATAGACTGGTCTCCTATCGCTACTTTGTCCAACATCAACTCATCCTGGAATTCTTTCAAAGAAACTTGCTCTCCTCATGCACGATTTATCCCCTCTCGTCTTCAGTTGTCCTACCCTCCTCCCGCCCTTGGTTCACTGAAGCTTGTGCAAGGCAGGTGTCCTGAAACAACTTGCCTTTGCCTCATGGAAAGCAAACCCAACTGAGGGTAATCTTAGTTCCTTCCATAAAGCTCAGAACAAGTGTGTATCTACCCTCAGAGAGCCAGAAAACAACATCTTTCCAAGCTCAAGTCTGAATTTTCAAACCTCTCTCCTCCTCAAAATCCTGGTGGCATCTAATCAAATCTGTTTCTGGTGGATGTTCCCCCTCCATCCCCTCCCCTACCTCAAATGGTCACATTGCTGATACTGCACGTGAAAGGGCTGAATGCCTAAACTCAGTGTTTGCAGCTAAATCTTGTGTCCAAAACCCATCGCTTTCCGTACCCACCTTACCCAGTCGCACCCAACTGTCCGTGGACTCTGTGTCCTTTTTCCGACAAGGTGGAGAGCTTGCTGTCAAACCTCGACTCAGATTCTGCAACCGTTCCAGACGGCATCAGCCCACGTCCTAAAAACCTGCTCTTTGCTCTTGCTCACCCTCTCTCGTTCTATTCACCCTCTCATTTGCTCAAGGCCATCTGCATCGGCTTTGAAAATTTCAGCAAACATTACTGCCCTGCATAAAAAAGGTGCAAAAACAGATCCCTGCGACTACAGACCAATCAGCCCTCTCCCAATCATCATCAAGGTTATGAACTCCATCATCGCTTCAGACATTAAATCCTTCCTCTTCTCCAATGGCTTGATTTCCGTTCATCAACTTGGTTTCAGACCAGGTCACTCTACCCTGGATATGCTGCTTCTGCTCTC
>CM068959.1:350497-392838 GCA_035128595.1 Eptatretus atami
GGAGGGAGAGGGGATGAGAGAGCACGGAGAGAGCAAGGGGTACAAGAACTGAAAGGAGGTGGTAGAAGACAGAGACCGACCTGCTTGCAATATGAAAGTGACAGGCCCATAGACAAAGCTAAATCACATGAGATTCCATTGATCTTTAAGGCCTTGGTTTCCAAGGCATCAAGGTGAGCAAGGTGTGAGGCAGGGGCACCAGCCCAGAGGGAAGAGCAGTCAGTACTCCATCAAGCTGCGGATGAAGGCCTTGTAGGTGGATAAGAGTTCAGGTGTGCCAAGGATCGACTTTGCACAATGGAGGATGCCCAGTCAGCAACTGGCTTTGGAGGGCAACTTAGAAGTGTGGTTTGCCCAAGAGAGGTCGTAGCTTATAATGATCCCAAAAGTTTCAGTGACTGAATTATTTTAACAGGATTGATGTGAAAGTAGGTGGGAGGTCCTTTCAGAGAGACAGAGTGAGAGTGTGAGATTTGTCAGGATTGAAAGATATTCCGAGTGTTTGACCAGCTCGTAATTCTATGAAATTCTGCAGATGAAAGAGGCTGCTGACTGCCTATCTGAAGGATGAGGATTTTCCAGAGTAAGAGATATTGATGAAGATGAGGAATAGGACTTTCCTTCCAATCTCTACTGTTCCTTCCATGGCTCCAATTTGTTCATATGGTCATGTTCTTTTGAGAGTCTAGATCAGTCTGGCTGTTGTCGGAGAGGTTCCTCAGTAACCTCAGTGTGGCGATTCACCCTGGCCGACTGGCAATAACTATCCCTCTCTCTATCGAGTGCAGCCTGTGGCTGCTGGTTGCATCATTGGTTGGGACGCGGCTATGCCGCTGATGCAGTGTCCCCCTTACCAGTGCACTGGTACTCATTTTTCCGACCTCGGAAGGATGACAGGCTGAGTTAACCTCCTGGTGTATTAATTCAGCGGCCCAACGAGGCTTGGACTCAGGACCCGAGGATCCCAAGCCGCCACCCTAACCACTAAGCCAACACCAGGCTTGGCAATAACTGAAAGCTGCTCTCTCACTTGAAGATTGGTCCATCATCTGCACCACCCCCAATGTGGATGCTGCCTGGGAATTCCTCCACAAAGCCTGCTCCCTCTCATGCACAGGTTAATCCCATCTCACTTATGCACAGAAAGATCGAAACATCTGATATGATACTCAAAATGGATAATTTGAAAATGCTAAATCTGGATTGGGTGTGGATTATTCGGCAAATTCAATTTTTTTTAATAAACCTTTAGCTGTGGTATAATTATTGTTGTCCTTAGTCTTGCATTCAGCCAACTATGATATATTTTTGGCTAAGATCTCCAAATAGTTCTTGATGACAAGATTTCCTTTTCAAATACAACTATATCCAAACTCTCAGTTCCCCTTCTCCTTCAATCCATTATTTTAGTCATTCTTTTCAAGTTATTGACTCCTGTTCAATTCCACTTTTCCGACCAGGACTTCAAGAATTAGTGGCTCACTAATATCTCACCTTTCTCTCAAAATGACCAAACTCTCTTAGACTCTGTTCCTCAACATCTACCTGCATTCTTGCCGACCTTCATTGTCTTGTTTATTTTTGTTTCTATCATTTAAATATAGAATGTGCATCATAGCCACCACTTTCATTTAATCAGGACACTAGCTTTTACACTTATTTGCCCCAGCTGTGTGTAGCAAGTTGCAAAAAATGTTGTGGGGTGAGGAAGAAGGGCAATGCGCAACTGCTATTAAATGATAATTAGTAGAAGTGTTATTGGAACGCAAGTCAAAAGTGATTTCAGTGAAGGAACAGTTTAGGATAACAGTGAGAGAATTTTTTTTTTTTAAAGAACAAAAAAAAGTCATACATTGTTTGCACACCAACGGAAGTTTGGCATCATCATCAGTGCACGATCACGAACTTTACTCTGGAAAAGTTCATACACATCGGAATCCACAAAGGTTCGAAGCTATGGAAAGGAGAGAAAATGAGCATCTTTAGTCGTTACCTTTCCATGTCAATAAAACCAATGCAACTGTGGAGAAAACATTTCAAAAACTTGAAAACGTTTTTGTTCATGTCAAATTATTTAATTTCAACAAGATTCAACCCTCATGAAATCCATGGAAGGGGGGTTGTTTTTTAACAACCAGCACAAAGTAACAGCATGCACAGGTATGACGATGACAACATATTGACTTGTCATCTCATCAATAACCAGGACATGTCATGGGTGAATCAATCTCGTGGATGGATTACATTAAAAACTAGAGAGTTCAAAGAACACGATTCCAGTGTATTGCAGGAGGGTCATGTCGTTCGCGAGGGATACATTCTTGAAAATACCCGTAAACTGCAAATCCACAAACTTAGGGGGTAATGGGGAAAACAGGGTTAGAGACCTCAACTTTGTCCAAACTGTACTCTTAATTAACATGTTTGTGCATTGATTTTGTGATATATGTTTTCATCAATAAGAGTTATTAAGATCATAAATAAAGTTTATTTTATGGAGTTATTATTATTATTATTATTATTACTAGGGTACCAAGCCTACAAGGCTGGGTAACCTATTGTTTTTCTTCTGTTTATTATTTTTGTTATTCCGCTGACGATTTTGGGGATTTTTCGCTTTAAAATTAATTTTCTCGGGAACCGTAAATCCGATCGACACATTTTCACCATAGTATGTATCTTTTTTGATAGCATACTTAATTGATAACTATGACATCATAGGTCACGTGGTACAGGCACCATCTTTGAAAAACTGAAAAACTTTGGACCTCTGTATCTCCCAAATCACACAATGGAAAAAATTGAAACTTGGCCCATGGCAAGAACGCATGTGATTTTTTTCATGACGTTATCGGTGAAGTGGTATCCCGGTGAAAATTCGACAGGGAGGCCAATGGCAGAATCACTTTGTTCTGACAAATGGCAGAATCACAGAATGGCAGAATCACGGGATTGTTCAAGTTCCAGAAGAATGCGCCTGCTCAAAGTGATTCTGCCATTGGTCAGCACCTCCTATCAGCAGGACTATCACGGTGACCGGTTCCAGATTGTGGCATATGCGTGTACTGAAGCACATTTATGTGTTCTTGAAGCCACATCATCATGATACAACGAATCCACGAAGGGGAAACCCACAAGTGGCAAGGCCATCCTCCCTGTACTTCAATTTTAACAAGATAATGATTTTAAAGATCGTTTTAAAAAAAATCAAGAAGTTTATTGCTCCTGAAGCAATCCTATACACTGTAATAAGAGGATGGTGAGTAGCATTTGAGGAGATGGAGGCTTTATTGATGACCATCGAATGCAGCATCATTAAGCATCATACATAGCCATCATGGCGGCCTCTTCTTTACCCCGACACACATACCACGCCCTTTAATGCTATATATCAATATATTGCGTGGCTTTTGGAGGTATTATGAAGGTTATTTGTTTTCTGCAGTCTTCAAATAGAAAATGCAATTTAAATGGAGTTTAAAGACATTTAAAGGCATATATACTCGAAATGGATGAGGTGTGTGTGTGTGTGTGTGTGTGTGTGTGTGTGTGTGTGTGTGTGTGTGTGTGTGTGTGTGTGTGGGCGTTGGTGTGGTTTGTGTGTGTGTTGGTTGTTTTCTCCATTTGCAGGTTTGAAGAAATGGAACGAAGCCCTCCCAGAACTCAAAGTATCCACCTCCTCTTTGGTAAGGGATCACAGTTCACAGACAAAGCTGTTCAACATTGTTGTTCTCAGAGTTTTGTTCCGAGGGCTCTTTTCAGGATAGTCACCGAACCCCAAACTACCTCCAATTGTAGTTGGTTTGTGGTAATATTCCCGGGGATGTTTTTCAAAATCTCAGTGAAGTTCTTCTTTATTACTCCTGTTGCTTCAATTATCACTGATGCCATTTCGATGCTCTTCAGCTTCCAAGATCTCTTGATCTCATTGTTGAGGTCCTGGTATTTGGTCATTTTCTTGATTTCTGCATTATTTTAGCCATAATCGCCAGGTACTCAAATCTCAATCAGCAATGCTGTCTTCTCCTTTTTGTTCCTGAGAACAATGACCGGTCACAAGGCTTTGTTTTCTATGTTCATGCTCGATGGGATCATTAGGTCGTAGGAGAGCTTGACGTTCTTACTTTCAATGATTGCCCTTGGTTTGTGTTTCCATGAGTTTTCTGGAACTGGGATGTTGAAATTTTTGCAGATTTGCCAATAAATCACTTTGCATACTTTGTTGTGCCATTGTGTGTAAAGTTGTTCTGATAAGTTTTTTACATCCCGAAAGCAGGTGACCAGTGCTTTCTGTTTCTGTCTTGCAGAACCTACGCTTTCTGTTTCTGTCTTGCAGAACCTACATTTGTCCATCTGGCTCAGTACCACCATCTTTTAAAATCCATTGGTGTAGTGTCCTTGATCTTGGGCATTTATTATTTGATCTCCGTCCCAGTTGAGCTGACCTCTTCTTAGCCATTCCAATGACCCTTCTTTGTCGATCCCAATTCGGTCCCTTCCTGCTCTTTTGTTGTTCTCCCAGTTGTTGGTGTATATTTGTTGATATTTATTTTCATATACTGTATTTATTTTGTCATTTTTGCAATTGTTGAGGCTGTATTTGTTACCGTTTCATTTTCCTGTGCAGTATCTTCTATTTGCACCTATTTTTGGAAATTTCTTGCAAGGTGAGTTAGGTTGTTGTGTTCATCTTTTTCAGGTTTGTTGTGTTCATGTTTGTTTACAAATTGAATCTGATAGTCTGGTGAGTAGTTCAGATACTCAGCGAGTCCTGCACTCGTCGCTCTGTGCACCTGGTTGAGTTCCATCAGGCCGCTCCCTCACTCTCGTCTCGGCAGGTACGTTCTCGGGATGCACTGGTTTTTGTAGAACATTTTGTGGAAGGTGAAGAGTTTTTTTTTGTTTTGATGTCTAACTTATTGATTTCAGATTGAGGCCAGTATATTATTCCACAGCTGTATTGGAACACTGGGACTGCGAGTTGGTTTATGGCTTTGATTTTGTTCCTTGGGGAGAGGTACGTTTTCAGGATCTGCTTCGTTCTTCATAGGTATTCTTTGGTGATTTTTTGTGCATTTGTTTGTGACATATTTGGTGGCCCTCTTCTACTTGTATCATGTATCATGGTATTTGTATCATGCTTTGTTTTCTCACTGCTATATTGTTGTTTGAAGGTCAATTTTTATGTTGTCTGTTTTTGTTGGTTTACCTTCTACAACTGTGCACATGCTGCACTTATCTAGTGCAGATTCCATTTGAATGTTCTCAGAGAACCATTTTCCTAGTTTTAGCTGTTCTGTCAATTTTTTTGTCATTCAGTGTGAAGAGCATTAAATCATCCATGTATAGTCGGTGTGTCACCTTTCCTGTTTCTTTGGATATTCTTCTATTGGTTGTTAGGGTGCATCCATGCCCTTATTTGTTGATGAGGTTACTCAGTGGGTCCAAAGCCAGACAAAACAAGAGGGGGGAAGGACTGTCTCCCTGAAAGATCCCACACCGTATCTTCACATCGGGTATTCCAAGCTCCATTGCATTCTCAACAAGTTTGATTATTTGGGGATTGATTTTGTATATTTGCATGCATTTTATCACCACAAATGTGGGACACTGTCTTTCTTACAGTCTATCCAGGTGGTAGACAATTTGGTTCTTCTCTTCGCATTTTGTAAGTTTCAAGTACAGCCTTGTTCAGTAATAGGTGGTCCATAACAACCTCTCTTACATCCCTTTGTTCTGCCTCCAAACCTCCACTGTTGTGTTCGGAGATGGTACATCATTTCTGTAATGATTGATTCCTGTTAGAAGTTTGTATGTTGTTGGTAGGCATGCTATTGGCCGGTATTTATGAGGAAGTTTGGCTTCTTCAGATTTTGGGAGGAGAAATGTGTTTCCTTCTACGAGTGACTCATCCACTGCCTTTTCCTCTTGGATCAGTTCATTGAATGCTCTGGCATAGTTATTGTGGAGAGCATCAAGTTGTTTTAGCCAGATGTTTGGAATTCCATCTGGACCTGGGTTTTTTAAGTTTGGTATTTTTTGAACTTGTTTTCTAATTCTTCCTTCATCAGTAATCACTGGGGGAATTTCCTCCAGATGTTGCTTCTTCTTTTCCAAGTCTGGGATCCATTCTGCTTCTTTGATTTGTTCCTTTAAAAAATTCTAAAATTCCTTTCCAGATTTTTTCTAGTTTTTCTTTTTCAGGGGGAGTTGACACATTCTGCTTTTGCTTCCCTAATTCAAGGTAGAATCTCTTTGGGTTACTCTCAAACATGTGGTTTTGTTTTCTCCTGTTGGTTGCTTCCTCAGTTTTTTTTAATCTTTCTTGCTATCATTTCTACTTTGAGTTTGTTTTCAGCACCCAAGCACTCGAGGTCTTTGTCTTTGATTTGGTATTTGTTTTTTATTCTTTGGATTTTTTTTAGTTTTGGGCTTCTGTTTCCTTTCCTGAACTGTTGTCTAACCTAATTCCTTCCTCAGTTGCTCTCTTTGTGTCTCTAATCTCTGTTTCCATGGTGGGATTTTGCTTCTATTTGTAGGGACTGTTTTTTTTTTCCTGTTCTGGTGTTGTTTGCCCATTGCTTTTCTTGAATGAATAGTGCTGCTGCAAAACACACGATATAGATATCCTTCAAGGGGGACGATTATGAAATAATTTTTCTCATTGAATGGTTTGGTTTGCCTCACGAAGATTTTTGTCTATTTGGTGTTTTCCATGCAATAGAGCAATGGAGAGCCATACACATTTCTTTTTCCCCTTCTCCACATCCCAGTGGGCCCCTTAACCGTGGTCTCTCTCTTAGTTTTATCAATTTCATCTCTTCTATTTTGTTGGCCAACTTTTCTTCCAACCTATGCTGCTCTTCATCATCTTCACCCTCATCCTCTCCCTCATCTTTTTGCCCATCATCATCCACTTTTTCCACTGTTTTTCCCCTGCGTCTGTGCCCGAGTCACCTGGTCCTTGTCTCTCTTTCATGGGGACACCCTTGTTCTCTCCTTTTGCCACACTCTTTCTTTGCCACTTTTGGACAGGCTCTATATGTTGGGGTTTGGGTCCCCATCTCATTGCACAGCCAAAACTTCCTCTCGTGCCATCTTGGCCAAATCCCTGCCATCACCGTTTTCACCTTCAAACGAGGACTTAGCTCCCCTCACTCTAATATCTCTTGCCGCTTGTTACCCTGCCCTGAATGTAATTTCTTCTATTCTATCTTTATCTAGATATCTTTTAATTGTTGAACAAACCTTCTTAAATTTATCAAGGGGGACCCTCTCTGCCCCAGTAACCAATTTCGTTTTTTTCAGCTGGTCCCTGAACCGCTCAACCTTACCTTTCCTCCCCCATGCCTCATGCATGGAATACATTCTGCATTTGAGGGTGACCTCCTTCTCCTCAATACTTCAGGTTTCTGTTGGTAGCTTTTTTCTCCAGAGTGTTGTCTTTGATGGTGTTGAGACAGTTAATACCCTTACAGCTTCTTGATTTGGGGCATAATCATGGCTCTTTGCAAGGTGATGTTTCTCCTCACTTGAGAAGGTGCGGTCATTATTTTTTACAGCGCACTTTCCTACTCTTGAGAGTGGTCGCACAGACATAGGGCTTCCCCTATAGGAGGCCTGTGACTCTTTGCTTGAGATGTTTTTCTCCTTTTTATCAAAACAAAATGTTCCGTTGTTTCCCCGTGCCTCGTCTTCATCACCTCCTCCCGTTCAACTGAAGACCACTCTGCCCTGAGACTCGCCATACAGCTCGCCCAAGACTCTGGATTGTGCATGAGTCACACTGCATCACACTGCGCTCAATTTCCCCTGACCTTCATTGCTATGGCTGACATCTGCCATCAAGGTCAATACCCCGGAATTTCCCGGCGTCACAATCAACACATCACCATGGTCTGCCTCACAGAACCTCCCCGACTCGCACACCACAGAGCCGTGCACATTTCTTTTTCCCCTTCTCCACATCCCAGTGGGCCCCTTAACCATGGCCATGCCAATCACATCCTCCATCAAACCTTCACTTCTGGCGTCCTGAGCTTCACGCGGTTCATCGGAACCACATCTGTTCACAAAGCAACGTCTCAATCTATCAGACCCACTGTTAGCAATGCTTCGCAGGCATTCACGTTTCCCTATCAATTCACAGCTCCTCCCCAGCCTTATCACAGATATCCTCCCCTGCTCCACCATAGGCCCCTAACCTCTGGGTCTCAGGTTCATCATGTAGCCCGTTCAAGAGTCTGGTACGTACGCGATCGACACGGCAACGTACCTCATTCGTTCTCCTTTTGTTGTCCGCCTTCAGTGAAGAGGCTCCAAAAATGTCTGAGGTCCCGGCAGATGCGCCGGCGGTTCGACCCACCTTACAGCATTGATTCAAATGGCAACGGGCCACATTTGTCTTCCTCTCAATGTTCGCCACTCGGGCAGAGGCTTCATCTGGGGTCCCGGCGGACGTGCCGGTGTCTCGGTCTGCTTCATAGCGCCGCTCACAGGCTGCAAGCTGAAGTCGATTCATAGGCCGCATTTTATATGCCGCAAACCGATGCTCCCTCCGCGATCCCTCTCGGACGCATGTTCTATGGCGAACATAGTCACTCATAGTCTTCATGGGTCTTCCCTCTCCGATTCTCTCATCGGTCGGCAAGACATAAGTGCTCAGATCGCCTTCGGCAGTTACATGTGGGGAAGCGGCGAGAGAACTGGTGAGGCATGCCACTCGTGTATCGCTGCCAGTGTGTGTGTGCGTGCGTGCGTGCGTGCGTGCGTGCATGCGTGCGTGCGTGCGTGCGTGCATGCGTGCGTGTGTGTGATGTTTTTTTGTGGAGTTGTACTTGAGCTTTCTAATGTGGAATGTGAGAGTAAAATGATTGTCATGATCTCCTGAGTTGATTTGGCTAATTAACTACAAAGAATGCGAAATAATTCCCACATTTTAAACTCACGACATGTTTAGGTACTAGAGCAGCTAAATAGGTCCGTCCACAGCATGTCATTCCAATTACAAAATAAATACCAAAAAGAACGATAACATTGCAACAAAGCATACATTAACTTATACTACTAATATTAACAACAATAACACTTGTCGTATCATTTGGCAATAATAATAATAATAATAATAATAATAATAATAAATGTATGATCCCCACCCTGGCTCAAGCTCATCTGAGCTTGGTGAAAAGGCAAGCCAATGCTTCAGCAGTATGGCAGGCAGGTATGCTACAAGATCGTTTCGATCGGACCGACGGACAGTCGCACATGAACCAATTGCTTAACCCCACTTTTCGCTATGGGTGTGTTGAGAAAATTAGAATGGCACCAACTAGAGCACACACCTCCACCAGGCTGAAGAATTTACGTTTTGTTGCCCACTGATAGGCTGGATCTGCATCCGGACCTTAATCAAAATCTGATTGGCTTGTCCTTGTCACCAACACACCTCATCCACCAAGTTTTGCCATAATCTATCAACAACTTCCTGAGATATTATGCTTGATATCGTTTTTGGCCCCTCTCTCAATGGAAAGTAATAATCTACTAAATTCCAGCAATCTCTGTGTTGTGTGTGTGTGTGTGTGTGTGTCGTGTGTGTGTCGTGGCCGCTGTTTCTCGACAACCACTGGTCCGATCTAATTGAAACTTGCCAGGTATATGCTGGGGACCTGAGGATGTGCCTTTTCAAGGTTTGATATTAATCGGACAAGTGCTTCCCAAGTTATGGCCATTTATTTACCAAACCAATGACAAGACACGTGTTGCGTGGGCGTGGCCGATGGGGAAGGGAAGCTCAGTCGCGTTCCCATTACGGGTTACAACGTAGCGGCTTCCGAGAGTGATGACTTCGTGTATTCTAATAATTTCTCGATTTCTTATGCGCATTTATAGATAAACACAATGCCCCAAGTTATGATCGTTTTCATATTAGACGGTGCATAAATTTCGGTAACATCAGAGTGAGCTGGTGTGCTCCGAACCAGGAAGTAATTTTTCTCTCCCTTCTCTTCTCTTTTGTTTTTCCTTGCGATGACATTGCGAAAAGGCAAAACACGTTGGCGCTAATTGGAATATTTGGCATTAAAACTAAATTGCGAATAATCGAAACTGCGAAAATATGCGAACTTCTGGGCCACGCACGTACGGGCACGCGAGAGCGAAGAAACGGCCTGTGTGTGTTGTTGTTTGCTCCGCGGTTTGAATATTTATTTATTAATTTTTTATTATTATTTTTTATTTACGGGCACGTACTAGTAATAATATTTTTAAAACTCTTAAAAAATTAAAAAATAATTGTATCTGGATTTGGATCTTCACCAAAATCAAATTGATTCGTCCTTGACAAACACAATGCATCCACCAAGTTTCATCTGATACTTTCAAACTTTTTGAGATTTTGCATTGTGTATTTATCATTTTCAGCCCAATTTTTCAATGGTGAGATCACTTAAAAATTCTAGGTAGTCGATCCGGCTCCGGATCTTCACCAAAATCCAATCATTCGTCCTTGTCACACATCGAACCTGTCCACAAAATTCATCGGATCAGTCCACAAGATTTTGAGACATCCTGCACACAAACAAACAAACAAGCAGTCATAGACTGGTACTTACGAAATCGTCAACTTGACCTCTGACCTTGTCTAATAAAAGCTGTCTCTAGAGAAGGTAGCGATGCAAACAGAAGTTTCTACGATGATTCTGTACCAAACCATCAAAAATGAATGTTTGACCTCACCGTGACCTTGACCGTTGACCGATTTTGACCAAAATCTAATCAGCACTAGCCATCACCCTCCTGAATCACGTGATGTATTTGACATTGGTAGCTTCTTCCGTTCTCGAGTTATCTGTACCAAACCATCAAAAATCGAATATTTGACCTCACTGTGACCTTGACCTTTGACCGATTTTGACCAAAATCTAATCAGCACTAGCAATCACCCTCCTGAATCACGTGATGTAATTTGACATTGGTAGCTTCTTCCGTTCTCGAGTTATCGTGCTACAAACAAACAAAAACATACAAACAAGCAGTCATAGACTGGTACTTACGAAATCGTCATTGACCTCTGACCTTGTCTAATAAAAGCTGTCTCTAGAGAAGGTAGCGACGCAAACCAGAAGTTTCTACGATGATTCTGTACCAAACCATCAAAAATCGAATGTTTGGATGTTTGACCTCACTGTGACCTTGACCTTTGACGGATTTGGACCAAAATCTAATCAGCGCTAGCCACCCTCCTGAATCACGTGGTGTAATCTGACATTGGTAGTTTCCGTTCTCGAGTTATCATTTTTTGGATGTTTGACCTCACTGTGACTGACCTTTGACCGATTTTGACCAAAATCTAATCAGCACTAGCCATCACCCTCCTGAACAAGTGGTCTAATTTGACATTGGTAGCTTCTTCCGTTCTCGAGTTATCTGTACCAAACCATCAAAAATCGAATATTTGACCTCACTGTGACCTTGACCGTTGACCGATTTCGACAAAATCTAATCAGCACTAGCCATCACCCTCCTGAATCAGTGTGGTAATTTGACATTGGTAGCTTCTTCCGTTCTCGAGTTATCGTGCCTAAAAACAAACAAACAAACAAACATACAAACAAACAAACAAACAAACAGAACGGAAGTCATCAATATACTTACGAAATCTTTAGATTCGTAAGTAACAAGCAGTCATAGACTGGTACTTACGAAATCGTCAACTTGACCTCTGACCTTGTCTAATAAAAGCTGTCTCGAGAGAAGGGCGACGCAAACCAGAAGTTTCTACGATGATTCTGTACCAAACCATCAAAAATCGAATGTTTGACCTCACGGTGACTTGACGTAGACCGATTTTGACCAAAATCTAATCAGCACTAGCCATCACCTCCTGAACACGTGGTGTAATTGACATTGGTAGCTTCTTCCGTTCTCGAGTTATCGTGCCTAAAACATACAAAATACAAACAAACAAACAAACATACAAACAAACAAACAAACAAACAGAAACGGTAGTCATCAATATACTTACGAAATCTAAACAACCAAACAAGCAGTCATAGACTGGTACTTACGAAATCGTCAACTTGACCTCTGACCTTGTCTAATAAAAGCTGTCTCTAGTGAAGGTAGCGACGCAAACCAGAAGTTTCTACGAGATGATCTGTATCAAACCATCAAAATCGTAACGTCGACCGAAAGCAAAATCTCCATTTCTCCACGCAATTAAACCTTAACGTAACTCAACGACGCGTCTGCTCGAGCGCACTGCATCATGGGACGACCCGTGACGCGTCGAGTGATTTTTTTTGTACAATCTTAAAACGTCTCGAAACATCCGATTACCAGAATTTCGACAACCGATTTTAAGCGTCCTAAGCGATCGCAAAAACCGAAGACAAAATTAAAATCGAAGTTAAAACGAACTCGTAACGTCGAGCGAATCAAAAATATCCATTTCACGTGAATTTACGGAATTATGTTGACCTCACTGTGACCTTGACTTTGACCGATTTTGACCAAAATCTAATCAGCGCTAGCCATCACCCTCCTGAATCACGTGGTGTAATTTGACATTGGTAGCTTCTTCCGTTCTCGAGTTATCGTGCTACAAACAAACAAACAAGCAGTCATAGACTGGTACTTACGAAATCGCCAACTTGACCTCTGACTTGTCTAATAAAACTGTCTCTGGAGAAGGTAGCGACGCAAACCAGAAGTTTCTACGATGATTCTGTACCAAACCATCAAAAATCGAATGTTTGACCTCACCGTGACCTTGACCGTTGACCCATGTTGACCAATCAATCAGCACTACCATCACCCTCCTGAATCACTGTGTAATTTAACATTGGTAGCTTCTTCGTTCTCGAGTTATCTGTACCAAACCATCAAAAATCGAATATTTGACTCACTGTGACCTTGAGCTTTGACCAATTTGGACCAAAATCTAATCAGCACTAGCAATCACCCTCCTGAATCACGTGGTGTAATTTGACATTGGTAGCTTCTTCGTTCTCGAGTTATCGTGCCTACAAACAAACATACAAACAAACAAACAAGCAGTCATAGATCGGTACTTACGAAATCGTCAACTTGACCTCTGACCTTGTCTAATAAAAGCTGTCTCTAGTAGCGACGAAACCAGAAGTTTCTACAATGATTCTGTACCAAACCATCAAAAATCGAATGTTTTGGATGTTTGACCCACTGTGACCTGACCTTTGACGATTTTGACCAAAATCTAATCAGCACTAGCCATCACCCTCCTGAATCACGTGGTGTAATTTGACATTGGTTGCTTCTTCCGTTCTCGAGTTATCTGTACCAAACCATCAAAATCGAATATTTGACCTCACTGTGACCTTGACTTTGACCGATTTCGACAAATCTAATCAGCACTTGCCATCACCCTCCTGAATCACGTGGTGAATTTGACATTGGTAGCTTCTTCCGTTCTCGAGTATCGTGCCTACAAACACCAAACAAGCAGTCATAGACTGGTACTTACGAAATCGTCAACTTGACCTCTGACCTTGTCTAAAAAAGCTGTCTCTAGAGAAGGTAGCGACGCAAACCAGAAGTTTCTACGATGATTCTGTACCAAACCATCAAAAATCGAATGTTTGACCTCACCGTGACCTTGACCGTTGACCGATGTTGACCAAAATCTAATCAGCACTAGCCATCCCCTCCTGAATCACGTGGTGTAATTTAACATTGGTAGCTTCTTCCATTCTCGAGTTATCTGTACCAAACCATCAAAAATCGAATATTTGACCTCACGTGACCTTGACCTTTGACCGATTTTGACCAAAATCTAATCAGCACTAGCCATCACCCTCCTGAATCACGTGGTGTAATTTGACATTGGTAGCTTCTTCCGTTCTCGAGTTATCGTGCCTACAAACAAACAAACAAACAAACAAACAAACGTACAAACAAACAAACAAACAGAAACGGAAGTCATCAATATACTTACGAAATCTTTAGATTTCGTAAGTAACAAGCAGTCATAAGACTGGTACTACGAAATCGTCAACTTGACCTCTGACCTTGTCTAATAAAAGCATGAATCAGTCAGAAGCCCAAGGGGCTTGAATTCTGAATTCATTGTGTCTACGATTTTCACTGTGTTTGCAGATAATGAGTCCCAGACAAAACTAGATTCCTTATTAAATTCCATTTTTTTTTTTTAAAGTGATTCAGTACCAGCAGGATATTCCAGATAATAGGTGTATACTTTTCAGAGACTGATAAAAGACTTATGATTTATTATATATATCAGTTTTTCATCCTGTTCCAGAATTTCGACAACCGAGTTTTAAGCGTCCTAAGCGATCGCAAAAACCGAAGACAAAATTAAAATCGAAGTTAAACGAACTCGTAACGTCGAGCGAAGCAAAAATCTCCATTTTCTCCATGCAAAACTTTAATGTCACTCAACGACCCGTCTGCTCGAGCGCACTGCATCATGGGACGACCCGTGACGTCTGCTCGAGCGCAATGCATCATGGGACGACCCGTGAGTCTGCTCGAGCGCAATGCATCTGGGACGACCCTTGACGCTTCGAGTGAAATATTTTTTATACAATCTTAAAACGTCTCCAAAACATCCGATTTTTACCAGAATTTCGAACACCGAGTTTTAAGCGTCCTAAGCGATCGCAAAAACCGAAGACAAATTAAAATCGAAGTTAAAACGAACTCGTACGTGGAGCGAAGCAAAAAATCTCCATTTCTCCATGCAAAACCTTAATGCACTCAACGACGCGTCTGCTCGAGCGCAATGCATCATGGGACGACCCGTGACGTCTGCTCGAGCGCAATGCATCATGGGACGACCCGTGACGTCTGCTCGAGCGCAATGCATCATGGGACGACCCTTGACGCTTCGAGTGAAATATTTTTTATTCAATCTTAAAACGTCTCCAAAACATCCGATTTTTACCAGAATTTCGACAACCGAGTTTAAAGCATCCGAAGCGATCGCAAAACCGAAGACAAAATAAAATCGAAGTTAAAACGAACTCGTAAAACGTCGAGCGAAGCAAAAATACTCACATTTCTCCACGTTAATTTACGGAATTATGTTTACCTCACTGTGACCTTGACCTTTGACCGATTTGACCAAAATCTAATCAGCACTGCCATCACCTCTCGAATCACGTGGTGTAATTTGACATTGGTAGCTTCTTCGTGTCTCGAGTTATCGTGCCTACAAACAAACAAACAAACAAACAACAAACATACAACAAACAAACAAACAGAAACGGAAGGCATCAATATACTTACAAAATCTTTAGATCGTAAGTAACAAACAAACAAGCAGTCATAGACTGGTACTTACGAAATCGTCAACTTGACCTCTGACTTGTCTAATAAAAGCTGTCTCTCGAGAAGATAGCGACGGAAACCAGAAGTTTCTAACATGATTCTGTACCAAACCATCAAAAATCGAATGTTTGACCTCACCGTGACCTTGACCGTTGACCGATGTTGACCAAAACTAATCAGCACTAGCCATCACCCTCCTGAATCACGTGGTGTAATTTGACATTGGTAGCTTCTTCCGTCTCGAGTTATCATTTTTGGATGTTTGACCTCACTGTGACCTTGACCTTGACCGATTTTGACCAAAATCTAATCACACTAGCCATCACCCTCCTGAATCACGTGGTGTAATTTGACATTGGTATCTTCCGTTCTCGAGTTATCTGTACCAACCATCAAAAATCGAATATTTGACCTCACTGTGACCTTGACCGTTGACCGATTTCGACCAAAATCTAATCAGCACTTGCCATCACCCTCCTGAATCACGTGGTGTAATTTGACATTGGTAGCTTCTTCCGTCTCGAGTTATCGTGCCTACAAACAAACAAACAAACAAACATACAAACAAACAGAAACGGAAGTCATCAATATACTTACGAAATCTTTAGATTCGTAAGTAACAAAAACATACAAACAAACAAACAAACAGAAACGGAAGTCATCAATATACTTACGAAATCTAAAGATTTCGTAAGTAACAAACAAACATACAAACAAGCAGTCATAGACTGGTACTTACGAAATCGTCAACTTGACTCTGACCTTGTCTAATAAAGCTGTCTCGAGAGAAAGGTAGTGACGCAAACGAGCGCGTAATGCTTGTCTTACAATCCCTCATTAGCATATCTCAGTGCATAATACCTCAGATACGACACCCGACATAAACTCTAATAAACATCCGATTTTTACCGAATTTCGACAACGAGTTTTAAGCGTCCTAAGCGATCGCAAAAACCGAAGACAAAATTAAAATCGAAGTTAAAATGAACTCGCAACGTCGAGCAAAGCAAAAATCGGCATTTCTCCACGCAATTATTTAATATTTTTTATCAAAGTCACAAAACCGTAATATTCGCCATCCACAAACAATCTTTACATAATCCGACGGCTCAGCGAGTCAGGCATGCGACGTAACCTTTATTGGGATAAAAAACTTTTAAACACATCTTATTGAAAAAACCGTCACGAGCACACGGAAAACCTTAACGTGACTCAACGACGCGTCTGCTCGAGCGCACTGCATCATGAGAGACCCGTGACGTCTGCTCGAGCGCACGTCATCATGGGACGACCCTTGACGCTTCGAGTGAAATATTTTTTATTCAATCTTAAACCGTCTCCAAAACATCCGATTTTCAGAATTTCGACAACCGAGTTTTAAGCATCCGAAGCGATCGCAAAAACCGAAGACAAAATAAAATCGAAGTTAAAACGAACTCGTAACGTCGAGCGAAGCAAAATACTCACACTTCATGTTAATTACGGAATATTTTTGACCTCACTGTGACCTTGACCTTTGACGATTTTGACCAAAATCTAATCAGCGCTAGCCATCACCCTCCTGAATCACGTAATGTAATTTGACATTGGTCGCTTCTTCCGTTCTCGAGTTATCGTGCCTACAAACAAACAAACAAACTACAAACAAACAGAAACGGAAGGCATCAATATACTTACGAAATCTTTAGATTTCGTAAGTAAACAACAAACAACAAACAGAAACGGAAGGCATCAATATACTTACGAAATCTTTAGATTCGTAAGTAACAAACAAGCAGTCATAGACTGGTACTTACGAATGTCAACTTGACCTTTGACCTTGTCTAATAAAAGCTGTTCTAGAGAAGGTAGCAACGCAAACCAGAAGTTCTACGATGATTCTGTACCAAACCATCAAAAATCGAATGTTTGACCTCACCGTGACCTTGACCGTTGACCGATTTTGACCAAAATCTAATCAGACTAGCCATCACCTCCTGAATCACGTGGTGTAATTTGACCTTGGGAGCTTCTTCCGTTCTCGAGTTATCTGTACCAAACCATCAAAAATCGAATATTTGACCTCACTGTGACCTTGACCTTTGACCGATTTTCACCAAAATCTAATCAGCACAGCCATCACCCTCCTGAATCACGGTATGTAATTTGACATTAGTAGCTTCTTCGTTCTCGAGTTACGTGCCTACAACAAACAAACAAACATACAAACAAACAAACAAACAAGCAGTCATAGACTGGTACTTACGAAATCGTCAACTTGACCTCTGACCTTGCCTAATAAAAGCTGTCTCTAGAGAAGGTAGCGACGCAAACCAGAAGTTTCTACGATGATTCTGTACCAAACCATCAAAAATCGAATGTTTGACCTCACCGTGACCTTGACCGTTGACCGATTTTGACCAAAATCTAATCAGCACTAGCCATCACCCTCCTGAATCACGTGTGTAATTTGACATTGGTAGCTTCTTCCGTTCGAGTTATCTGTACCAAACCATCAAAAATCGAATATTTGACCTCACTGTGACCTTGACCTTGACCGATTTTGACCAAAATATCAGCACTAGCCATCACCCTCCTGAATCACGTGATGTAATTTGACATTGGTAGCTTCTTCCGTTCTCGAGTTATCGTGCTACAAACAAACATACAAACAAACAACATACAAACAAGCAGTCATAGCATGGTACTTACGAAATCGTCAACTTGACCTCTGACTTGTCTAATAAAAGCTGTCTCGAGAGAAGGTTGCGACGCAAACGAGCGCGAATGCTGTGTCTTACAATCCCCTCATTAGCATAATCTTCAGTGCATAATACCTCAGATACGACACCCGACATAAATCTCATAAAACATCCGATTTCCAGAATTTCGACAACGAGTTTAAGCGTCCTAAGCGATCGCAAAAACCGAAGACAAAATAAAATCGAAGTTAAAATGAACTCGCAACGTCGAGCAAAGCAAAATCGGCATTTCTCCACGCAATTATTTAATATTATTTTATCAAAGTCACAAAACCGTAATATTCGGCCATCCACCACAATCTTTACATAACCGACGCTCAGCGAGTCAGGCATGCGACGATAACCTTTATTGGGATAAAAATGACTTTTAAACACAATCTTTATTGAAAAAACCGTCGCCGCGCACACGGAAAACCTTAACGTGACTCAACGACGCGTCTGCTCGAGCGCACTGCATCATGGGACGACCCGTGACGTCTGCTCGAGCGCACTGCATCATGGGACGACCCTTGAGGCTTCGAGTGAAATATTTTTTATTCAATCTTAAACGTCTCCAAAACATCCGATTTTTACCAGAAATTCGACAACGAGTTTTAAGCATCCGAAGCGATCGCAAAAACCGAAGACAAATAAAATCGAAGTTAAAACGAACTCGTAACGTCGAGCGAAGCAAAAATACTCACATTTCTCCATGTTAATTTACGGAATTAGTTTGACCTCACTGTGACCTTGACCTTTGACCGATTTTGACCAAAATCTAATCAGCGCTAGCCATCACCCTCCTGAATCACGTGATGTAATTTGACATTGGTAGCTTCTTCCGTTCTCGAGTTATCGTGCCTACAACAAAACACAAGCAGACAAACATACAAACAAACAAACAAACAAGCAGTCATAGACTGGTACTTACGAAATCGTCAACTTGACCTCTGACCTTGTCTAATAAAAGCTGTCTCTAGAGAAGGTAGCGACGCAAACCAGAAGTTTCTACGATGATTCTGTACCAAGCCATGAAAAATCGAATGTTTGACCTCACCGTGACCTTGACCGTTGACCGATTTTGACCAAAATCTAATCAGCACTAGCCATCACCCTCCTGAATCACGTGGTTTAATTTGACATTGGTAGCTTCTTCCGTTCTCGAGTTATCTGTACCAAACCATCAAAAATCGAATGTTTACCTCACCGTGACCTTGACCGTTGACCGATTTTGACCAAAATCTAATCAGCACTAGCCATCACCCTCCTGAATCACGTGGTGTAATTTGACATGTAGCTTCTTCGTTCCGAGTTATCTGTACCAAACCATCAAAAATCGAATGTTTGACCTCACCGTGACCTTGACCGTTGACCGATTTTGACCAAAATCTAATCAGCACTAGCCATCACCCTCCTGAATCAGGTGGTGTAATTTGACATTGGTAGCTTCTTCCGTTCTCGAGTTATCTGTACCAAACCATCAAAAATCGAATGTTGACCTCACCGTGACCTGACCGTTGACTGATTTTGACCAAATCTAATCAGCACTAGCCTCACCCTCCTGAATCACGTGTGTAATTTGACATTGGTAGCTTCTTCCGTTCTCGAGTTATCGTGCCTACAAACAAACAAACAAGCAGTCATAGACTGGTACTTACGAAACGTCAACTTGACCTCTGACCTTGTCTAATAAAAGCATGAATCAGTCAGAAGCCCAAGGGAGCTTGAATTCTGAATTCATTGTGGTCTACGATTTTACACTGGTTTGCAGATAATGAGTCCAGACAAAACTAGATTCTTATAAAAATTCCATTTTTTTTTTTTTAAAGTGATTCAGTACCAGCAGGATATGCCAGATAATAGGTGTATTACTTTTCAGAAGAATCTGATAAAAGACTTATTATTATATATATATATATCAGTTATTCATCGCTATTCCAGAATTTCGACAACCGAGTTTTAAGCGTCCTAAGCGATCGCAAAAACCGAAGACAAAATTAAAATCGAAGTTAAAACGAACTCGTAACGTCGAGCGAAGCAAAAATACTCCATTTCTCCATGCAAACCTTAACGTCACTCAACGACATGTCTGCTCGAGCGCACTGCATCATGGGACGACCCGTGACGTCTGCTCGAGCGTACTGCATCATGGGACGACCCGTGACGTCTGCTCGAGCGCAATGCATCATGGACGACCCTTGACGCTTCGAGTGAAATATTTTTTTATACAATCTAAAAACGTCTCCAAAACATCCGATTTTTACCAGAATTTCGACACACGAGTTTAAGCGTCCTAAGCGATCGCAAAAACCGAAGACAAAATTAAAATCTAATTTAAACGAACTCGTAACGTGGAGCGAAGCAAAAAATCTCCATTTCTCCATGCAAAACCTTAATGTCACTCAGACGCTCTCGAGCGCAATGCATCATGGGACGACCCGTGACGCTGCTCGAGCGCAATGCATCATGGACGACCCGTGACGTCTGCTCGAGCGCAATGCATCATGGGACGACCCGTGACGTCTGCTCGAGCGCAATGCATCAGGGACGACCCGTGACGTCTGCTCGAGCAGATTGCATCATGGGACGACCCTTGACGCTTCGAGTGAAATATTTTTATTCAATTAAAACGTCTCAAACATCCGATTTTTACCAGAATTTCGACAACCGAGTTTAAGCATCCGAGCGATCGCAAAAACCGAAAGAAAATAAAATCGAAGTTAAAACGAACTCGTAACGTCGAGCGAAGCAAAATACTCACATTTTCCACGTTAATTTACGGAATTATGTTTGACCTCACTGTGACCTTGACCTTTGACCGATTTTGACAAAATCTAATCAGCACTAGCCATCACCCTCCTGATCACGTGGTGTAATTTGACATGGTAGCTTCTTCCGTTCTCGAGTTATCGTGCCTACAAACAAACAAACAAACAAACATACAAACAACACAAACAGAAACGTAGTCATCAATTACTTACAAATCTTTAGATTTCGTAAGTAAAAACAACCAGTCATAGACTGGTACTTACGAAATCGCAACTTGACCTCTGACCTTGTCTAATAAAAGCTGTCTCTAGAGAAGGTAGCGACGCAAACCAGAAGTTTCTACAATGATTCTGTACCAACCATCAAAAATCGAATGTTTTGGATGTTTGACCTCACTGTGACCTTGACCTTTGACCGATTTTGACCAAAATCTAATCAGCGCTAGCCACCACCTCCTGATCACGTGGTGAATTTGACATTGGTAGCTTCTTCCGTTCTCGAGTTATCATTTTTGGATGTTTGACTCACTGTGACCTTGACCTTTGACCGATTTTGACCAAAATCTAATCAGCACTAGCCATCACCCCTGAATCAAGTCGTCTAATTTGACATTGGTAGCTTCTTCCGTTCTCGAGTTATCTGTACCAAACATCAAAAATCGAATATTTGACCTCACTGTGACCTTGACCGTTGACCGATTTCGACCAAAATCTAATCAGCACTTGCCATCACCCTCCTGAATCACGTGGTGTAATTTGACATTGGTAGCTTCTTCCGTTCTCGAGTTATCGTGCCTACAAACAAAAAACAAACAAACAAACAAACAAACATACAAACAAACAACAAACAGAAAGGGAAGTCCAATATACTTACGAATTTTAGATTTCGAAAGTAACAAACAAGCAGTCATAGACTGGTACTACGAAATCGTCAACTTGACCTCTGACCTTGTCTAATAAAAGCTGTCTCTAGAGAAGGTAGCGACGCAAACCAGAAGTTTCTACGATGATTCTGTACCAAACCATCAAAAATCGAATGTTTGACCTCACCGTGACCTTGACCGTTGACCGATTTTGACCAAAATCTAATCAGCACTAGCCATCACCCTCCTGAATCACGTGGTGTAATTTGACATTCGGAGCTTCTTCCGTTCTCGAGTTATCTGTACCAAACCATCAAAAATCGATGTTTGACCTCACGTGACCTTGACCGTTGACCGATTTTGACCAAAACTAATCAGCACTAGCATCACCCTCCTGAATCACGTGGTGTAATTTGACATTGGTAGCTTCTTCCATTCTCGAGTTATCATTTTTTGGATGTTTGACCTCACTGTGACCTTGACCGTTGACCGATTTCGACAAAATCTAATCAGCACTTGCCATCACCCTCCTGAATCACGTGGTGTAATTTGACATTGGTAGCTTCTTCCGTTCTCGAGTTATCGTGCCTACAACAAACAAAAAACAAACAAAACAACAAACAAACAAACAAACATACAAAAACAACAAACAACAAACAGAAACGGAAGTCATAATATACTTACGAAATCTTTAGATTTCGTAAGTAACAAACAAACAAGCAGTCATAGACTGGTACTTACGAAATCGTCAACTTGACCTCGACCTTGTCTAATAAAAGCTGTCTCTAGAGAAGTAGCGACGCAAACCAGAAGTTCTACGATGATTCTGTACCACCATCAAAATCGAATGTTTGACCTCACCGTGACCTTGACCATTGACCGATTTTGACCAAAATCTTATCAGCACTAGCATCACCCTCCTGAATCACGTGGTGTATATTTGACATTGGAGCTTTTCCGTTCTCGAGTTATCTGTACCAAACCATCAAAAATCGAATATTTGACCTCACTGTGACCTTGACCTTTGACCGATTTTGACCAAAATCTAATCAGCACTAGCCATCACCTCCTGAATCACCTGATGTAATTTGACATTGGTAGCTTCTTCCTTTCTCGAGTTATCGTGCCTACAAACAAACAAACAAGCAGTCATAGACTGGTACTTACGAAATCGTCAACTTGACCTCTGACCTTGTCTAATAAAAGCTGTCTCGAGAGAAGGTAGCGACGCAAACGAGCGCGTAATGCTGTGTCTTACAATCCCCCTCATTAGCATAATCTTCAGTGCATAATACCTCATAGACACCCGACATAATAATCTCATAAACATCCGATTTTTACCAGAATTTCGACAACCGAGTTTTAAGCGTCCTAAGCGATCGCAAAAACCGAAGACAAAATTAAAACGAAGTTAAAATGAACTCGCAACGTCGAGCAACAGAAAATCGGCATTTCTCCACGCAATTATTTAATATTATTTTATCAAAGTCACAAAACCGTAATATTCGGCCATCCAACAACAATCTTACATAATCCGACGGCTCAGCGAGTCAGGCATGCGACGATAACCTTTATTGGGATAAAAATGACTTTTAACACCATCTTTATTGAAAAAACCGTCACCGCGCACACGGAAAACCTTAACGTGACTCAACGACGCGTCTGCTCGAGCGCACTGCATCATGGACGACCCGTGACGTCTGCTCGAGCGCACTGCATCATGGGACGACCCTTGACGCTTCGAGTGAAATTTTTTTATTCAATCTTAAAACGTCTCCAAAACATCCGATTTTTCCAGAATTTCGACAACCGAGTTTTAAGCATCCGAAGCGATCGCAAAAAAAGACAAAATTAAAATCGAAGTTAAAACGAACTCGTAACGTCGAGCGAAAAGAAAATACTCACATTTCTCCATGTTAATTTACGGAATTATGTTTGACCTCACTGTGACCTTGACCTTTGACCGATTTTGACCAAATCTAATCAGCGTAGCCATCACCCTCCTGAATCACGTGATGTAATTTGACATTGGTAGCTTCTTCCGTTCTCGAGTTATCGTGCCTACAACAAACAAACAAACAAACATACAAAAAACAAAAAACAACAGAAACGGAGCATCAATATACTTACGAAATCTAAAGATTTCGTAAGTAACAAGCAGTCATAGACTGGTACTTACGAAATCGTCAACTTGACCTCTTACTTGTCTAATAAAAGCTGACTCTGGAGAGTAGCGACGCAAAGCAGAAGTTTCTACGATGATTCTGTACCAAACCATCAAAAATCGAATGTTTTGGATGTTTGACCTCACTGTGACCTTGACCTTTGACCGATTTGACCAAAATCTATCAGCGCTAGCCACCACCTCCTGAATCACGTGGTGTAATTGACATTGGTAGTTCTTCCGTTCTCGATTTATCATTTTGGGATGTTTGACCTCACCGTGACTTGACCGTTGACCGATTTTGACCAAAATCTAATCAGCACTAGCCATCACCCTCCTGAATCAGGTGGTGTAATTTGACCTTGGTAGTTTCTTCCGTTCTCGAGTTATCTGTACCAAACCATCAAAAATCGAATGTTTGACCTCACCGTGACCTTGACCGTTGACCGATTTGACCAAATCTAATCAGCACTAGCCATCACCCTCCTGAATCAGGTGGTGTAATTTGACATTGGTAGCTTCTTCCGTTCTCGAGTTATCTGTACCAAATCAAAAATCGAATGTTTGACCTCACCGTGACCTTGACCGTTGACCGATTTTGACCAAAATCTAATCAGCACTAGCCATCACCCTCCTGAATCACGTGGTGTAATTTGACATTGGTAGCTTCTTCCATTCTCGAGTTATCGTGCCTACAAAAACAACAAATACAAACAAACAAACAAACAAACAGAAACGGAAGTCATAATATACTTACGAAATCTTTAGATTTCGTAAGTAACAAATAAACAAACAGAAACGGTAGTCATCAATATACTCACGAATCTTTGATTTCCGTAAGTAACAAACAAGCAGAGAGGGGTGAAAACATAACCTCCTTTACCTTCGGTGACAGGTAAAAAATTAAATAATTCTGGCTGCCAAACCATGCGTCCAATCAGGTTGAAATGTAAATCACTATTGGATCATAATTGTGACGATTCACTTCGATAGATGAAGCGGTTCAAGAGAATTTTTTTTTTAAAAAGATTTTTGCTTTATCCAATATGGCTGCCAGACCATGTGATATCAAATATTTGTGAACACCTTGGTATCCCCAAGGCTTGGGGAACATTTGTGTGAAATTTTCCCTCGATCTGTCCAGCTGTTCTGGAGAATATTTTTTATAAGTTTTTGGGTAAATCCAACATGGCTGCTAAACCATGTGACCTATGACATCACATGTGAAAGTTTTGTACCTCATGGATAGGTGGTCATACGTGCAAAGTTTCACCTCGATCTATTCAGCCATTTCAGAGAAGATTTTTGAAGATTAAAAAAAATAATAAAAAAAAATGCTTGCCGATTCACGTGACAGATGATGTCAATTTTTTTTCAGTGGACCAATTTATCCCTGGATGACCCTCAAAACATTTTATACTGATCGGATGTAGCATTCTACATATGCAATGATGACGTCATAAAACATAAAATCACACTTATTCCCCATGAGTAGTAGTTGCCATGTGCCAAGTTTCAATTTTTTTCCATGGTGCGGTTTCAGAGATAGAGGTTCAAAATTTTTCCCAACATGGCTGTCACACCATGTGACCTGTGACGTCATATTTATCATTAAAACATTCTACATGAGTTCTCGCTCCGATGGTGAAAATTTTGTCTCAATCCGACAGGCAGCTGTGGAGAAAAACATGTAAGTTCTGTACGGACAAACAAACAGACAAACACAATACCCTCCTCTCTGGTGAGGGTAATGAAAAATCACTCAGAGTAACACTTTGCTCAACGGAACGGCTCTCGGTAGAGCGCATACCTCCACCAAGCTAAACAGTTTACATTTTACATTTTGTAGCCTACGGATAAGTTGGATCTGAATCTGGACCTTCACTAAAATCAAATTGGCTGGTTCTCGTCACCTATCCAACTCATCCACCTCAATTCGTCATAATTTGTCCACAAACTTTTTGAGATATCAAGCTATACATAGATTTGGCACCATCGCTCAATGGTGAAGAACCACTTAAAAAAATTTAGTAGTCGGATCCGGATCTGGATCTTCGCCAAAATTAAGTGTTGCTGTCCTTGTCTCGTCACCGACCAACACAAAAAAAATTCAGATCGATTACTTTGAAAACTGTGGGCAAAAATCTTGTGACAGCAGACAGACGAACAGACATCACAACAGACCAACATACTTGGAAAAAATGTTTTCTGCCAAGTAATAACGCATGCAACCAACCAATATACGAGGTGTGTTCAAAAAGTATCCAACCTTAATTTTTCGTGCGTAAACAAATGAAGCTAGGGAGGCGTGGTTTGTGCACGTATGTAGGCGATCCTATTCCGTATGCGTGAATATTTTCCCGCCTGCAGAAGCTGTCAGTCGCCGACAGACCGCCGTGAGTGAGGAAGTGTAAGTGAGCGCCGTCGGATTTTCGTTTTTGACAAAATGACGGATCACTGTGGTCTCATCGCCAGTGATCACTGTGTTGAAGAAGTTGGGATCACTGTTACAAGTCTCCAGCATGTCCTGTGCGATCTCCAAACGGAGTTGCTTCTGCTCGATCGTTAGCAGCTTTGGCAGAACTTCGCTGAGATTCTCCTCAAGCCCAAATTCTCAGTCACAATGGAATGAACGGATCCAATGTGACGCCCGCCTCGTCTGCAAGTTCTCTGATCGTGATTCGACGATCCTGCATCAGCAGGGACCTCACTTGGTCAATGACGATCTCATTTCGGATGTTGAGGGCCTACCAGAACGTGCTTACTTTCCACTGATGTGCGACCATCTTTGAAGCGGTTGTACCACTCTTTTATCTGTGTGGTGCCATTGCTTCGTTCCCGAAGGCCTGTTGAATCTTGCAGATCGTTTCCACTTGGGAATCGCCAAGCTTTACACAAAATTTGATGCAGTAGCGTTGTTCAAGTTTTTCCGTCATTTTGTCAAAAACGAAAATCCGACGGCGCTCACTTACACTTCCTCACTCATCGGCGGTCTGTCGGCGACTGACAGCTTCTGCAGGCGGGAAAATATTCACGCATACGGATTAGGATCGCCTACATACGTGCACCAAACCACGCCTCCCTAGCTTCATTTGTTTACGCACGAAAAATTAAGGTCGGATACTTTTTGAACACACCTCGTACTTGAAAAATCTTTGATTTTCACAAGTAACAAACTAGCCAAAACTGATCAACATACTTGGCAAAAAAATTTTTTGCCAAGTAACAAATGAAAGGAACAAATCAACATACTTGGTTAAAAAAAAAAAAAAATTTCGTTGCCAGGAAACAGCAATTTAGTAATTTGGAAAATCTGACCTATCAAGTGTCTTGCATGATGGAATGCTGTGCATAACAAATTTCGTTGATACATTTTCCAATTGTGTCGGAGTGGCGACCCGTCCAGGATTGTATCCAACAGCCAAGGAGACTGCTAAGGCAGCACCAACGCTCTGCACAGAGTATGGTACCAATGGATGGATGGATTTTCCAACTGCTGTCTTGTAAGGGGTTCACATGTTTTGGATGGCAGTGACCTTGACCTTTGACAAATTTTCACTAGATTTTATACACATATACTACACATGAATAGAAATAAGCTGTGTAAGTTTCAATGTGATATGTTGAAAAATTCCGGGGGGGAGGGGGGGAGTTGACAATTTTGGGAGGAGGGTTGATTTAATCAAGCAACATCTTTAAAGAGCATATACATAGCTAGACAATATTAAATTCACATGATATTTCACTATTCTTTGTATAATGTTGCTGAAGTGACATTTTACAATATGTGGAATTTCAGTGTGTACCTGCTGGTCAAGTATAATTAGGTCAGTATTATTTGATTCTTCCTCAAACAAAGCATACCTGTGTATCCAGCAATGAGAACAGGTTGGTTAGATTTTCCTCACTATTAATGGTTGGTGCAGGACATATTGGGCAGTCAAGGTCAGCAATGTTTTTCTCCTTGATAATGCAGCTGAAGTGGCTTTTGTAGCATGACTCACAAACACTACATTCACAAAATATGATGTCGATCATCTGGAAGAAAATCACAAAACATCGACTCAACATATGCAACTTCTCAAGCTTGTGCAGCACCCACCGAGAGTGGAATTTTAGCCTTGTGAAGGGCAAGCTCTGTCAAAAAATAAAAAATAAAAATAAAAAAACACCAGCTGGAATTTAGGGGTACATGATAGAGAGTGTTTTACCTGTTTCAAAGGACAAATACATAAAAAGAGAGAGAATGAAACAATAAATTGACAAACTGCTGCTGATATATTATATCAAATATAACATGGTGATTTTAAATATGCTAGATGTTCATTAAAAGCTTTATTCAACTTCAATGAACTTCATTAAACTAAAATAAGACAAATTAAAACGAAAATAAAACTAAGATCATCAACTCGGATTCAGACTCTACTTTGAACATGCTGCTTCAACTCTCCCAACAAAAGGATGGAGGCCCTCGATATCAGACATGAGATCAGAGCCATCTCCCTGGACATGTCTCAAGCATTTTATAGAATCCTGCCTTGCTCTCCAAACTGTCTGCCTATGGAATTCAAGGACAACTCCACTCTTGGATTACTCACTTCCTCAACTCTCGTAACCAACCTGTGGCTCTCGACGGAACCCTTTACTCTCCTCTCCCTGTCAAGGCTGGAGTACCACAAGACAGTGTTCTTGGTCCCATCTTATTCCTAATTTTCATCAATGATCTCACTGACTCCCTGGAGAAACCTCTTTATCTATTTGCTGAGAACTCCACTCTTTTCCATGACATCCCTCATCCTTCTGACAGACAGACAGCAACAGCCTCTTCTCTCTCTTCAGACCTTGGCAAAATTTACAAACTGGTCAAACACTTGGAATATGTCAAATATATCCCTCTCCCTCTCTCTCTCCCTCCATCTCTCTCCCCCTCCATCCCTCTCCCAAAGGACCGTACTGCAAACCCTCCTATCTACTTTCTCAACAACCATCTCAAAAAGGTTCAGTTACTCACACTCTTGGGTCTCACTCTCAGCCATTGTGCAAGCCACATATTTCAAAATTTGCTTCCAAAGCCAGACGGCGACTGGGCATCCTCCGTCATGTAAAGTCCTTCCTTTGCACACCCAAGCTCCAATATACCTGCAAGGCTTTCATCTGCAGCTCAATGGAGTGTTGCTCTCCCCTCTGGGCTGACTCCCTTTCCTCACGTCTTGTTCAGCTTAACACCATGAAAACAAAGGCTTTCAAGACATTGGAATCTCTCGTGATGACGATGAGTCTATGGGTCGATCACTTCGCCATCGCCGACAGGTCGGTGGTCTTTCTGTCTTCTTCCACCTCATTTCTGGTCGTGCACCCTCTGCCCTCTCCGTGCTTTGTACCCCCAGGTACAAGGTATCTGCAGGATGCATGTGGTCTGCCAGCAAACCCCTCCTTGTGAAACTGCCTCAATCCAGAACCAATGCTCACCTCCACTCATTTATTCCTTTTTTTTCTCCCGACCTGTGGAACCACATTCCATATTCTCTTCAATCTCATTCTTCCCTCCAGGACTTCAAGACAGCTGTTCACCACCATCTCAAATCATCATACAAAACCATGATATTTTCTACACCAGTTAAAACCAACCCCACCACTCCCAATATTTTACTTATGTAAACATATTGTCCACTGATTGTGTTCTCCCCAAACCCTCATTGTTACCTGCATCCATTGTTTGTCCGTCTCCAGCTACTTTCTCCCTCATTCCTGCTGTTGGCATTTCCCCTTTGTCCTGCTGTTTTTACAATAATTACAAGGAATTACACACAGGAGGAGGTAATTTGGCCCATCATGCCTGAACCACACCAACACCAGATTTAATAAATCCATCAATACCCCTTTCCTTAAAGTGCAGCCTTTTGGCTGCTGGTTGCATCCTTTTGTTATGTTGTGTTTTGATCTGTGCTGTCTTTTTCTTCCACAAGCCTTGACCATATGTTAAAAAAATAAAATAAAATAAAACAAAACTTAGTTGTTATTTACGTATATTTTTGATTTAATACCAAAATGTTAAAACAGATCTGCCGTTCTCAGGGTAGTACTAGCAGAGGGCACTGTAACTGAGAGCTTATCCTTTGGATGGGGATTAAAAAAAAAAAAACAACTCTCAACTGTATTTAGAATTTTCCTGTGCCATCCATCCCTACATATGGAGTACGATCATACTCCATGATAACGAACTAGTTTAGCTCATGAAGGCTGGTGTCCACCTGAATTGGCACAGATAGAATAATGGATGGAATCAACAGAATGTTATTGGGGTAATCTCACTGCTGTGGTAAGCAAGGAGGGCAGATGTTTTAGCCGTTAACCCTCCATAGGAATAGAAGAACATGAAAGGTAATTCTCCAAAGGAGTATCAATGCCTGAAACGTCAGCTTCTTTTTGCTTCTGACGGATGTTAGCATACTTCAATCAACATTCCAATGATTCCATTCATCGTTCAACTGCATTTTGGTTGTAGATAAAGATCCCCCGTGGTATCTTCTCATAAGAGGAGGCAAACCCATGTCGATGCACCGTATAAATTCCAACCCAAGAGTATAAATGAGATATAAAAGTTTGTTTTTAATAAAAGGGATGTGGTTGTTTAGCTAAATTAAGTGAATGGTAAGAATGGGGTTAGGTAATTCAGGATAAGTGAAAATAAAAATCAAGTTCATTATCCTCACCAAAGGAGAGGAAATTGCATTTGGTCTGTTTGTTTTTGTTTGTTTGTCCACACAGAAACTTTCGTGTTTTTCTTCGCAACCGCTTGTCGGATTGACGCAAAATTTTCACCATTGGAGCGCCGACACATGTGCAATGTTTTAATGATAATTATGACGTCATGGCTCACGTCGTGTGGCAGCCATGTTGGAAAAAAGGAAAAATATACCCATCAGAGATGGGGAATCCCCCGCTATTGAAAAATAATTGAAATCAGATAAGCGTTTTTCCATTTATTACAAAAAACATTTTTTTCAAGATGGCCGCCCCAGTCGGCCATCCTGGATCCGGCCATGCCCAAAATCAATAGGGTTCTTCCTTTTCAGGTGGTACATGTGTGACCCAAATTTCAAATCGATATGGCAAACAGTTTATGAGTTATCGCACTCACAGCTATAAATGTTGACGCCCAGCCAGCCGGACGGACGGACCGACGACCCGGGTGACAACAATATCCCCCTTCCGCCACACGGCGGGGGATAAAAACTTTGGACCTCTGTATCTCTGAAACCGCACCATGGAAAAAATTGAAACTCTGAAACCGCACCATGGAAAAAATTGAAACTTGGCACATGGCAAGCACTCCTCACGGGGAATGAGTGTGATTTTTTTGTGATGTCATAGGCGCCTTCATTATGATATCATAATTACATACATAGAATGTATGTCCTTATCAGTATGAAAATTTCTGTGGGTCATCTTTTGTGTGCTGGAATGTTACATAAATTGGTCCAAAGAAAAAAATTGATGACGTCGGTCATATTGTTCGGCAGCCATGTTGTTTTTATTTAAATAATAATTTTTAAAACTTTCAAAAAACTCTTTTTTTCTCAAAAGGCTGAAAAGATTGAGGTGAAACTTTACATGTATGATTGCCTATCCATGAGGAACAAAACTTTCACACCTATGACATCATAGGTCACAAGGTTTGGCAGCCATGTTGGATTTAAAACATTTTTTTTTTAAACTTCTCCAGAATGGCTAGACAGATCAAGGGAAACTTCACGCACATGTTCCCCAAGCCTTGGGGGATACAAGGGTGTACATGAATAAATAATTGATAGGTCACATAGTCCGGCAGCCACATTGGATCGAACAAAAAAAAAATTATCTTGAACCACTTCATTGATTGACGTCAAACTTCACAATTATGATCTAATAGTGATGGGGAATATACGTTTAAAATTTCAATCTGATCGGATGCATGATTTGGCAGCCAGAATTATTTAAGTTTATGATCTTGGTTCTTTTTGATGTTCTTTATTTTGAATAAGGTTCAATTGGCTGCATTTGGGTAGGTTTGACGATGGAGGAGTAGCACCTGAAACCTGAATCCTATCCAAGTTCCTCCTGATGACTTCATCTTTGCTTTTTTGCTTGTTTGGGTTCCTTCTGATGACTCCAAAGCAGTGCTGTATGGATTTGGTCTTCCATTTGATTTGAATTGAATTTATTTTAATCCCATTCTGAATTCAAATGAATAAAAAAAATAAACGTCATGGGGCCATGGGTCAGGGTAAAGTGTCGGATCAAAGCTGGGTTGCATCAAAGCGGGATGTCTTGGTACCCGGTCATCACTGCCAACAGTTATAAAGTGGCAGTTCTAGTTATGTCTCATTAATTATAAAACATGCCAGTACACAAAACGCACACAAAACTACACGAACACCACACAAAACAAGTCCTGACAAGGGTCTTTCTAATAATTTGTTGTATACAATGTCGAGGCTCAATGTATACAATGTATTAGAAATGACACACAGATCGTACAACAAGGCGACCCTTCGTGATTGTAAGATCGACAAGAGGGGCGGGAGAGGGAAGGACTAAACAGTGGGGAACAGAGACATTAGGAGATCTGTGGAAGGGAAAGGGATGGGGTGGGGTGCACGGGAGAAACAAGATGGACACTACAGGGACTTTCAGGTCCTTAGACGACAGGGAACTTTCGGGAAGGAATGCAGGGAATTTGAAGGAGGTGGGTTTGGGGTGGATTAACGGGGGTAAAAAAGATCGTGGATTTGGATGGGGGAAGATAAGAAATGGTGGTAAACAGCTGTTTTGAAGACCTGGAGGGAAGAGTGGGATTGAAGAGAGTGTGGGAGTTTGTTCCGAAGGTGAGAAAAAAGAGGAATGAAAGAGAGAAGGTGAGCAGTGATTCTTGATTTTGGTAGTTTTACCAGAAGGAGGTTGCTGGCAGACCTTCAGCGCACTGCGGAAATATGCGAAGACATATCGCAAGAGAGCAGGGGGGGGGGGGCGAGGCCGGAGAGAAGATGGTAGAAGACAAGAAAGATGCGGTGAGAGAGTGAGAGACCCAAAGACAGCCTCATCGTGGGAGATCCCAGGTCAGGTCAGGTATGGGAGCATGTTCCACAAACAGCGCGTCGCTGCGTCCACTTTCGCGGTACCTGCGGGCCTCCGTCTGGCCTTCCCCCAGGCAGATGCAGGCCCATCCCATCTCCTTGAGATGCTGGTCAACCTGCTGCAACCACGAGGCACGTGGTCGGCCCTTGGCCTCTCCACTCACGAGATCCCTCGCTGAAGAGAATTGGTGAGCAGGATCCAGCGTCAGGAAACGAGCCACATGTCCATACAGCCGCAAATGATGCTCAGGAACATGCAGGTAACAAATCTCATCCGAGTCTCTCTCAGCAACCGCTCGTTGAACACAGAATCTGACCAAGCGATAGCCAAGGATTCTCCGAAGAGACCTGGTACCAAGGAATTAAGTCCCGTCTCAGATCCTTGGTCAGAGTCCAAGTCTCGCATCCATAGAGCAAGACTGGAAGCAACCAAGGACCTGAAGACTCGGATTTCGTCTCCGCACAGGTTCCGGCTGCGCACACCTCATGTATCCAGTAATCCATGACTCCCAAGGCCGAACCCAGACGTCTATTGACCTCTGACTCACAGCAGCAGAGACAATGATTCACTCGGCCAAGGTAAGTGAGATACCAATGATCAAAATGCCTTGGTTTTCACAGCATGAAGCGAGAAAGTGAGAGGCAGAGGCACCAGCCCTGAGGGAGAGCAGTACTCCATCAGGCTGTGGACGAAAGTTTTGTCTGTGGTCAGGAGCTCAGGTGGCCGAGGAAGGACTTTGCACGATGGAGGATTCCCCAGTCGGTGACAGGCTTTGGAGGCCAGGTTGTAAATGTGGCTTTCCTAAAAAGATATGGCAGATAGTGAGACCCGAATTGAAAGAAAGAACTTCTTCCAGAGGATGTTGAGAAAGTGACGGGGGGGGGGGGGGGGGGGTGGGTTCTAAACGTCCTTTTGAGAGACAAAGTGGAGTGTGAGATTTGTCAGGATGAAAGCCATGTCCACGTGTTGGACCATCTTGTGATTTTATCCAGATCTATTAGAGTGAAGGGCTGCTGCTGTCATCTGAGGGATGACAGATGGCACGGCATAGGGTGGAGTCATCAGCAAAGAGATAAAGAGGATAAGGTGGAGAAATCATTGATGAAAACCAGAAAAAGGACAGAGCCCAGAACACAGCCTTGAGGAACTACAGCCTGGACAGGAAGCAGGGATGAGAACTCCATTAAGGGCCACACGTTGGCTGCGACAGGGCAGGAAACCTGCGAGCCGTGAGTGGAGATGGCCTTGGATACCATAGGAAGAGAGTTTAGTGAGCGGGGCAGGGTCCCAGACTGTATAGAAAGCACACGATATGTCTCGGCAGATTGCTCTGATTTCATGACTGGCATCGAGTACCACCATCGATTGTTGGGAGAGCAGAAGCAGCATATCCAGGGTAGAGTGACCTGGTCTGAATCCAAACTAATGATTGGAAATTAAGCCATTGGAAAAGAGGAAGGATTTAATGTCTGAGGCGATGATGATTCATCAACCTTACTGATGATTGGGAGAAGGCCGATTGGTCTGTTGTTGCAGGGATCTGTTTTTGCACCTTTCTTATGCAGAGCGGTCATGTTTGCTGATTTCTAAGCAGATGGCAGATGACCTTGAGCAAATGAGAGGGTGAATAGAACAGAGAGATGGTGAGCAAGACCAGCAGAGCAGCTTTTTAGGACACGTGGGCTGATGCTGTCTGGACCGGTTGCAGAATCTGAGTCGAGGTTCGACAGTAAACTCTTCACATTGTCCGGAGAAAAAAAAGAACACAGAGTCCAGAGACAGCTGGGTGTGACTGGGTAAGGTGGGTACAGAAAGCGATGGGTTTGGGACACAAGATTTAGAAGCAAATACGGAGTTTAGGCATTCAGCCTTTTCACGTGTGGTGTTCAGTTGTGCGGCCATTTGAGGTAAGGGAGGCGATGGATGGGGAACATACACCAGAAACAGACTTCACTAGATGCCACCAGTATTTGGAAGAGGGAGACAGGTTTGAGAGTTCAGACTTGAGATTACAAGGATGTTGTTTTCTGGCTCTCCTGAGGGTAGATACACACTTGTTCCGAGCTTTGTGGAAGGAACTGAGATTGCCTTCAGTTGGATTTGCCTTCCATGAGACAAAGACAATTTGTTTCAGGGCAACTGCCTCGCCACAAGCTTCAGTGTACCATAGGCGGGAGGAAAGGTCGGACAACCGAAGACGAGAGGGGATAAATCTGTGCATGAGGGATAAATCTGTGCAAGTTTATTTGAAAGAATTCCCAGGATGAGTTGATGTTGGAGAAAGTAGCGATAGGAGACCAGTCTATAAGTTTGATGGCTGCTTGGAGTCCCTGCCAGTTGGCTTGAGTGAAATTCCAGACTCGACGGCGCTGAGGTGGTTCTCTAATAACAGCCAGAGAGATGTCTACTTTGACAAGCACATGGTCAGATGAACCGATTGGAGTGGAGGAAGAACAGCAGATATTTTAAGGTAAATTTGTCAAAATCAGATCCAGAAGAGATGGAGTATCATTGGTTGAGATCCGGGTCGGAAAGTTGACCGATTGAGTCAGTCCCATTGAGTCGCAGAAGTCTTTTGCTGAAGTGCCATGACAGGTGAGAGAGGTACCCATTCCCAGCCAACTGGCATTATGACAATTGAAGTCACCACATATGAGGAAGAGAGAGTTCGGATGAGAATATAGAAGTTGGTCCATGTTTTCAGTGCGAGATGTAAATGGAGTAAATGGAGTCTGCAATCTCTGATTGCGCTTTTTCTAATTTAGTGTTGCGGTGGCTCAAATGTGATGGCCAAATGGCCTCCTCTTGTATCCAACCAAGTTCCCTTGCATGAAAAGGAGTCAACCTGTTTACCCTGAAAAAAGTCAAAAACACGACTTATTTTCCAATGGCCTCGAGCAGGTCGTCAGTGGGACCCATGCGAAGCATTTCACACCCACTTTGTCACCCCCACCCATATATCTCATGATGTAGATACTGAGCCTGGTGTTGGCTCAGTGTTAGGGTGGCGGCTTGGGATCCTAGGGTCCTGAGTTCAAGCCCCATCGGCCGCTGAATTAAATACACAGGGGGTTGACTCAGCCTGTCATCCTTCCGAGGTCGGCGAAATGAGTACCAGTTCCAGTGTGTAATGGTAGAGGGCACTGCATCAGCGACACAGTCGCGCCTCAAGAAATGATAGCCTCCCCGGCAGCTAAAGCTGCCATCGACCACCACCATGATGTAGATGCAATTAATTTAAAGAAATAGATGTTTCCCAAATACCACAATCAGCATTGATCAATAGAAACACTTTAATATTGGATATACTTTATTGAAGATTCAAACTCAATGTGAGGTGCGATTCAAAATAATAGATAATGATCATGATAATGATCAAATCACAAAAAAAAAAAAAAAAACATTTTCATTGTCACCAAAATCTGAGCTGTTGGGGTTTCTATACGTGGGAGAATTGTGTGCTCAGCCAGTGGGTCGCACAGAGAGCTCAGATGGCAGAGCAATGGTACGGTTCACCGGAGGATCTGGGTTTGATTCCTGATGTAAGTGCAGTTTTCCCATATTTACATATTATGTGTGTTTGCCTGGTCATTTATACAATTACATTTTAGTAACCTCACAAACATAGATAAACCTAATTTTGAAGACAAAAAACATGGTGTTTATGCTAATGACTGCCAAAGCGATGAAGTATAACAGCAACTTTAATAAACTAGTGCATCGCCCGTCAGGTGCGTGCCGTACGTGCGTGCCGTACGTGCAAACAAAACAAAACAAAAAAAAATTTCAAACCGCGTGCCAGAAACAACAACCGCACAGGCCGTTCCTTCGCTCTCACGTGCCCGTACGTGCGTGCCCGTACCCGTTTCTTCTGTACGGCGCCTTGCCTCGCGTTCAATGTTGTCTGCTAAGCGAGCAGTTCGTTCTTTCATCCGTTTCTTCGCACGACGCCTTGCCTCGCGTTCAATGTTGTCTGCTAAGCGAGCAGTTCGTTCTTCATCCGTTTCAGCTGCACGGCGCCTTGCCTCGCGTTCAATGTTGTCTGCCAAGCGAGCAGTTCGTTCTTCATCCGTTTCTTCTGCACGACGCCTTGCCTCACGTTCAATGTTGTCTGCTAAGCGAGCAGGTTCGTTCTTCATCCGTTTCTTCTGCACGGCGCCTTGCCTCGCGTCATGTTGTCTGCCAAGCGAGCAGTTCGTTCTTCATCCGTTTCTTCTGCACGACGCCTTGCCTCGCGTTCAATGTTGTCTGCTAAAGCCGCTTGTCACACCTTGACATTTAGCCAGCGTATGGCAACGTATCAAAATGTATGTAAAACGCTGGCGTACGCTGAACTATTGATGTTTTTTTTAAATTTTGGGCGTATAATAACGTGTTGGATGTAGCATAACGTATTAGTAACATACCCAGAACGTTTTAATCACATATAGATAACTTATACCAACGAATGCTGAGCGTGTGTGGGCGTTCACAACCTATGCCCAACGATAGTCTAACTTATGCATAGCGCGCGGCGGCGTATCGCCGACGATCACGTGGCGTAGGCTATTAATAGGCTGCGGCTCAACGATTCAAATCATAACCGCACTAGACATCGAAGTGTGAAGCCGCTGTCACACCATGACGTTTTAGCCAGTGTATGCCGACGTATGAAAAATTTGCCGAACCAAGCTGGCACACGTCGAATACGTTATGGGTAAGTTTTGTATACGTTAAGAGCACGCTGGCATACGTCATTGTACGCCGAGTACGTCGAGAAATTTCAGCATGTTGAAAATTTCTTGACGTACTCGACGTATGACACACATTCCACATACGCTGGCATAAGTTGTAGGCACGCTACGCGATCGTTGACACACGTCGACATACGTTACTTGTAAGGTACTCATAAGTCGAAACACGTCAATGTAATGGTTAGCGTCAGTGTTCCAGACGCCTGGTTTTTTTTTTTGTTTTTTTTCTTCGTCTGACAGTTATGATTTAAATCGTTGAGCGGCAGCCTTTTAATTATATTATATTATAACCGCACTAGAAATCGGTGTCAACATGACCGTCATACCAAAGAAAAAAAAAATTAAAAAAAAAAAAACAGGGAGTCTGGAACACTGACGCTAACCATTACATTGACGTGTTTCGACTTATGAGTACCTTAACAAGTAACGTGTGTCGACGTGTGTCAATGATCGCGTAGCGTGCCTACAACACGTTACTCATAGGTTAGATTATAAGTTTTGGGTATGCTAAACATTACCTCGACGTGTTTCGACTTATGAGTAACTTACAAGTAACGTGTGTCGACGTGTGTCAACGATCGCGTAACGTGCCTACAACTTATGGCCAGCATTATGCGGAACGTGTGAGTCATACGCTGGCATACGTCGGAAATTTCAAGCATGGAAAATTTGTCTAACAGCTCGGCGAACTACGACGTTTGCCAGCTAATACGCAGCGTAGCTCCACGACGTCTACGATGTCGAGTGCCAGCGTTGCTCTGTACAGTCATAACAACGAAACTCACCCATAAGCCGTCAACTTACGACGTGTGCCGGCGCGTTTTAGCCCATTTTGCATACGTCAGGCATAGCGTTGGCCTAAATCGTACAAGGTGGACGGAACTTAAGCGATGAACGAGTTCTCAGTTATCTGTCATGCCCTGATCGTAGCAAATTGGGCTAAAACGCCGGCACACGTCGAACGTACGTTCTTATGTATTGTCACGGAGTGAGAGGCCTTTGTGTCCATACGTTCGCTGTTTACAAGTGTTAGTCGCCAAGCGAGCAGCTCGTGCTTCGTTAGATTCCATTGCACGTGCAGCGCGCAGCTTCGTTCATTCCTTCGCTGTCGTAAACGACGACTGGATTGGGGCATTGTGTTTAAGAAAATCGAGAAAGAAATCGAGAAAGTAAAGAAATCGAGAAAGAAAGAATACAGTAAGTAGATAAATCAAGAAAAAATCGAGAAAGAATACAGTACTCGTCACTATCCGGAAGTCCGGAAGTTAAGTCCTCACTGTCCGGTAAGTTCGCATATCGCAGTTACGATTATTCGCAATTTAGTTTAATGGCAATTATTCAATTAGCGCCAACGTATTTTGCCTTTTCGCAATGTCGTCGCAAGGAAAAACACAAAGAGAAGAGAAGAGAGAGAGAGAAAAAAACCTTCGTGCAAAAAAAAAAAAAATTACTTCCTGCTTCGGAGCATACCAGCTCACTCTGATGTTACCGAAATTTATGCACCGTCTAATATGAAAACGATCATAACTTGGGGCATTGTGTTTATCTATAAATGCGCATAAGAAATCGAGAAATTATTAGAATACACGAAGTCATCATTATCCGGAAGTCCGTACGTTGTAACCCATAATGGGTAACGCGGCTGAGGTTCCCTTCCCCCATCGGCCACGCAGCAACGTGTCTTGTCATTGGTTAGTAAATAAATGGCCATAACTTGGGAACCGCTTGTCCGATTAATATCAAACCTCGAAAAGGCACATCCTCAGGTCCCCAGGAATATATCTGGCAAGTTTCAATTAGATCGGACCGGTGGTTGTCGAGAAACAGCGGTCACAGACACACACACACACACACACACACACACACACATTGCTGGAATTATAGATAGATTAAGAAGTTATGAACTCATAACAAGCAGTAAGATGAACTAAAATAGTAAGTGGTTTTAAAAGGAAGTATAAAGATAAGTAAAAACTGAAGGACATGACAAACCTTGTGCACAGGGTAAGTGTCACTGCATACAAGGCACTCTTTTTGGAGGTAACGTATGGCTGACACGATATCTGTACAAGAGTGAACAGCTCTGACCACGTCATTCACATCCGTGTCTGGAACACGATTCAATATTTTGCATGCAAGCATAGCACGACCCCAGCTGGGCAGGTCATAGAAGGCCAGCAGATGACGCATCTGTCGCTGCAGAAAGAAGAAAAAGTTGAATAATTTCCACAGAATGGACAATTTTTGAAGCACCACTACATATTATGCATGCACAACTAATAACTAACTCATGGTAGAGCAAATAGGCAAAGACATATTGCTGCATCACATGCGAGTTCAATGAAAATGATTAATTAAGTTCTCCGATTTGGACAAACACCGTGACGATACAGTCGCTACACCATCATGATGGCAGCACCAGAAGGGCCTCTTGCAGTGCAAAGATGCTAAGATCAAATGCTGTCACAAGCAGATGAAAAGCAAAGCTCCTGACTAACTCCAGCTACTTGGTAACTTTGAAGCCTTATGGCTATATAGTGGCTATTCCGAACAAGCAAAGCAAAAATCAGCGTGAAGCAATTGGTTGATGTCCTCCGTCCGTCGTATCAATTTATGATTGAGAAACAGCTTATTCAAAACGAATGTTATATTTTGAACACAAATCGGAACGTACAGTGGCCTGTAAAGGTATTCACCCCCCTCCAAACTTTTCATATTTTGATGCCACCTGAGCATACTCCAAAGTGATAAAACTAAAAATGAAGATAAAATGTGAATAAGTTTGATTAACAGAAAAATCAGATGATTCTCATTTGCACAAGTATTCAAACCCTTTGCCTAATTAACCCGAAATCACTTCAGGAGTAAATTGTTTGTTTGAAAGGTTTCAAAATAAGTGCAATAGGTTTCACCTGTTTGTAATCAATGGGTTCACTTATAAATTAAGCTCCTCCACTTATCTTCAGTGGCCTGCGAAATTATTCACCTTCTACCAAGAATGCCACATTTGGATTAATTATGAATTATGTGGAAACAATTTTCCCAAATGAAAATTTTTATTAATGACTGAAGAGATCAAATGAAACACATAGTTGAAGGAGGTTACATGTTAGGAGTACCTGTAAAAAGCATGTACAAATCAAGATTCACTGGTTGTAAACGTATTCAGCCCCTTCGGGCATCAGTACTGGGTGGAAGCACCTTTTGTAGCAATGAATGGTGTGAGTCTTTTTGGGTAGGTCTCTACCAGCTTTGTACAGTGAGATGGTGAAATCTTTACAAATTCTTCACGTGAAAATTTCTTTAGTTCTGCTAAGTTTGATGGGGATCGGCGATGGACTGCAATCTTCAAGTCTCGCCATACATGTTCAATTGGGTTCAAGTTAGGACTTTGATTGGGAAAACTCAAGAACATTTATTTCTTCTTATTCAGCCACTCCAGTGTGGCTTTAGATTTGTGATTCGGATCATCGTCCTGCTGAAATGTGAATCTCCTACCGTTTCAGATTCATGGCTGAATTGAGTCGGTTTTCATCAAGGATTCTCCTGTACTTTGCACCATCCATTGTCCCTTGTACTCTGACAAGCTTGCCAGTTCCTGCTGATGAAAATCAGCCCCATAACATGATACTGTCACCACCATGCTTGAAAGTAGGGGTGATGTTGACTGGGTGATGTGCAGTGTTCAGCTTGCACTAGACGTCACGCTTTGAATTGAGACCAAATGTTCAATTTTTGTCTCGTCTGACCACGAAACGTTTCTCCACATGCCTGCAGCATCATTACGATGCTTTATCGCAAACTCCATATGAGCTTTTAGATTGTCATTTTCAGTAATGGCTTCTTTCTTGCCACCTGGTCATGAAGGCCAATTTTGTGAAGGGAACGGGATATTGTTGATTGATGAACACTGACGCCCATCTCCGACATAGAGCCTTGCACATCTTTCAAAGTCATTGTTGGATTGACAGTGACATCCTGAACTAGTTTACTGCTTGCCGAGCTGCTGAGTTTGGATGGACAACCTGATCTGGGTGGAGTCTGGGTGGTATGATACATCTTCCACTTCTTCATGATGGATATCACCGTACTCAAAGGGATAATGAGGGACTTTTAAATCTTCTTATAACCCTCTCTTGAACGGTGCTTCTCCACCACTTTATGTCTGACTTCTTTGGAAAGCTCCTTGGTCTTCATGTTTACCTTGTTGGTTGACCAAGTAAGTTGCACCTTAAAACTCCTCAGATAAGTGGAGAAGCTTAATTTATAAGTTGAACCACTGACTACATACAGGTGAAACATATTAGACTTATTTTCAAACCTTTCAAACAAACAATTTGCTCCAGAAATGTTTCAGGGATAATGAGGCAAAGGGTTTGAATTCAAATGCAACTGAGAATCATCTGATTTTTCTCTGTTAATCAAACTTATTCACATTTTATCTTCATTTTTTAGCTTTATCACTTTGGAGGAGTTTGTAAAAACTATAATTAACTGTATATTAACTTTATTTGAAAGCATCATGAAATAAGCTCAGGTGGCATCAAAATGTGAAATCTTTGGAAGAGGGTGAATACTTTTGCAGGCCACTGTCTCTGTCTCTCTATGTATATGTATATGTACATGTACATATATACATATATATA
>CM068959.1:433998-446313 GCA_035128595.1 Eptatretus atami
GAAAGTAGTTTTATAGATGATTGTGAAAGTACCGAAGATGATTTATATTTGAAGTAAAGTTTTACTTTATAAATATGAAACGTTTAATAGATTTTGAGCTTCTTGAATTTCCTGATTCTCCACATGACAAATTTGAGAATTGTCCTGTGTGTGAAAGATGGGGATTAAACCATTGTGAAAGAGAGAATGAAACAGTCAAACGGCCTAAACAAATGTATTGTTATGGCTTGAGGCAACCATATTGCATACAAACACTACAATGCCCCGAAGTTAGTTATGCCAATTAAGTACATGTGTAGATATAACCCTCCTTGTGTTTAGTGGAAATCAAAGGGGTGCATGCGATGTTTTTTTAGTTAGATAATGAAATCATTATATCCCATCCACAATGGACCCACGGTACCTTCTGCCTGCTCACCACCTTCATCTCGCTTTGCTACTCTCGCATGGCGCCTGAACAAGCGTGTGTTCACCTGCTCGCCTAACCGGCGACTCGCTTTCCGAAGCAGAACTTCTGCAGTAGTTTCCTTTTTTGGCGGAGTCTGAACATGCGGTTGAGTTGGGCGGGCTTCCCGGATGGGCTGGAAACCCCGCCATTAAAGGCGGCCCCATGGGAAAGCCCATCCAATCCAGGGGTGAACAGTGACGTCGGCTTTCACAAGGCCCCTTCCCCGCTGAGGAGATCTGTTAAATTACGACCACCATCCTCAGGTCGAGTGCTGAGAGGGTGAGCGAGTGAGCTGGAAAGTGAGTCCTCCATGAGAGTAAGCTGGAAACCCTGAGTCCCCGCCTCGGACTCCGCTCTTACTCCATCCGGGCTCCTTCTGAGACACGGTCTCCATGCGGGCGGCCGGTGCGACGGAGCCGCACGACCATTAGACAGGTCCGCCCACCATGGAGCGCCCTTCTCTCCAACATTAAAGGTACCCGAAGGGAACTGCGCCCTCATCTTACCTGCCCTTTCTTGCTGTGGGGGTCCTTTCCAAACATCTGGTTTATTTTCATCTGAGTGTGCGTCTGTGTGGTGGGCCCCCCACCGTCTTAAAGTTAGGAATTGCATCAGTGTTTTTATTTTCATATTGTAAATCTTGCCTGTTTTATTCCCGCGTAAGTCTGCTCTGTGTCCTTCTTTTTTAAGTGATTGTAAATAAATATTGTAGAAATGTTTCCCAGCTTCGTTTTTGTCTTTTTCCTTCATTGCGTCAGCATTTTTCTGATTCTGAGTTTAAGCTGGTCTTATTCCTGATAATCTGTTCATTCTAGCCGGTACGTTCTTGCAAGTTCCGCTCGGCTGCATCTGAATCGGAAAAGGTAGTTGGTAGTTGTTAGAGTGATCCTTGTTCGGGCAAGGGCGTACCGAGGGCATGGTTCCCCGTAAGACGGACACCGCCATGGTTAATTAGGTAAATTTGGTCGCAGACAAAAAGACCCTACGTACACGGTGGAGCGTATTGGCGTCCACGGTCGGTTAAGCGAACCCGCCGCGTCACGGAATTATCTGGAGCACGGCCTACCAAAATTCCGGGAGTGCGGTGGGGACGACGTAACTTCCGCCCACCTAGCGGTCGTTCTCGCCACCGGACCTCCGCGCCCCACAGCTACTGTATCTCTGTGATTATCTTCCAAATTAATGATAATAAAAAAAATATAAAAAGGAATATAATTATTTTGAGATTTACACCAAAAATTGAATTACTTTACAAGATTGATTCGAGAAATGAATATAAAGTATGAGGGTGAATAATGCACCTTTTCTTACAAGAGAAGAGACTTGAACAAATGATGACCTTGTTTCGTGGATTGATGATTTATATATTTAACGATTGTCATTTTCAGCGGAAAATATAACACAAGATATTGTATAAATAAAATAATGGATTATCTTTTGAAATTAAACCTGAACTTCGGAATGAAAAAACATATAGTTTCTAAAAAAGCCATAAAAGACTACTATGTTTCAATCCGAATAAGAGGTCCTTGCTATATAGGTTCCTAATCAATTCATAATAGATAATAAATATTGCCCCATGTTATATTTTTTATTTACCCTATTTGGGAAAATAAATGACTTAAAACTTAGCCTAAACCCGCACTGCTGCACGAATAGAAGCTTTGTACGAAGTTGAAGGGTATCGTTAGATAGGCACGTCAATAATCAGTGTTCACAATGTGATTTATCGAATTTCTTTGAATATACAAATGTTCTGTTACATTTTTGTGTCAAATTTACCTTCTGGAGGTTAGTCCACCTGTGCAGAGAGGATTTTACACTGCAGCCGCTTGTTTTCTCGAGTTGGGCATTACGCCTCTCAGCGGTGACGCGTCTGTCGACGACAGACGTAATGACGTGTCAGCGGAATGACCGATGATGTCATGATGTCATTCGCCTCTCACGGGTGACGTCACACGTCGCCATTGCAAACGAATGTAAAAATTAAGAAAATCGCCAAAAATTCCCAACCTGTCCGTCTGGCGTTTGAAATCTTCAACATTTTAAAGCCCTGCTGTTCATTAGACCACGACCACCTGCATGCCGAAATCGCGGACAATCTGTCCTGCAGTTTCGGAGGAGGAAATGTCAAAATACGCGCAGAAGTAACAGAAATAATATATAGGGATTTAAACAACCATTAAAAATCTTCCAATTCATATAAAGATGTCCATAGTTGGCTTCAAGCGGATGTGCGAAAAACCTGCTCTTACTTTTAAGGATGCTCCTTACTCCCAACTTTTTAGCATTTATGATAATTTAATAATTTTCACAAAGTCGAGTTTTCAACCTGAGATATCAACTACTTCTTACAAGGTTTTAATGCTGGTCTTCAAAAAGAGATATAATCGGTTTATTTAAACTTCAAAAACAAACAAAATGATTACAACAATTGAAAGATATAATACAACTATTTTGCTGATACACAGAGATTATAAAAGAAATTCAAAGCCGATTACTTGTAATTCGTTGTGTTAATACTGATATATACATTCTCCCCAAGAATTTGGATAAAATCAAAAAAAGAAACCTCGTTATCTTCTGATGATTTTGTTAATGAGAGAAAACCAAACGCGTAAATGGACAGTCAACTACACAAGGGGAGAATTCTTCTTGGTAATTGTATTTATCTTAGTCAATCATACTTTCAACTCCCTCGTTCGCTCCATAAGAAACAATGCTAATACTTTTATTTCATTCAAGTTAAATTCAATAGATATGAACAATTTTTTGGAGAGAACAATTGTTCACATTATATCGAGAAGGTAATTTGGCGGATAAAAGACATGACTTGCAAAAATATAAATATATTGTTGTTGAAAACAAGATGAGATATTAAAAGATATATTTTTTATTTTATAACATTACATATATTAAATAGACAACTATCTAGTATATTAATAGTGTGAAGGACCAATTTTGTGCCTCCTCCTAGCCGGTCGCGTCACGTTTTTGTTTCTCGGTGCTGTGACCTGACTGAAGAAACATGGGTACCTGCAAGAGTGCATCGCACATAGTGGCAATTGTCAAACTTCTACTCTGAAGCCAGAATAAAACACTTTTCGTTTTACAATTCGTTTACATGGCGACGTGGTGCGTCACGCTGAGAGGCGTCCAGACGTCATGAATCATCGGTTATTCGGCTGACGCCATTTACGTTTCCGTCGTCAGAACGTTACTGCTGAGAGGTGTAATTACTAATTCCACTCCTCGAAAAATAAGCGTCTGCCCCAATGTAAAATTCCTCTTCTGCACATGCGTGGACTACCATTCAGGAATGGAATTTAACACAAAAATGCAACAAGAAACATTGCTACAGTAGACGCCGGCTTATAAATCCCACCATGGACCACGCCGTTGGATTTTTAATTTAAAACCCGGGGGGGGCTTGGATTTTTAATTTTTAAAGCCGGAGAGATACCCCTATTTTCACGCCACCGACTGGATAGATTAAAGACAAAAAACGAATGTCTTGGTTTAAAACACTGCTTTATGCTACCAAAACATTTATTTATCAAACGGGTGACAAGGGATTGTTCAAAAGAATCTCTCCAAGGGTCACTTGCTTGGGAGGGAAGCGTGTGTTGCTCAAATGTTCCTTTATTGAATCCGTCACGTGGCGGAAATCGAGATAGGGCAAAAAACCTGACAGCTGCCAGTCCCTGGTCCAATTTGGCGAGTCAGTCCGGCATCTCTGCCGCTGTTGCATCGGCTTCAGTTCGTCGTCGCTTTCTTCCCTTGGGCTTAAAATTTTTTGGGGGGGGGAAAATTTTTCGGGGTCGGAGGGATTCTGATCGGCGGCGGGATTCGAAGTCCGTCACCAGTTTGCTGTTGTTGTTTTTTTTTTTTTCACTCTGCGGCAGCGCCATACTTACATCAAGCTTAGGTTGAGACCGCGCACGTGTCAAGAGTGGGATTTATTAAACGGAGGATTTCTCTATGTAAAATAACCGTTCCTCCAAAACTCATTTGTCACAATCAGCGGCTGGATTTTATAACCGTGGATTTATAAAGCGCGCACGTCTACTGTATTCTTCTATCTTCTAATCTATCTATCTATCTTTCTATATATTAAACTGAGGACCAATTTTGTGCTCTCCTAGCGGTCCGTTCACAGTTTTTCTTGGGTACTGTGAACACCTGGACTGAAAGAAACTTCGTACCTGTTAAGGAGTGCATCGCACATAAGTTGGCAATAGTCAAACCTTCAACTCTGGAAGGCAGAATAAACACTTTTTCGTTAGATGGGGGCGAGGAGTGGAGACGGGGGCGGGGATGAAGAGACGGGGGCATGGAGTGAAAGAGGCAGGGGGGGGGGCAAGGTAAAGCAAATTTTTGCGGCGGAAGGTAAGCAAACTTTGAAAGCGGGAGACAGGGGAAAATGGGGCGGGGGCTGGGTTGAATTAGGCGGAGTGGTGTGAGGGGCGTGGACAGGGGCGTGGGGGCCCGGGGCAAGTGGGGTGCGGGGATCAAGAGCACGGGGCGGGAGTAAGAGGCGGGCCGCGGGTAATTACATTTGGGCAGGGGCTAAGCAAATTGGAATGCGGGCGGGCGGGGGGGAATGGCAAGGGGCGGGGATGAGTAGGCAGGGGCAAAGCACCCACCCTGTCCAGCTCCATTGTCCCTCGATGTGTGTGAAGCTGGATGAGGGTGTTGAATGAACGGAATCCGCTGCTGACGGGGAGGGGGTTTTTCAGGGGCGCCCTAAGGTTAATTTTATTTATTAAAATCTTGTGGGTAATCTGCTTCTGGAAAAAAACTTTCAAAAATGAAGCGTTCTTGGTATAGTACAAATGAGAATATTGTAAAATTTGCTTAAAAAGCACCATGTAGTTCATATTGCTTAGTCAAACAACAACGAGAGCAAAAAGACCTTGAGAAGGTAGAAGGTGAAGATTATTACTATATTTTCAGAAGAGAGGAAAACATATTGCGATTGCAGGAATGGAAGGTCAAATATTTGAGAAGTTTCTCTTGGCCCCACAAACAAAATATTCACATTGGAAGAGTGAGGTTAAAGGAAACTAAATTCTTGGTGGCTTGGGATATTAGAAACTAATCCAGAGGGTAATGAGACAAGATTATTAAACATCTGAGTGGTAATGGGGTTAAGATGTTATCATTCGGTTTTGATGTTGATGGAAGAAACTCACGCAGAAAAGGTATGAAATGCAGAGATACAAGTATTAGTGAAGAAGAAATTAACAACTCGTGATTCAATGTTAATGAATGAATTTGATAAAATATTTAAAGAAATAAGGATTTATGTTACAACACATCTACTTTAATGATAAGGAAAAGAAATTTACCTGGTTGACCTTTTACAATCAGATGTAATGATATTTCCCAATAAATAAATGGAGCAAAAGAAAGGCAGAACAAAAGGAAAGCATAGAACACAGGCTTAGGTTTTAAAATGTAAAACAACAGAAACTAGAAGAAGAAATGAGACAGAAACTAAAGGGTTGAATAGCATTTTGAAAGAAAACAATGAGAAATGTTTTTAGTAACCACTTTTAAAAACAGTTCCAAGAAAAAAATTAATGATGCTTCCACGTAATCCGCACAATAGAATATTACTCGCTGAAAAACTTCAATGTTTAAAAGATATTGCAGTCAAATGACGGAGAAGAATTTAAGCGGCATTAGGAAATTAGAATAGTGATGATGAGGATTGTTTCAACAACTGAAAGAGATTAATCAAACCGACCCTGATTATTTTGATAGGCTCTCAAAACTAATGAAGTATTGCAGGCGATCTAAAACACAAAGCAGGACTCATTCCAACAGAACAACCAGCAATATTTCATTGCTTGTTTCAAGAAAAGGGTGATGAATTTTAATGATGAATAAGGTTCTTGAGTTCTGCCTCAAACCCCCCTGTTAAAACTAACTCCGAGTTACTGATTTCTTCTCAACAAAAGATGGGAAAACAAGGACTCAAACTTTCGAGGGCATTAATCAAAGTATTGTTGATAAAACCACTTGGAATGGAAAATAAGGATGAGAGAGTATATATTGATCTGCTGGATTCTCTGTAATTATAGGGTTAGTCTATCGGTAAAAGTATAGGAAGAATGAGAAGGAGAAACACATTATCATGGGCTTTAAGTATCCTTGGTTGCAGGTGTTAGTTTTCTTCAAATGACCCATCACAATTAGTTAAGTAGACTGTTATTGCTGTTCGGTAGCTTTAAGAAGGCTGGAAATCAATTGTTTTAATTGGAAACAGTCAGCCAATTTTAGACCGAGTTGAATGAACATGAATAATCATTATAATGTCAATACAAGAACGATTATTTTAAAATCCGCATAATTAAATAAGATGAGAAGCACAATCCTTAGTTTAATTACAACAAGAGCGACCACATCATCTTCCATTTCCATACCCACCTGACGAACTGACGCCAATCAAAAGAATATTAGGCAGTCTTTAATTGTCTCATGGAAACTTATAATACCTTGTTGTAATATCACCGAGAAAAATGTCCAGTTTAGTTATAATCGCGGGAAGTGGGATACAATACGATAAAAGTTTAACCGGACATATGAGATTTTGCTCAATATGCTTCCGAGAAATTGCTCGCCTTATGAAGAGAAGCAGCGGGTGATGAACCCAAAAAACAATTGTTATAAGATGATTCAAAAACATACTTCAAAATAGATTTAAATTAAAAATAACTACAAGGTTGCATTTCACAATGTTGATATTTCATTTAGAGGAGTTATTGGGTTCTCTTCTCAAAAAAGATTGAAACAATTGCGGACGTTTTCCAGTGATAATGTCCATTCAAATATCTCAGCATGAATTCGGTATTAAATTCACTGTGATTTGGATTGACCGGCACCTATATAATGATGGAAAAAAGAACAAATTACAATTTTTCATTCAGTGCGCTACTCAACCCCAAGTGGTTTATCAAATTCAATATGGAACTCATAAAATCTGGCTTATCTACCCTGTTCAGGAAAACCATACTACGAGAAAGTTTTAGGATAACCGACCAAGATAATCGCAGGAAATTTCTTTTCATGGAGAAATTATATCCCATCAGAATTCACCTACGTGAAGTTTCCAATAAAATAAATACGATGGTTATGTGCAGGCGAAACACGAGTTGGGAAAATATAAATAATTACAGGGGATTGGGAAGTTCCTTCCCCCATACCACAAGGTTGAAAGGTATGCTATCTTAGATGAGGCTACTATAACCAAGAGGCAAGGGAGGTGCAGGACATCCAATTATAAATTACCATCAGAGATGGGGGATCCCCCGCCAATTGAATGAAAAAAGGTCATGCATATCCAGATAATGAGGGGAGGTGGAATTGGAAACTAAGACACCATTTGGTTCATTCATCTCGAAAAAGTTTCCCCAGGGCGAGGAACGTAGCTAACAAAAAATAATTGAAATCAGTATAAGCAGTTTTTCCATTTATTACAAAAAACATTTTTTCAGATGGCCGGCCCAGTCCGCCGCATCTTGGATCCGCCACGCCCAAAATCAAAAGGTTCTTCCTTTCAGGTGGTACCATGTTGTGACCCAATTTCAAATCGCATATTGGCGAAACAGGTTTATGAGTATCACACTCAAAGCTATAAATGTTGACGGCCCCGGAACGGACGGGACGGACAGGCGGTATGGACAGGACTCGGACGACCTGGGTTGACAACAAATATCCCCCTTCTGCCACGCGGCGGGGATAAAAAAAGGAGATGGGATAATGATACTCTAATGGGTATAGTTTCAACTATTCTTCAACATAAGACTAATTGGTTCAAACTGCTTCTGCAGTGGGAATGTAGCGGATGCTATAAAGAGTATAAAAGATGCCCACAAGGAATTGCTCATAAATTGCCAAGCAATAAAAAGAAATTTAAGAAAGGCAAAACTCAGTTGTTCTCCCCAAGAACGGACAGAAAATAATTCAAATACTTGGGTCAGGGTTTCAAAAGTTTTAAACATCTTTTTTCCTAAAAAATACAAGTATGGAAGCAATTGATAGTATCTATGATTTGGATGAACACATTGCTTATCTTAAACTCTACTAAAAAAAGAAGCGGGGGGGGGATTACATCAAGGTAAATTGCCATAACTGGAACAGAGTGGGAATGCAAATGGAACAAAAAGTTTTTGAAAATAAATAATCAACAAACTTATTTGAATCCTCGCCAAAAGTTTCTTGTTGTGTAAATTTACATTCACGAAGGCTGCGAATACCACAAACGCTTACACTCGTAAATGATTTCTTCTGGGAAAATGTTTGGATAGTGTTCATTTGTATATTGGGAACACAAAGAAGTTTGAAGCGGTTGATTTATGTCTCTGCCTATATCTGAAATGATGGAAATTTACACGATATTCATTTATTGATAGAATTGGGGAAAGGGGGGGGGAGACTGTCGAAGGTTTTATTCCTTGATATGGCCAATGGGAACAAACACAAGACCCTGGAGTATAGTCAAGGAAAGAATGTATAATGATTGATACAAAAGCCAGGTAATAGTTTTACTGTGGCCAGTTCCTCGTTTAAAGTATATTTGGATTTTTTGATCAATGATAAAAGTTCTGTATGGTCTTAAAAATAAGATTTCAACTGCAAAGCGAATTGATAATGAAAATAGATTGCTTTTTGGGTGATGGCCAATGCTTTGCTGCTCAGGAATAAATTTCAAATTTGATGAATTAGTTGGTATATTAGTGGAAATACTTCCTAATCTTAAACAGATGAGATGTTGAATAGAAGGACTTAACCCAAGGAAACCACTCAATGTATCGTACCTTAAAAAAGAAGATGCCAACACCCATTAAACTGAACCAAACCACTTACACGTGGAATTTGGCGTGTTCTGGAAGGAAAGCCACGATTATCCTGTGGATCATTTAAAAAAAAACCAGATGCGTGATACTGCTACTGATAAGAATAATGCATGGCGTGGATAATGCAAGGTGTGAAACCAACTTCGCATTTCTCGAGATTGAACATTTTATCCGACGAGATTAGATTGAAATTAATTGGGGAAAAAATGATTAGCTGAAGCATGCAAGTTTACCAAAAGGTGTGTGGAAAGTAATTGGAAAGAAAGAACCTATTGTTGCGATATGACAGCATTTAAAAGTCTGTATACAATCTATGCGATTGACCTGAGTGCTTCAAAAGGAAATATAAAGTCTAATCGAGTGGATACTTCCCCGTATACATTGAAAGCAGGAGAGAGTGAAGAAGTTGATACATATTGTTTTGCTTTTGCAAGAAACAGGAATTACAGCATGAATACAGAAAATGATGTTATGATTAGTCTCACAGTAATTTTTTGATAAAATAAATTGAGTAGTAAAGGCCAACTGGCGGGTATATGTTTAAATCAATCAATCTTCATTAAACTAATCATCTTTGTATTCAAAATCAAAAAGCCTTGTAAGATTAACGTTAATACAATTCAGAGAAAAGGTCAACAGTAAGAATTATGTTTTGCATCACAGAGAACAGGTGAAATCTTTGAACGATACTGGACCCTCACTTAAAAACCAAAATTGTCAAAACCAATTTTTGAAGAAAATATTCATAAGAGGAGACGACGTGGAGGATTTCTCCCATTTCTAATTCCTTTATTTGCTGGTTAATTGCGCGGCTGGAGCATGCACGGTTGGCTATTTTAGCAGCGGTTTAAAAACTGCAACGAAAAGAAGGCTCAACTCCCAGGCTCAAAAAGAATTGGAAAAGACATAAACAAAGAGTTGGAAAAAACAAATTAGTGGAGGATTCTGAATTGTAGATTGCTGAAAAACTTGAAAGTCTGCCTGATAAAGCGAGCATTGTTACGTTGGAAGATAGCTTCTTACTATGCACAAGCAGCGTGTAAAATTAAACTAAAAAGGTTAATGGATAATTTTATTTTATTATCTTTCTAATAAATAAAATGAGTGGTTTAAAGAAATTTGCAAAGATACAACATCAAATTAGAACTTTATCCAAATATTGCCCAAGAATTAAAAATTCATAATGTGGTTATTTGTATGAGAGATTGAATTAACAAACGCTGCTTAAACATACAAAATATATATTGAACTTAGAACATAATAATGGGAACGGTTCTCATTGGGTTGTATTTTAATAGTCAAGACGAATATTATTTTGATAGTTTTGGTCTTCCCACACCTGTTGAAGTAATAAAATTCTTCCCAGAATTGGTGTTTATTCAAACATTTCCAAGTACCAATAATTAAATTCAAGTGTTGTGGTAATTATGTCTATATGTGTTATTTCAACTTTTCCAAAAAACCCAAAAAAAAAAAAAATATTTTTTTTTATTTTTTTTTTGACATTATTATTTTTTTTTAATCTAATATAAATGACTTATGTTGGTTTTGTAAAGATTGTTCTATCTTTGGTGTATCCCAAGAACTGTATATTGATTTATTCAAATTATTTTACACAAAGGCACAAGGCTGAACGACAGGAAATATAATATAGCAAAAATAATTAATATGCAAAAAATTGCTTATAAATTCATCAATTATCCAAAAGCCCGACTGACACGAACGACTTGGTGAGATTCAGTGATTTATCACAATATATGTTCTTAAATGAAACGGCTTGTGTATTTCCAAAGATACAAGAAGTGTTGATTTTTATCTTCCAGGTCATACAGAAATTCCACAAAAAGTTTTTTTTTTTTTTCTATTCATATACAAAATTTTACAAAGAAGGGGGCATAATCGTTTGTATGAAGAATAAACAATGGGGTTATGAATGAATGATTTAGGGTATAATTGGTCATTAAAATTGACCTCAGGAAAGACCCTTTGGTAACAATTAAATCAGTCTCGTAAAGAAGAAATATTAATCCACTTTGTGCCAATAATGAGTTTTGTGTGGAAGCATCGATTAGCCAAAACAACAAATAAAAGAATTTTAATAAGGGTAAAGAAATAAGGTTTGCCATAGTTTATATCATGAAAACACAAAGAACAGGATTATATAAAATAAGTAAGGGAATACAAACTGACTTTAACTATGGGAATATTGGGGAGGTATTTCCTGTCATTATTTTAGTCTGTCAATATATATTTCTGATACATAAATGACAGCGCAAAGAAGGCCTTCAAGAAAATTTATCATTTTCTGTGTTCACGGGACATTCAACCGGGGGGGAAAGGGATACTTTCCTGAAAAATGCCTATGAATGGAATTGCGCGAACTGCGTGGCATTTTTTACCAATTGGAAAAAAGGGGGATAGTTCCCAGCGGTTTGGCAATTCCTGAGGGAAAATAAAAAATCCTGACTTCTGAAAAAACTGTGAATATGCGGACGACAAAAGGCCACCGAATGTAGAAAACAGGTCAGAAAAAACCATTTGGAAATCAGGTCAGGTCAGGTATGGGAGCAATGCCACCAGAGCAGTGCGTTGCTGCATCCACTTTCTGCCAAGTTTACTCCAGGGACTTCTGTGCTGGCCATTTCCCCAGGCAGATCCTAGACCCATCCCCATCTCTTGGAGATGCTGATCAACCTGCCTGCATAAACGAGGCACGTGGTCGCGCCCATTGCCTCCTCCAATCAACAGGTTCCCTCGCTGAGAGAATCTTGGTGAGCAGCATCAGCGTCAGGGAAAAATGAGCCACATGTCCATACAGCCGCAGCTGACGCTCACAGATGATCCAGGTCACAAATCTCATTTTTAGTCCTCTCAGCAACTGCTCGTATTGGAACACAGTCTGACCAGCGATAGCCAGGATTCTCCAAAGAGACCTGTACCAAAATTAATTAAGTCTCCATCTCAGATCCCTGGTCAGAGTCCAAGCTCTCACTCCGTATCTCT
>CM068959.1:477536-490104 GCA_035128595.1 Eptatretus atami
GTCTTGCTTCACCACGTGAGCCAAATCGCCTCAACACGAATACAAGAATCGTGCCATCCTCTTCATGCGTCGAAGGAAAGCCAGCGACATAGCCCTGTTCTTACAGGCCATCTCCGAACTACGTTCTTTCTCGACTGCGTGCATCCTTCGCTCCGCACGCGACCTCTCTTCCGAAATCAACTCTGCCTTGTGCGTGTGTTCTCCCTGAACTCCACTCTCCTCTGACTGACATCACCCTGAACCACCGTTTTCTCCTCCAGGGTATGGCTTGCTCGCACGAAAAACCCGGGAAGGCGGGGCCTCCACCCTCTTGGCATGCCTGGCTAGCCTCTGACGTCATGCCCATCAATCATCAGCCTCGGGGGCGTGACTTCGCCTGCCATCACCCTTGGAGGTGGTGATTCTGCCTGATCAGCATGTTTGCTTTTGTTGTGTTAGGGATGCGTTTCCCCACCTTTATTGCCGATCTTGAAATATAAAAAGAGGGAAAAATCACAGAGGGGTGATTACATACTGGGGAAGCTTATTCTTAAACCCTAGCTAATCAACATGACACCACCCCCTCGTGTGGTAACACGTAACACTTAAGCTCAACTGTTCCCTACTTAGTTACATGGAAATGCCTCCTAACGTCCATGGACCAAGCAACTCTACACAATGCCATATTCCCTATTAAATTATTCCATCTACCACCACAATCATAACTCTATACATATATATATATATATATATATATATATTATATATATATATATATATATAATATATATTATATATATATTGTTGCGAATTCGCGCCGCCGGCGTGCGATCGCCACGTGACTCGAATCGCGACCGCCTCGCCCACCGGACGGACAATTCAGTCGTGACCCTCCCGGACTAACGCCGGGATCTAGTCACGGGTGGACCTTTCGGCCTCACCACGATCGTGCCAATCGGCCACCCGTGTGGGATAGGGTTGTTCGCCAAACTCGACCTACCTAATACCACGCGGATGTAAACCGGGCGACCGCACCTCGCCGCAGGTCGACTTCGGACACGGGCCGCTTAAGCGATCCGTTCCGTGCTATCGGGAAACGAGCGGTGTTATCGTCGGCCTTGACGGTTCCTGATTAATTATCGGGCGTCCCGCGCCCACTCAAATTCTTTACGTGAAGCAAGATGAAGACCCAACAAAGGAAAGGACGCAGCGAAACGGGGGAGCAATTCAACAAGTGTTGCCTAAAAAAACGGATGCGATTTTGAAAAAAAAAAAAATTTTGGTGATCCCACGCATACCTCAGTTTGAGAACCGTTAATCTAAAGGGTCTTGGGGTCTGAACGTATATGGGGGTTGAATGAATAAATGCACCTCCTCACGTTCTGTGCAGACAGACAAACAGACGGACAAACGGACCCAAATGCAATATCCTTTCCTCCAGTGAGAGTAAAATACATTTCATCTTCCTTCCCCATGCTCTCCTTTTATCTTCCAAAGCCTGGATGAAGCGATTAAAAGCTGACGTGATCCCACGGAGATTAGAGATAATTATAATCAAATGGTAAAGAAGAAGATGGACAGAACAGCTGAGGAAATGGGGCATTCAAAAATTACGTAATGCATGGGGGGGGAGGGGTGGGGTACTTGGGGTATATATCCAAGTGTATGGAGTGTTACAGGGGGGAGTGGGAGGGAGTGTTGCCAATGCCCTTACGTAACACTAATTAATCAATTAATGACAACTTTGTTCCAGTACCCTGTATTTAAAGACGCAAGTATTTAATGAACATATTCAATACATTAACTAGGGGGAGCACTCGTAGAGTGCAAACCTCCGCCGCCAATACTGCTAGGTCACTCAAGTGAACCTGATATCCTATTCATTCAATTTGACATCAACAGTGCTCACAGAGTTATAGTTTGCAACTTTCCCTTTTACTTTTAACTTTTACATACTCAATTCATTCGTCATGACTAGATTCCTTGAGACAGAAATTGATTTTACGTGGGTATATCCACCTGAAGTTCCAAAATCAGCCGCAATTATAATTTTGGCATGTTTTTGTGGTGAAATCACTTATAACATGTAGAAATGCAAAAAAAAAAAAAAATCGAATTTTGTTGAAACAAAGTTGCAAAAAATTTTTTTTCTCTAACAATTTTTTTTTGGGGGGGGGGGGGGTTGGAAATCACTTAAAACATGTAGAAATGCAAAAAAAAAAAATTCTAATATTTTTTCAAAATGGCCGCCATAGCGGCCATATTGGATTTTGGGACAAGTCCGAAATCTAATGGCATGATCCTGGACCATACCTAATCCCCCACCAAGTTTCGTCGAAATCCGTCGAGGAGTTTTTCCGTAATACTGTTCACAAACAAACAAACAAACAAACAAACAAACAGAGGGTGAAAACAGTAACCTCCGATCTTCGATGGCGGAGGTTAATGATAAAAGCAAATCGCTTCATTCAAATTCAATCATTGCTATTCCAACCTGAAGACTCCAATTTATTTGAAAATGAAAACAATTGAACATATTGTCACGGTGCTGGCGGCTCAGGTTAACTATAAGCTGCCAGTCTGCAATGGTTATCACATCAAAATATGATCTATATATATATACACAATTCAAAAATCATAACTAGGATTGTTTCCTGAGATGGTACCGACAAGTGGAATTTCTGGCCTGCCCATGGACTAAACCTCCCGACTCAAATTCTGGTGATGAGCGGTTAACACCGCCAACCCTGGTTGGTCGAGCGGTTCCTTATTAATAGGAGGCGGACACGTGATCCTCTGAGATTAATGCGAGCTCACAGGAAAGGGGCGCAATGGCGGAGGGACGGAGGGCACAGCACAGAAATGGATGCACCGTGGGGGGGGGGGGGTGGTTATACTCGAAACCCCACCACAAATACATGGAACGTGACTGAAAATGACACATTTAATGAAAATAGGCAAATATTTTTACAAAGGACAATAATCAAAAGGTAATGATAATACGTGAAGTAAATAAAAGTCTAGGTCGAGGCGCTCTGCATACGGACTTGAATACAAAGGGAAAACAAATAAAAAGAAACCCTTCCTTTCGAGTATTCTTGTACTTAGCTTGGCCCAGAGCTGGGCTTTGTGGAACTTGGAATCGAGGTGCTTCCACCAGCACATGCAGAATGTGCAAAATGGCACCAAGTCACTTCTCTTGTAGTAGGACAAACGTAAGCCAGGCAATCGTGAGCGGCACTCAACACTAAGGCTCAGAGACCCATGCAGCTGCTTCCTGCGTCGATCGTCCTCACCGACCCGCTATTTGACATACACAAGGCTCGGGTCCGTTCCTCATGACCCAACCAAGAGCCAAAGGCCAGCGTCTTGCTCACACGTGAGCCAAATCGCGCTCAACACGAATACAAGAATCGTGCCATCCTCTTCATGCGTCGAAGGAAAGCCACGACATAGCCCTGTTCTTACAGGCCATCTCCGAACTACGTTCTTTCTCGACTGCGTGCATCCTCGCTCCGCACGCGACCTCTCTCCGAAATCAACTCTGCCTTGTGCGTGTGTTCCCCTGAACTCCACTCTCCTCTGACTGACATCACCCTGAACCACCGTTTCTCCTCCAGGTATGGCTTGCTCGCACGAAAAACCGGGAAGGCGGGGCCTCCACCCTCTTGGCATGCCTGGCTAGCCTCTGACGTCATGCCCATCAATCATCAGCCTCGGGGGGCGTGACTTCGCCTGCCATCACCCTTGGAGGTGGTGATTCTGCCTGATCAGCATGTTTGCTTTTGTTGTGTTAGGGATGCGTTCCCCACCTTTATTGCCGATCTTGAAATATAAAAAGAGGGAAAAATCACAGAGGGGTGATTACATACTGGGGAAGCTTATTCTTAAACCCTAGCTAATCAACATGACACCACCCCCGTGTGGTAACACGTAACACTTAAGCTCAACTGTTCCCTACTTAGTTACATGGAAATGCCTCCTAACGTCCATGGACCAAGCAACTCTACACAATGCCATATTCCCTATTAAATTATTCATCTACCACCACAATCATAACTCTATACATATATATATATATATATAAATATATATATATATTATATAATATATATATATATATATATTGTTGCGAATTCGGCGCCGCCGGCGTGCGATCGGCCACGTGACTCGAATCGCACCGCCTCGCCCACCGACGGACAATTCAGTCGTGACCCTCCCGGACTAACGCCGGGATCTAGTCACGGGTGGACCTTTCGGCCTCACCACCGATCGTGCAATCGGCCCCCGTGTGGGATAGGGTTGTTCGCCAAACTCGACCTACCTAAGTACCACGCGGATGGTAAACCGGCGGACCGCACCTCGCCGCAGGTCGACTTCGGACACGGGCCGCTTAAGCGATCCGTTCCGTGCTATCGGGATAACCGAGCGTTTATCGTCGGCCTTGACGGTTCCTGATTAATTATCGGGCGTCCCGCCCCACTCAAATTCTTTACGTGAAGCAAGATGAAGACCCAACAAAGGAAAGGACGCAGCGAAACGGGGCAATTCAAACAGGAGAAAAAAGCACATTTAATTCACACACACGGATAGCACACATATACAGCCACAATTGGCAAAATGCACATATTCACATGTAAGATAAGCAACAATGCAGCAGAGCTACCACCGACTAACGCGAACACTCGGCAACACTTATACAATTTTACCTTACAAGACACGGCGCCACAACACGCATTCACACCAAAGCAAAGAAAAAGACCCCCCAAAGGCAAGGGAGTCAGACTGGGCCCGTGGGCCTAATCGCGTGCAACCTGGATGAGCGGCCAGGTCCACGACACCGAAGGGTCCTACCGCGCCTCCGTGGCGAGCCGCAAAATGTCGCTGCACGGCGGTCTGGGCACCTGCTGGTGTAAAGTGGGAACGGGGCCCCCTTGTCGCACTCTCTCAGCGCGGGGGAAGGGGGAATGTTGATGCTCTGGGGAGGGAGTATGGCTGGCTTGCTCGAGTCCCGCGATGCGCGATTCAACGCGACCTCGTTGCTGACTTCCTCGCCCCGGACCCGAGCCTCCCGGTTCTCCTCAGCCGATTCCCTCCGCAGCTGTTCGCCTCCGTAGCCGTTCGCCTCCGTAGCCGTTCGCCTCCGTACTCATCTGCCCCACTTCTGCCACGATTCGCCTTGCGCTCGTCTCTTTATCGGCACAGGAACCCACATATGCAAATTCTCGGATCCAAACGACCTCAGGGCGGAGCCACCTCGCCGATTGGACGGAGAAATAGGGGCGTGAATCTTTCCTGATCCTCAAATTTGCATATCCCGATTTCCCTCAGAAGTCTGGAGGCGGGGCCAAGCCGCCCCGCGCTTCCTAATTGGATGGATCAGATGTGGGCGTGTAGCATTCCTGATCCGAATTCTCCTCGAAAAAACCGCCATCTGGACTCGCGGCTCGCGTGCATCGCTGAAGATAGCCCGACGCTCGGTGCCCACAGGTGGTGCGGGAATGGCCTAGGAGAAGGTGGTGGAGGTTTTCGGCGGTGTCCGATGGCCATGGTGCCGTTTGAATGGCGGTGATGTGAGGTTTGCGGTAGCGAGTGTGAAGGTAGTTGTGGCTGCTGGCGTTGTTGTTGTTGCGTGGTTGGCTGAAAATAAAGGTAGAACAGAAAAACGCCTAACTCAAAGGATCGCAGCCCGAATGAATCACATTAATTCCTCCTAAACAATGGGTTTGGGCTAACTGTACATGTACTTCAGAAATACCTCACCTACGGGACCTGAATGGTGTTTGCGAATTTCCACAGCCGTAACACTACCCCCTCCCTTTTTACAGACTCGTCCCGAGTCGTCAAATTATCGTGTGCCATCATGTGTAGTTCTCCCTAGTACGTTTTACCTACGGATCCCTGAGTGCGACAGTCATGGTATTCGTGTCCCCAAAATAAAATAACCTGAGGGCTGAGTAACTAACTAAAAAAACTCACTCATACGGACGACTTAAATAAAATTGCCGGCGCTATGACAGACATGCCGGGGGCGCACTCAAATTTACAATACACAACTTAACACCTTAACCTTATAAATTTACACTACTCCATGGCCCAGGATCAATGGACTCTGCAGGAAAAAGAAAGGGTCAAAAGAAAACCGGTGCACGGGCCGCCACTGCAGGCCCGTGTTGCAGCTGCCAACAGGACAGTTCCTGCAGCTTGCAAACTGTTGCTTGAGATCCTGGCGCACATGGCAATGAACAAGGGGGCAAAGCAAAACGGAACGGGGGCAAGATGACAATGGCAGTGGGCATGGCATGGCAAAGGTAGCAGGCAAACAAAGCCGGCAGAAAAGGCCGCTGCAGGCAAACACAGCCGGCGGACGAACGGGCCGGCACAGGCCTTGAAGCACAGCTGCAGACGATCCGGCCGGCACAGGCCTTGCAGCAAAACAACCGTCGGACGATCCGACCGGCACAGGCCTTGCAGAAAACAGCTGCAGACGATCCGGCCGGTACAGGCCTCATAACAAAACACAGCAGCCGATAAGTTGGCCGCCTCTTGCCATGCAGTGCAGGTTGGTGGAGGGATGCGGCGGTGCTGGCCACTCGCAGAAGGCGGGCTCGGTCCTACCTACCTGTCTCCCTCCCACCTATCGCCTTTGCCTGTCACTGTTCATACCCACTCCCTTAATTTGTAAAACCCAATTTACCCCAACTAATTTTTTTGTTGTTTTATGTTTACTTCCCTACTTCCCCACTAGAATTCGTCCCCTAACCCCCTTTATCGTCCTTGTTCGGCTAACCTATTCTGTCACCTAGCCTACTCCCAACCCCTACGTTCCCTTCCGGAGGGGAATAAGGGAGAGCTAGCGTCCTGTGTCGAGGCCCAACGAAGCCTCAGGATGGCCTCCCCAGATCTCAGCGATCTAACCCAAAGTGGGTCCAGCGGCCCACAACGAGAGCGAAGGGATGGATGGTGCGAGGGGTACACTTCCTAATCTACCCTATCCATTTAACTGTTAAACTACCCCGGGGCTTTCACCAAGCGCCTTCGCTTAATCTATTGGTTCTAACAACCCAGATTCCCGTCGCCTGTGTTGGTGTCCTCACAATTTCGGGCCTCGCCTCGAATTTTCCCTCGTGCCCTTGCACGGTTTCGTGGCTGGGACGCGTGGCTCCCCCTGGCAGCCACGACCCTCTGCCGAATCCCCTACGATGGCCCCCGGGCACTACACTGCCTCCGAGCCTACCAGCTCCCTAAACACCGGGAGTGCCCCCATGGCAACTCCCTGAAACGCACACGTGGCAGGCTGGCGCCCCGGGCCCCTTTCCGAGGGTCACCCGTGCCACGACACTGCCCACGGGCTAACGGCGCTCCGGGCCCCCGCACCAAGCGGGCGCACCCGTGCCCACTACGCTAACCCGGCCCCCCAGGGCCCTTGGCCTACCACGGCCGACTAGCCCGGTGCCCGGGTACCCACTCAGCGATACTCACCTTTCGCAGCCACGCTCCCAGCCCGTCAACAGGGCTCCTGCACCCCTCCAAATGGGTATCGAGCCTACTTTCCCACCAACAACAAACAACCTCCATTTTGTCAATTTAACTAACCCACTAACTCACTTTATACTGACCCCGGGGTCCCTTGGGGGGAGTCACTCCTCCCCCAATCACTCATCGCACCATGCATTCCACATTCGCTCCACTCACACAGACCCGCTGGCCTCACTCACTCATCATGTACTCACCTCACAACTTTCCCAACTCTTCAACACACACGCTGAATCCTGCCATCCTTCTATCTACCTCCCCTAACTAACTCGTGCTCCCACGTCGTCCCTTACACTATAGCACGTTCCATTTAACACTATGTAGCTAAGCTACGTCCCCACTACACATCCAAAGTCTGTCACTGTCCCCAAATCTCTAAATTATTTCCCATCCTAAAGCTCACTACAATCCCTCTACCTAATCCATTCACGGACTCCATGAGGACTTACCCCTGCCCCATGAAGTCGGTCTAGCTAAGCACCCTTCCCCTAGCTAGTTCCATCCTGTGCCCTGGTAAGGGGTCTTCCACCCCTTGCCAGGGATCCTGTTCACCGAAAGCGAGGCTTGCTTTGTTAATTTTTTTTTTTTTAATTACGCGCAGCACCAGCACGGCAACTCACAGCTCGCGCACTTTGCACCTTGCCCGTGACGTCATGCAGCTGCACGCGTACCTCGTCCCTCTGGACGGTACCATCCGGCAGGGATACCCCTCCTGCCGGATTCCAACCACACGTGCAGCCATGACGTCACCCTGCGCACCCCCAAAAGCAAACCTCGCAATCCGAGGGGTTCCCCACGCGAACACATGTGCTCTGCCCGTTGGAGCTTAACACAAGCTCGCGTGGAGAACCCATCCGGTCCAAATTCGTCTACCTGCCTAGACTTTGTCCGTCGCGGGATCGGCAAATCCACCGCTGGCGTTTCCGACCGGACTTCACTCCCGCAAGCGAGCACGTGGCGGCCTCGTGCGTTGACAGCACGGACCTCGCGCTCGCTGCTGGGTGAACCCGGCGCGTCCCCACAACAGCTACGGCCGCTACCCGGCTTTTGTCCTCTGTCGCCGTCGTTGTCGCCATTCGACCACGCACACCTGCGTGTTACGACGCACAGACTCCACTCCAACACACTCACCCAGGAGACGCGGTGCGTGCTCCCGCATGCGACCGACATCTCCCTCACATACATCGACCTTACACACACTGTCTCTCTCACACGGACCCTCTCACTACACCCAACCTTTCACATCCACAGGGGGTCTCACTCACACCATGCGTGCCGGAAAGCACGCATCTCCGCACACTCGCAAACAACACCCCTGCACAACCACACTGGGGATTCGTGTACCCACAAGGGTTCCCGGGCCTCTATACCCCCAAGCTGCACGTGCACCTATCCACAGCACTCGTCCTTCAACTCCGCTTGGCACGACCGAACCCACCTGGTCGTGATCGCTTCAAGGGGCAAACTCCCTCCCTCGTTCCTGGAGGCGGCCATCCAGCTGCTCACACCGGGTCACAACACATTCTGCGAGCTCACCCCATTATCCTCCACTACCTCTGTGTGTGTGTGTGTTCTGTTCCTTTAACCCCGTCTTTATCGTGCAGTCTCTCCTCTATTTTTTCTGTCTCCCGCGTCTCTATACATTTATTAGTTTCTGTTTCTTTCTGGATTTTTCCATTTCTCTGGACTTCAATTTTACTCTCTCCTTCAGTTCATTAATTTCAAACTCGTATAGTTTTTGTTTCTCTCCCACAGTTTCTCCTGCTCATCATTTTCCAATCTCATCGTTTCTTTCAATTGGCACATTCCTTCCTGTGTTTCATTCGCTGTTCTCTCATTACCCTTCCTTGTTTCCTCTCCTGTCCTTCCTTCTCCAGTCTCATGGTTTGCTTCATTTGGTTAATCTCCTTTTTGGTTTCAGTTGCTGCTGTCTCATTACTCTTCCTTGTTTCTTCTCCTGTCTTTCCTTCTGCCGTTACATGGTTTTCTTCATGTGGTTAATTTCCCTTTTGTGTTTCATTCGCCGTTCTTTGCCTATCTCCTCGCACTCCAGCCTCGCTTTTTCTTTCAATTGGTCAACCTCAGCTTCATGTTCCTTTTGTTTTCTATCCAATTGTTCCTCTCGTTCTTCCCTCTCCAATCTCGTTGTGTCCTTCAATCTCCTCATTTCTCCTTCCTGCTTCATTCGTTGCTCCTTCAACTTTTCCTCGTATTCCAACCTATTTTTTCCTTTTGTCGTTCAGTTTCAAATTCATACTCTTTCAGTTTTCTATTCCATGTCTTTCTTGTCCTCATTCTGTAATCTCGTTATTCTTTTCAGTTGGCTGACTTCGTTCTCCTGTCGTAATCTTTGTTCTTTCAGTACTCTTTCTTGTTCCTCTTTTTACACTCTCAGTTCGTTTTGTAGTTCCGTCTTTGTTTTGGTGTTTCTGTAACTCAGTTTTTCTTCTCTAATTCTTTTCTCATCTCCGCACACTCCGACCTTGCTTTGGCTTCTAACTGTTCTTCCGGCTTGCCCTTGTGTTTGTCTATCCGTCTTCCCAGTTCCTCTGTCTCCGTTTTTACCTCCCGTCCCAGCTTATCAACTCTCTTCGTCATGTCTTGAAGTCTTTTCTCACACTCCACTATTTTTATTTCCTTCGTGCACGTCTCCGTCACCCCAATTAATTTTTCCCTCTCGGTTACCGTCACTTTTTCCGTCAACTCCACACTTCTCGCCCAACACGTCTCCCGAATATTTTTCCTCACCCGCCTTCACCGCGGGCCTGACAACCGTTGCACCCCCTCCCAGCTCGTTCGCTCCCACACGTGGCGTCGCCATTACGCACTTCGCTGTTGTAGCCTTCATGCCCGCCTGCAGGCTCCGGCCCATTTGCTGCGTTTCACCCCGCATTTCTTTTATTTCTTCCTTCATTCCTTGCGCATTTGTTTCCATATTCTCGTTTATGCCTTTTATTTCGTTTTTCATTTCGAGTGAGTTTCCATCCATTTTGTTGTTTATATCCGCATTCATTTTTGCCAGCATGGCGAATAGCTGGGCCATGTCGGGTGCACTCGGCTGAGCCGATTCGGCGAGGATCGGGGGTTTTGGCGGAGAGGGGGAGGGGAGGTGTCATACACGCGGCCTCCGCCGCGCCCATTTCGGGCTCTGCGTTTGGTTGGGGGGAAACTGTTCCTGCACACCAATGTCCTGCTCGGGGTTTACATCCTGGGCCATGGATCCTACACTACTACACATATACATTTCTACCCCGGCACCCGCTCGCCTTGAGACGCCATCTTATTCCACGTACGGGGTTAATTTAACTCGCTCGTAATTTGGAGGGAATCGGGGTCGCTTCTCTCACCCCTGGACCGATTCCCTGTGAATTTAGCTGGAGACAGGAGGGTCCGTTTTCCCGCTCTCTGACACCAGTGTTGCGAATTCGCGCCCGCCGGCGTGCGATCGGCCACGTGACTCGAATCGCGACCGCCTCGCCCACCGGACGGACAATTCAGTCGTGACCCTCCCGGACTAACGCCGGGATCTAGTCACGGGTGGACCTTTCGGCCTCACCACGATCGTGCCAATCGGCCACCCGCTGGGATAGGGTTGTTCGCCAAACTCGACCTACCTAAGTACCCACGCGGATGGTAAACCGGGCGACCGCACCTCGCCGCAGGTCGACTTCGGACACGGGCCGCTTAAGCGATCCGTTCCGTGCTATCGGGATAACCGAGCGGTGTTATCGTCGGCCTCGACGGTTCCTGATTAATTATCGGGCGTCCCGCGCCCACTCAAACCCTTTACGTGAAGCAAGATGAAGACCCAACAAAGGAAAGGACGCAGCGAAACGGGGGCAATTCAACAAGAAAGCACATTTAATTCACACACACGGATAGCACACATATACAGCCACAATTGGCAAAATGCACATATATCACATGTAAGATAAGCAACAATGCAGCAGAGCTACCACCGACTAACGCGAACACTCGGCAACACTTATACAATTTTACCTTACAAGACACGGTGCCACAACACGCATTCACACCAAAGCAAAGAAAAGACCCCCTCAAAGGCAAGGGAGTCAGACTGGGCCGTGGGCCTAATGCGCGTGGAACCTGGATGAGCGGCCAGGTCCACGAGACCGAAGGGTCCTACCGCGCCCTCGTGGCGAGCCGCAAAATGTCGCTGCACGGCGGTTTCGTGGGCACCTGCTGGTGTAAAGTGGGAACGGGGCCCCCTTGTCGCACTCTCTCAGCGCGGGGAAAGGGGGAATTGTTGATGCTCTGGGAGGGAGTATGGCTGGCTTGCTCGAGTCCCGCGATGCGCGATTCAACGCGACCTCGTTGCTGACTTCCTCGCCCCGGACCCGAGCCTCCCGGTTCTCCTCAGCCGATCTCCCTCCGCAGCTGTTCGCCTCCGTAGCCGTTCGCCTCCGTAGCCGTTCGCCTCCGTACTCATCTGCCCCACTTCTGCCACGATTCGCCTTGCGCTCGTCTCTTTATCGGCACCAGGAACCCACCATATGCAAATTCTCGGATCCAAACGACCTCAGGGGCGGAGCCACGCTCGCCGATTGGACGGAGAAATAGGGGCGTGAATCTTTCCTGATCCTCAAATTTGCATATCCCGATTTCCCTCAGATGCGTCTGGAGGCGGGGCCAAGCCGCCCCGCGCTTCCTAATTGGATGGATCAGATGTGGCGTGTAGCATTCCTGATCCGAATTCTCCTCGGAAAAACCGCCATCTGCACTCGCGGCTCGCGTGTATCGCTGAAGATAGCCCGACGCTCGGTGCCCACAGGTGGTGCGGGAATGGCCGTAGGAGAAGGTGGTGGAGGGTTTTCGGCGGTGTCCGATGGCCATGGTGCCGTTTGGAATGGCGGTGATGTGAGGTTTGCGGTAGCGAGTGGTGAAGGTAGGTTGTGGCTGCTGGCGTTGTTGTTGTTGTTGGCGTGGTTGGCTCAAAATAAAGGTAGAAGAGAAAAACGCCTAACTCAAAGGATCGCAGCCCGAATGAATCACATTAATTCCCTCTAAACAATGGGTTTGGGCTAACTTATACATG
>CM068959.1:501721-521593 GCA_035128595.1 Eptatretus atami
GAAATGGGGTAAAGCTCCAGGGATCTGTGGCATCCATGCTGAACGTCTCAAGGCTGGGGGAAATGCTGCACACGTGTCGTTGCATGCAGTTCTGTGCTCTGCCTGGAACACAGGCATCATCCCAACTGCTGATGGAAAGGGGGCCTTGTTGTCATTCTGGAAAGGGAAGGGTGTCGTCAAGACTCGACAACAACTACCCAGAGGGTGACGCTCCGCTCTCAGTGCGGAAGAGTCTTTGCTTGGATAATCTGAGAGGGTTCGCTCATCTGCTTGAAGCAACAGCGTCCAGAGCAGTCAGCGTTTACACCAAAAAGACGTCAAGATTGACGTTCCTTGCACTTCGGGTCCTCACCAAAGCACAGACGCAGAGTTTCAGCAGGGGCTGCTTGCAGCTTATGTTGATTTCAGTGAAAAAGAATTGCCTCTGGAGGATTCTTGTTTCGTGGGACGCAACAAAACTGATCGGTCTGAACTTATCTGGTACTGAGAGTGCTGTGAGATGTGGTGGTACCACTCTGACTATTTCCAGTTGTTACTGCGTCATCAGCGGTGCGTTACTGGCCCCACACTGTCAGCACTGTATAGATCTGATTGTTCGGAGGATGTTGGAGAGATCATCGCGTAGTGCATCGTTTGGGAATGTAAGATCTCTAGACCTTTGAATTCCAGAAAATGCAGTCGCTCTTTGCGGAGATTTAGATATCTTTTGAGGCCTGCTCGAGAGTAGCGCGATGTATGAATTGTCGGAGCGCTGGATTAGCGGATTTCCTGGGTCCAAAACTAAGATCCAGCTTTCAAACATCTTGGATGCGCTGTCTTTCTGGTGCCTTTTGTGTAAGATGTTGAGGTCGGTTGAGAGATGGGTCGCTGTCGTCTGACAGATTGATGGTCTCTGCTGGCTGGATGACGAGGTCAATAGACCGTCTGGGTCGGGCCTGGATCCATGGATTAACTGGAAATGGGTACTGCGGTACCTGTGGCGGGGAGGACGAAAGTCGAGTCTTCAGGTCCTTCTGGTGCTCCAGTCTTGCTCTATGGATGTGAGACTGGACTCTGACCAGGAGTGAGACGGAGACTTATTCTTTGGTAATGGTCTCTTCAGAGAATCTTGGCTATTGCTGTCGACTTTGTGTCCAACGAGCGGTTGCTGAGACCAAATGAGATTGTTATTTCATAGTCCGTGAGCGTCAGCTGCGCTGTATTGTACATGTGGCTCGTTTTCCTGACGCTGATCCTGCTCACCAATTCTCTCAGCGAGGATGTACTCGTGAGTGGAGAGGCCAAATGGCCGACACACGTTCCTCGTGTTGCAGCAGGTTGATCGCATCTCAAGGAGATGGTGATGGCCAGACATCTGCCTGGGGATGGCCAGACGGAGGACCTGGAGTACCAGCGGAAAGTGGACGCAGCGACGCACTGCTCTGGCGCATGTCCATACTGACCTGACCTTTGCCAGGTCGATAGTGTGGGTTTTAAATGTCTGCCGCGTTATATATAGAACCTGGTGGTTAAAATAAAATGTTGCTGTTTGGGTATATTTTATCGCACTCCCCTCCCCTCATGCTGCCTTCCTTTCCCAATCCCCACTCGGCTTCCCTTCCCCTCAGGCTGCGTCCCTTCCCTTCACTCATGCTGCCTTCACCTGCCTTGCAATGCCTTCCTTCCCCTCCCCTCACAGGGCCTTCCCTTCCCCTCACCGCCTTCCTTCCCTTCTCCTCACACTGCCTTCCTTCACCTCATGCTGCCTTCCATCACCTCTCTCATGCTACCTCCTCAAACCCCTTCCCTCCTCACTTTCCCTCTCTCCCCGAAGTGTAGAACGATGTTGGTTAGTGTCACTACCTCCACCCTCCTTCACTCCCACCTTCCTCACCCCTCCTCAATCCCCCTCCCTCTCTTTCTCCCTTCCCCTCCCCCTCTTTCCTCTCCACCTTCCCTTAATATTCCTGTCAGCTAAGTGATGGGTTGTATTTGCTTGTACATAATAAATATACGCTTTATATATTGATGATGTGTGATTGTGAAAGAGCTTTATGTATTTGATCGATGGGATTGTGAAGAGCTTAATGTTTTTCATGATGTGGATTGTGAAAGAGCTTTATATATTTAATGATGCGGATTGTGAAAGGCTTTATATATTTGAGAGTGGATTGTGAAAGAGCTTTATGTATTTGATGATGTGGATTGTGAAAGAGCTTTATGTTTTTCATGATGTGGATTGTGAAAGAGCTTATATATTTAATGATGCGGATTGTGGAGCTTTAATTTGATGATGTGGATGTGAAAGAGCTTTATATATTTGATGATGTGGAACTTGTGAAAGAGCTTTATATATTGATGATTGGATTGTGAAGAAGCTCTATATATTGATGATGTGGATTGTGAAAGGCTTATATATTTGATGATGCGGATTGTGAAAGAGCTTTAATATTTTGATGATGTGAATTGTGAAAGAGCTTCATGTATTGATGATGTTGGATTGTGAAAGAGCTTTATATATGATGATGTGGATTGTGCTTGCATTCTGTAGCAGCAAAATAACGCAAGTAATCAAGAATATGCCTGTGTTTGGCTTAGTGGTGAGGGTGTGGGCTTGGGATCTTAGTGTCCTGAGTTCAAGACCGTCGCATGCTGAATAACACAGGGGGGTTGACTCAGCCTGTCACACCTTCGGAGTTCAGCAAATGAGTACCAGTGAACTGGTAAAGGGGCTGTTAGTGCATCAGTGGTGCCCCATACTTGTAGCAATGTGATGCACTATTGTTCATAGCCATTTGAAAGCATGAAATCATGCCACCACAATAAGTAGAAGTATAAAACAAACAAAATCAAATCAAATCAAATAAATAATCAAGGATCAATGATTACAATGAGCTCGTTATTTAAAAATTACAGCAAGAGCAATTTTAAATGTAAATCGGCAAAAGTTATAGAATAAGAGGTGGGAAAAGGTGAATGTAGGGTTCCGCAACCAGTTCAAGTGGTCACCTCATTGTCTTCTGTTGTGTGACCACACGTGAGCAGACCGAGGCTTTACGGTCGACTTCTGTTCGCAGATATTTAGTTTATGAAATTTTCCAACTGTTTTGTGATGTTCTTTGATATTGGTTTCGAGATGAATCGTCTGCAAAATTCAGCTTCCACCGCACGAGAAGTCTAAACTATATATGGGTACAAAAAAACATGACATAAAGTGACCGAAGTTTTTTCGTCTGCACTCTTCAGGGTAAAAAATCGCAGCAAATGAAGGAGGAAGTGAAGCGCGTGCTTTATACGCAAGTCTCAATAAGGGAGACACTGATTGGTTCAACCGTAATAACGTCGCAGTTAATCGAACGCCCATTGTCGGCTCATTATGCTTCGGTCACCATTATGTCGTGTTTGTATTATATATATATATATATATATATATTTAATATTATATATATTAATAATATAATATATACAAACTTAACCATAAACCCGTCCCATAAAAGGACAATTTGTCTTGCAATCAGAGTCTTGAGGCAGACCCGTGGGAGTCTTCGGAGAGAAGAGATATCGGTAGACTCAGCAGGGGCAGATTTCGCCAGACCAGAGCAGAGTCAGAGATCAGCAGACGGAGCAGGCTTCATTCTCAAGGCGGCCGGACAAGAGCTCTCCAGCACTGAGCGAAATAAGCCACAAAGTCAGCACGGCCGAACGAGGAATCGGAGCGGAGCAAGCGATTACCAGAACGGGCAGGACCCCCATTTCATCGACGCCAGTTCATCTGTATCCAGCAGCCACCATTTACACTTACAGACTCTTACACAATTCCATTAAGGTCTTTTATTACGCATCTTCTCTCCCATCTATCTTCGTCCACTGTAGATGCACACAGCGAATCAGCGAGGGCAGATCCTGAACAACCGTTCTTTTCAGAGCGACCTCACTGACTCACACCTCTACACTTTCCAATTACCACACACCCGATCACGCTGCTTTACACTTGCCCCTCTCACTCCTACACCATTGACACCTTCAGTTTTCTTCCCTCCTCCTCCTTCCTAAGCGTTGGGTTGCGCCAGTCCACACCAGGTACCAGGAGTTGCGAGTCCTCAACTGTCTCTAATTTCTCTGGGCTATCTCTAATTTTCCGTGGTGTGTTGTGTGTGTGTGGTGTGTGTGGCGCAAGCCAATTTAAGATTGTATAGTTTATAGGGGAAAATCTGCACTTTGTATTCTTTTGTGAATATTGCATTTCTTTGCCACACCAACAAATTGTTTCCTGAAGTACATTTGTAGTCACCATAACTACTGGCCACACAACTTTCTCACTTTGTTAATAAATGTCCAGTTCGTTTTTGTCTTTTCCTCCATTGGTCTGCATGGTGTGCACCTTGCATGGCGGGAAGTTCTACCCCAAAATCTGCTTATTATCCGGTACGTACTTTGGCAGCTTCCGCTCGACAGCACCTGGTGCGGTAAGTAATGCAAGTATGCATCAAGGTGCGATCCCAGATAAGGCGAACATCATGTTCCTAATAACAGCAGTCAGATGGAGGACACTGGGTCACGTGATCAAATTATTGGCGTTCGCGGTCGATGAGCACAACACGTCAGTTTGCGGTCTCGAACCCGCACAACAACAATTATCCGTGTGCAAGCCCTGCGATTACCAGTGAGTCTGGGGAGAAACAGGGATCTTCTTCCCCTCGTAGTTTCTCCGCGACCCCGGGTCCACGACAATACTTAACCTAAAGTAACCCAGAGAAACAAAAGACCAAAGAAACTGAGGACCAAAATACCCAAGACCGAGAATTCCCAAGGAATCCGAAGACCCAAGGACCCAAAAGACCAAAGACCCTGAGGATCCAAATACCCGAAGATTCCAAAATACCCGAGGACTAAAAGACTCGAAGACAAGAAAGACACAAAAGACTTAAAAGACCCAGAACCCTTTAAAGACCCCGAAGACACAAAACCCAAATAACCTGAAGACCTAAAAGACCCAAGATCCTTAAAAACCCCGAAGACCTTTAAAAGACCAAAATAACCCAATGACCTAAAAGACCTCGAACACCATTAAAGAACAAAACACTGAACAAGATTAAAGACCTAACAGACCTGAGAATCCAAAAGACCCCAAACACCGATCTTTCCATCCAGCAATCTAACAGTTAACCAATATATGTTGGGGGCGGGGTCCAGTGGCGAAACGACACTAGGTTGGGGGGGGGGGGTTCGTCGTCTCCCACCAGACTCCCCGGAATTGTAGCCGTCGCTCGGATATTCCATGAGTTGGCGGGTCGCTGAACCGACCGTGGAACGCCAATATCTCGACCGCGTGGCGTAGGTCTTTTGTCTGGAACAATTTACCGAAGTAACCACGCGGTCTCGGTACCGGGGATCGCCATCGCACGTCTTGCCAAGAACGGATCACTCTAACGACTACCAGCTGCCAACTACTTTCCGGCTCGGATGCAGTCGAGCGGCCTGCCAAGAAGTACCGGCTAGGATGAACGATTATCGGGTATAAAGACCCAGCTAAACTGAGATCCGAACCATGCTAGAATCAATGAAAGAAGGAGGAAACGAACTGGGAACATTTCTAATAATGGTTTATTACAACAAGAAGGACCAGAGAGCTAATCGCGGATAAACACAGCAAGATTTGCAATTATGGAATAAACACTTTTCAGTTCTACTTTGATGGCGCCACACCCGGACACACCACAGACGAAAATAAACCCAGGTGTTTATTGGACCCTCACAGCCGGGAGAGAGACCGCGCTGGGGGTCGCAGTTCACGTGGGTATGCACGTTGGAGGAGGGGGTGCTCCGCCGTGGCGGCACCTGCCAATAGTCGTGCAGCTCGCCCATGGTCAACGCGTGGGGCTCTTGCCCGGGAGGAACTCGGGTCGAGTAGTTCGGAGTCCCGGGCGGGAATCAGGGTCGTGGATAAGACAGCAAAACTCTCAACGAACACCCCACGCAGAACTGCAACGAATCCTCCAACGAATGCCCAAAGAACTGCAAGGATGCTCCAATGAATCCAGAGCTGACTTTCCCCACACAGAACTCACTGAACTGAGGTCTTTGTCGTGTTATAGACCTCCCTGAACGGGGTGGGGTCTGATGGAGCAGACGTCACTGTCGCCCTGATTGAACAGGGTCTTCCTGGGGTCCACCCTTTATGGGCGGGGCCTCGGCCAAACTGGGAGCCCCCCTCCCACGCGTGGTGGACTATCAAGGGAATTCCAACGTTGAAAAGGAACGTTTGTGGAAGCGCAAGGGAAACGGCGGACTGGACGTTTTTGCCCGTATGCTGTGGCCAGTGAGGCGAGGGATGCAAGCGCTGGAAGTACCGTGGTTGGTTGTTGGATGTTTGTTGAAGGTAAAGATTTATTTAACCTAACTAAAAAACATCGCAACGACACACTTTGCTCTCACTAGACAAAAGGAGGGACTGTCTTCACATGTACTTAACGGAAATAAATGACTTTGGGACATCTGTATGTTTGAATGCATATGGTTCCAGCTCGTAACAATATATAATATATATAATTTGGAAGGCAAGCAGTGTAATATTATTTTAATATCTTTGGAAAAAAACAAATTGTATTTACCTTAACATCCACTAATCTCAAGGCAACAGCAATAGATATCTGCTAGTTATCAAGTCTGCATATATGTATTCATCTGTTGTCGAGAAAATGAGCAACAGGAAAGTTAAAGTGGAGCAATAATAGCTGCATTACCTGTTTGCTCAACAGTGGGTGTCAAACTTTGAAGGAACGCAAATCCTCCATCTGCTTATGTTGGAAGCACTCCTGTGGCATCCGTAGTTGACTGAAAATTACAAGATAAAATTGTGTGTATAAAGTTTCGCAAATTTTTCATCAGGTGACAAGTGGTTAACATCACAACGATATAGCGAGCATGAATGAACACATGATGCAAATATACTTTGTTACAACTACTAATGGCACGTTTCGGGAGAAGATTCATGATGCAAACAAATAATGGGAACAAAGTAAATAATTCACACTTTTTTTGTCATAAAATCTTACCTGGACTTCATTTCCTGCAAAGTAGGGTTTGGGATGCTCTGACAAGCGTGACAAAGGACAGTTGCATTGGGGAGGGATGTTTGCCCTGCAAATCAAATGACAATTATTTCAATGGCAAATAGCATTACCTTTTGGATTGGCATTGCAATAAGGTAAAACAGAAAACCGAAATCCAAAATTGTTCCAACTGCTGGTTATAATGGAGAATTTGTTCTATCAGATGGAAATAGCTTTGATAATGTACATTGCATACAAAGGGTATCGCAAAATAATTACAGTAAACAGTTATTGGGACAACATAACACCAACTTGAAGAGCACTCGGTAGAGCGCTACCTCCACCACTCAATGCCTGATCAAGCAACATATTGGGCCAATACATTTTTCAAATATCATGCAGATAGATAGGTTTGGCCCTACCTCTCAATGGTGAAGAATCACTATAAAAATTATCAGGTCCGGACCAAGATGTCACCAAACATAGTAACTTAACTTAACACATCAGTAAACACTCCAGTCAGTACACATCAACATTTCAAACATGCTTTCTTTCTTTCCTCTCACACCTCCTCTTCCCAACCTCAAATATATGTACTCCCCCTGCTGCTCCCTTCTTCACCGTACCACTGCCAAGTCTCATCCTTTCCTCTGCCACCATCTCCCATCGCCCTCCTGCCCTTTGACCGGCCTGCTCTATCGTCTCCCTCCCTCTCAAAGCACCTTCACATCTTTCCCCTCACCTTCTCCTCAACTCTCCATCTCCCTTCTCCTACAATCTTCTCTCCTCACTCCCCTTCCCAAAGTCACCCCCCCCCACATCCACAAAGGGCCTCTTCCCTCACTCTTCCCCTAATCACTCCTCCAATCTTCAACTGCCCTCTGCCCCCCCCCCCCCTCTCTTATTACTCCCATTGTACTCAACCCATCACCACAGAGCTTTTTTTCCACCTCATCCAGCACTCTCCCAAGCTCTCCGCAATCACACACTCTTTCAATAACTCTCCTTACTCCCCCCTCCCCCTATCCTAACCCCATCCCCTGCAGCCAAAATCTTCCCGCCACCCTCCTCTCTTCCTGAACAGTGTGGACCTCAAATATCCGGAGCCTTCGCTCAAACCGAACAGATCTTTCCATACAGGTTGCCACTGACAAACCAGACAATCTGCTTAACAGCAACTTTCTCCTGAAGACGTCTCTGACTCCGGGTATCTCTACCTGGTATGCTACCCGGTATGACAGACCTGAACGCTTCCTGTGGGAGGAGTTGCTCTCTTCATCAAAGCCGATTCGTTATCTCCCATGCACGCCTATTCTCCCACACCGACAAGGAATACTCTGGCTACGGCTTCCCTCCACTCCACCTCATGTTTAATTGTACTGTACCGTCCACCAAACCGTGATACTCATCAACACCTCACTATCGAAAACATGGACCAACTTCTATCTTCTCATCCAAATCTCTCTTCCTCATATGTGGCGATCAATTGTCATCATGCCAGTTGGCTGGTGTGGGTACCTCTCTCACCGTCATGGCACTTCAGCAAAAGTTTCTGGCACTCATTGGGACTGACTCAATTGGTCAATTTCCCGACCCGGATCTCAACAACGGTACCGATATCTTCTGGATCTGATTTAACAATTTCCCGAAAATACTGCAATTCTTCCTCCAACCAATAGGTTCTCTGACACGTGCTTGTCAAGTGAACATCTCTCTGGCTGTTATAGAGACACCCTCAGCACCGTCAAGTCTGGCATTTCACTCAACAGTCTGGCATTTCACGACTGGCAGGGACTTCAGCAGCCATCAAACTTCTAGACTGATCTCCCATCTACTTCCTCAAACAGCAACTCATCCTGTGATTCTTTCAACAACTTGCTCCTCATGCAACAATTTATCCCCTCTCATCTTCAGTTGTCCTACCCTCCTCCCTGGTAAAGGTACACTTAGCTGGTGGCGAGGCAGGTGTCCTGAAACAACTTGCCTTCAACCTCAGGAGGCAAATCCAAATGAAGCAATCTCAATTCCTTCACAAGCTCATAACAAGTGTGCGGTTACCCTCAGGAGAGCCAGAAAAACAATCTTACGAATCTCAAGCCTGAACTCTCAACCTTCTCTCCGGCCTCCAAATCCTGTGGCAATCATAATCAAATCTGTTTCTGGTGGATGTTCCCCCTCCATCCCTCCCTTACCTCAAATGGCCGACTGCTGATAACGCAGCGTGAAAAGGCTGAATGTCTAAACTCGGTGTTTACAGCTAAATCTGCGTCCCAAACCATCGTTTTCTGTACCCTTCCAGTCGACACCAAATGTCCCTGGACTCTGTGTCTTTTCTCCTGACAAGGTTGAGAGCTTGCCTGTCAAACCTCGACTCAAAATTCGCAACAGGTTCGAAGCATCAGCTCACGTGTCCTAAAACCTGCTCTTGAGTTGCTCACAGCCTCTCTTAATTTATTCAGCCTCTCCATTTTCTCAAGGTCAATCTGCCATCTGCCTTGGAAATCAGCAAACATTTCGCCTCATGCATAAAAAAAGTTGTCAAAAACAGATCCCAACTCCAGACCAATCAGCTTCTCCTCATCATCAGCAAGGTTATGGATACAATCTCAGCTTCAGACATTAAATATTCCTCTTTTCCAATGGCTTGACTTCGATATCGTTTGGATTCAGACCAGGTCACTCTCACCCTGGATATGCTGCTTCGCTCTCCCAACAATGGATGAGAGATTCTTAATGCCGGACATGAAATCAGAGCCATATCTTAACATATCACGTGCCTTCGATAGCGTTTGTTCCTGCCCTGCTCACGCAAACTCTCTTCTATGGTATATCCAAGGACATCTCACTCATAGCTCACAGACTTTCCTCTCCTGTCGAGCCAAGTGTGCCCCATCTCATGCTAGGGCTGAGTCTCAGGCAGGCGTTCTGGGCCCTGTTCTTTTCTGTTTCATTAATCTCATCAATAAAATCATCACTGATTTCTCCGATTCTCTGGAAAATCCTTTATCTCTTTGCGATAGACTCCACCTCTGCTGTACCATCTGTCATCCTCAGACGGCAAGCAGCAGCCTCTTACTCTCGGTAGAATTGGATATATATCAACTGTAAACACGGAACATGTTCATTCCTGAAAATCTCACAATTCACTAGTCTTCCCAAAAACTATGCTGTGATGTTTGCTGGAAGCTAATTTCCAGGCTGCTCCAAAGCCACGCTGACTTGCGCAAACCTCCGTTTGTGCAAAAGTCTTTCTTGGCACACCTGAGCTCTGACCAATACAAATTTCATCTGCAGCCTGATGGAGACTGCTCTCCACTCGGGTGGTGTGCTCCTGCCTCTCACCTAGCTGGCTCCACACTGTGGAAATAGGCTTTGGGATCATATGGTATCCCCACGATGAAAGCTGAGTCTTGGGTCTCTCACCTCTCACGCAGCAGGTTGGTGTCTTTCTGCTTTCCTGCAGACACTCTCGTAGCCTTGCACCCTACTGCTCTATCTGTGTGTCCCCATATATTTCTGCAGGCGCTAAAGATCTACAGCAACCAGTCGTGACCACTCCTATGCTTTTGTCACAAGATCTTGCTGTTCGTTGTTCACGTTTGGCGTCTTGGTTTTTCTATAGGTTTTCTTGGCGTAATAGGTTTTCTATTATATCGCTTTTCGAAAACCTTGGACTTCTGGCTTTATTCATTGGCTCACCTTGGCATTATGAAAAATGAAGAGTCGTGCAACACTGCAGAACTCCCGTCTGGTGAACGGTCAAAATCATGATCATTGCTCACCTTCATTTTCATTCCTCTTTATTCCTGCTCGGAACACTCCACACTCTCTGCATACCATCTTCCCTCAGGGTCTCAAAACAGCTGTTCACCACATCTCGATACCTTCTCCCCATCAAAACCGATAATCATTTCTACCCCCAATATCACCCAAACCCACCTCTCATATCCTGTTTCCTTCCTGAAAGTGCTGGATGGCCATCTTGTTGACCCCATGTACCCGCTCTCATCGTCTCCGGACAGATCTCCTGATGTCCTATTCCTGATGTTGTTTGTTATTCCCTCCCAACCCTCTGTCTCCTGCTCCCTTTGTTATATGTTATGTGTGTCGCACTTTTCTGAGTATCGACAAAGTATACAAAAAAAATAACACCAGTGAATAAAATCAAGGCGCCACTTTCCGATTCAGCACAGGCAGGGATGGGGGAAAGAACTGATGAGGCTTGCTTGCTGGTGAACTACTCAAACACGGCCATATAACCTATACATTTCACGTCTGCTGCCTGGCACATTTGACCAACCAGAATCTCTTGTGTACTGTCTTTGCATAATTATTTCTATTTATTTATTCGTATGCAGGGTTGTGGCTGCTGGCGCATAATTTTCTCGGGTGTGCGGCTAGAGCCGCTGATCAGATGCCCCTGTTACAGCACACATGTGTAATCATTTTGCCGACCTCGGAAGGATTGCAGCCGAGTCAACCCTGCTTGAGCACGACAAACTGTCGAGCCGTGTTAATTCAATGGCACACCTCAAGACGTAGGATACTTCAAACCAGCACACCCTTCATGTTACGCCAACCAGGCCTCTTGCATCATGACGCAGGACATGAAGTTTATGTCCATTTTCTTTGAGACCTACGAAATCCATATTGTCCTGTACAGTGGAAGTAGAGGGATCAGCCACTTCTCTACACGAGAGGTAGGGGGAGGAGCTGCCGTTTTCTGCTACCCATTGTGGGGGGAAGAGGGAGGAATTACCAATGAGTGCACCTGGAGGGGGGGGGGTATGTGTGAGGGATTTGCTTCTATTGTTCTCGATTTTTCGATGGTGTCACCAAAAGGGACAGAACTCTTACGTATCGATGTTCAAACATAGACGTCATGATGTCTGTGAAGGCAACATTTTATAAACATGACGTAATTTTGCATACAAAACTTAGGTTTAGCCTTTTGCTCTTTTCAGCAATATCATGTAAAAACTCTTTCAAAAGGTATCACGTGTTTTAATGTCCACTTGCTGAGTGTATGGCACATTTGTAATCTTGATAAAACAACCGAAGTTTGCTCAATTGAGCCAAAGTCACTTTTTGGTTCTTTCTCCAAAATAGCTATAAGTGGGTCCGCTGCCGGGCCGTCGCATGAGTACGCAACGTCCTCAGTTAACAGACTAAAACACTTCTCTACCAATGTTGATGTAATCGCCTTCCTCGGGTTTGACGTGATCCCGTGTGTGATGCGGACACACGGGACCAGAAAAGGAGCTGAGTGCTGTGAATAAAACTGATACTCGATATGATTAACAAGGTTTGGCTTGAAGTGTACTTGACGAGCTCACATAGTTTCCTATGACTTGTCGGAAGGTCATGATGACAGCAGGCTTTTGATGAGTCGTACACCTTCTCCGCACACAGTCAAACACAGCACGACGGCGGACGGCATAACCAGCGCCGCATGGTTATTGTCACGAATGCAGGTCCAGCCTTCGACAAGATCGGCCAATCCTCCCATTGGAGTATTCGTGGAGAATGCGACAGTCGCCATCGAGAACAGAATAGTTATTTCCCTCATGCAATTGTGATGTTCGTGGAAGTAGAAAAAGCAGACCGACCATGATGCTTAACATTCGAAAAGTTATATTACAGCCTCAGTATTTCTGGTCCGTATGTTGCGATGCCACACGCACTCATGTCGAACGCCGAGGAAGGGCGATGCACAATTCAAAACTAACCTGATCTGACCGATATGGCAAATTTGGTACGATGCATCGGGACAGAAACGTCTCATGGAGAAGTGCTCCACATCAGTGATGCACCTCTATACAGGGGATGGAGGGGTTTTGCCACAAATATTGGTATTTTTAATTCAACCACACTGTCACTATGTCTCTCCGAAGACCCATTTGGAAAGCCCACCTCCCATCTACGTTCACAACAATCCTCTGGAACAGTCCTTTCATTCAGCATCTGGGTTCACTATCTGCCATGACCTTTCCGGAAAGCCACATTCAGCTGGCTCCAGGAGTTCGCTGATGGGAACCTGTCGTGCAAAGTCTCTCTGACACATACAGCTTCGTCTCAGCCTGATGAGTGACCTCCTCCATTTGATCGAGCACCAGCAGTGCTGGAATGGGCGGTCGTCAATAAATAAAAAGCGGACCCGTGCGGGTTATTGTGCCTGATGAAGCCAGCTGCAAGCCGGCGAACATTGCCGAGACAGGTCTGCTCTCGCTTTTGCTCAATCACGAAGTTGATCTAGTTTTTAACTTATGGTTGAAGTGCCTTCTTCTTCAAATAGTAATCCAACTGCACCAATCTTATAGCAACATATATGTATCATGTAATATATTAATGTTCAAAAACTCTGTGGATGGTTGTGGACGAAACTTGGTGGACATATTGTTGATGGAGACGGGCGTTCAGTTGCGAGCACGACATAGGTGAGCAGTGGGTCGACTCTACCGACAACCGGATTAGATTATACTTTTGGAAAACTCGAGGAGGTCCCGTACGGCCATGAAATCGTCAATAAATCACACGTGGTACAGGTTATTTCCAAACTTCAAATACTAGAGGCCACGTGGCGAACACCATTTCACACCCTCGACGGAATGAACGGGACGATCGTTTCCGTGCTCAACCCGTGCGTAACCGAGCGGATAGTTCTAACGGTCCCGTCGGTCAAATGCAGCAGAAACTAACGGAACAACGGCCTCTTTATTCCCCAACACGCACGGGTTAAACAAGAGAAACAAAGAACGAGCTTATACATTAACAGGGGATTATTACATAGGAAAGGGGAACACAGAGAGAATTAACACGAATATAGTCATGCAATGTACAGAAGAGCAAGCACTTAACAAATTTCTACTTAACAGACGGGCAAAACACACACCACACACCCAAAAGAAGGTGGCCAGGCTTTATTGAGGCCCAGCTCAGAGGGACGGCGAGCTGAAGACCAGAGCCTGTACTCCGGATGTCCGCCGAGCGGTCGTTGAGCTGGCGGGGTGGCGGGACTCGGACTGTACACCAGGCTCCAACACAGACGGGTCCCGGGAAGGAGGCGGCAAAGGCGAAGACTGGTGCGGGCGAACCCAAGAAGATGAGGCTTGAAAAACGAAACTCTCTTGCAAAAGAAAATCCTTCTAGAACTCACCTCAAAGAAAACACCTTTCCAAAAGAAAACCACCACTGATGAAAAAACGGAGCTGATTTTATCCTCTCCCCCCGTCACCGACTCGGTGTCGTGGTGTACTGTCTTTCTATGGACGTGGTTTTGCACGCAGAATGCTCTTCCCTTCACAATGGCAAACGATGGCAAGTCGTCGATTGCCCGGGGGCGTGGTGACGTAGCGGACGCTTTCTCACGTGGCGGGGTCTGATTGGCTGAGCGGCGGCCACTCACTCGCAGACGCGATTGCTCGAGGGCCGGCGAGGCTCCTCCTTGAACTCCGCCACCACAGCGCATGGCGTCGGCCAGAGGGGTGAAGGTGAGGGTGATGCTGTTGTTGTAGTTGTGTTTGATCTGGGAGAGCGAGGTGAAGGTGAGGGTGATGGTGGGTTGTGAAGAAGAATTTTGGTGTAATTCAAATCCTATCAAAATAACTTCACGCACATGTATGTAATTCCCATTGACACAGGTAGGGCCCCTAACTGAAACACAAACATATGAAATAATAAGCTATGGGAACGTTGTCTGTCTGTGTGCACAAGGTTCAAATTTCGTAACATATTGGTGTGTGAAAGGAAATTGATTCAATTTTGGTGATGACCCGAATATCCGGAGATAATTCTTAGTGATTCTTCGCCATTGAGAGATAGGCTAAAACAAATATATACACGATATTCAAAAAGTTGTGGAGATTTGGATGAAACTTGGAGGACAGGTTGGGTGTGTGAACAAACAAATTGTTCAATTATGGTGAAGAGTCAAATATGGATACGAGAATTATTGATTTTAAAGCGTCTTTCACCATTATGATGATTTCAAAATGTAATGGGCGATATTGTTCTCGTGATCAGGCATTCTGGGCGGAAGGTAGCGCATACCGAGTACCTTCAATTCTCATGCCAGTTTTGCGGAGTTTAGATTATGTGTTCAGCCATGTTTGTCTTTCTGTTTGGCCTTGTGAACAGGAATAATCTCAAAACGGTTGTCCGAATTTGGGATTAATTGGTGGAGAGTTGAGTGGTGTGAAAGGATAGGAAAGCTTAATTTTGGTGAACATCTGGATTGGCATTTTTGAGTGATTCTTCACATTCGAAGAGATAGGGCAAAATGAATATAGCAACAATATCTCAAAAGTGATAGGAAGCTTTGGATGAAACTTGTGGACACGTTGGGATTTGTAACAAGACAAACCATTAGCTTCAATTTTTGGTGAAGATCTGAATCCGAATATAAGATTTTTTTTAATTTTTCAGCAGTCTTCAAGTGAGAGAAGGGCCAAAAACTATAATAGAGTGTCATGATATTTCAAACTAGGTGAATGTGTTGGTTAATTGACGAGAACAAGCCGATTGATTTTGATTCAGGTCGGATCCCAATTGGCCTATCTGGGATACAAAAACGTCAACTGTTTCAGCCTGGCGGAGGGTTATCAATCCATGAGTGTCCGTTCTCGTTAAAATTATTAAATATTATTTATTTTTTTTTATTATAATAAATTATTTAATTTATTTAATTTAATTAATTTTTATGAAATTAATAATTTTAAATAAAAATTTTTTTATTTATTTTTTTTAAATTTTATTTTTTTTTTTTTTTTTAAATTTTTTTTTTTTTTTTTTTAATTTTATTTAAAAATATTTTTATTTATAAAATTTATTAAAATTTTTTATTATTTTTCAAATTTTAATTTTTTTTTAATTTTTTTTTTATTTAATTATTTTTAATTATTTTATTTTTTATTTTTTTTTTTAAACTTTTATTTTTATTTTTTTTTTTATTTTATGTTTAAATTTTTTTTTTAAAATTTTAATATATAATTTATTTAATTAATTTAATATAATTATTAATTTGTATTAAATAATAAATTAATTTATAAATAATTTTAATTTTTTTAAATTTTTTATTTATTATTTTTTTTTTTTATTTTTTCATATTTTTTAATTTTATTTTTTATTTTTTTATTTTTTTTATAATATTTTATTTTTTTAAATTTAATTTTTTTTTTTTAATAAAATTTTTTAGTTTTTTTTTATTATATTTTTAAAAATTTTTATTATTTTATTATTTTAAAATTAAAATTTATATAAATTATATTTTTTTTTTTTATTTTTATTTATATTTTAATTATTTTTTTAATATTAATTTTTTAAATTTTTTTAATTTATAGCCCTTTAAATTTTATTTTTTAAAATAATTTTATTTTTTTTAATATTTTTTATAAATTATAATTTTTTTATTTTTATTTATTTTATATTTTATTTATTTTTATTTAATTTTTTTTTTATTTTTTTATATAATATATAAAATATTTATTATTTTTTTTTTTATAATTTATTTAATTAATTTTTTTTTATATTTATTTTTTTTTTATTATTTTTAATTTTTTTTAATATTTTTTTAAATTTTTAAATATATTATTTATATTATTATTTTAATTTTATAAAAAATTTTTATTTTTTATTTTTTTTTTTAAAAATATTAAAATATTAATTTTTATTTATTTTTTAATTATTTTTTTTATTTTTAATATTTTTTCATTTTTATTAATTTTTTTTTATTTTATATTTATAAAATTTAAATTTTTTTTTTTTTAAAATTTAATATTTTTTTTTTAATTTTTTTTAATAATATAATTTTTATTTTAAATTTTTTTTATATAATTTTTAAAATAAAATTTTAATTAAATAATATTTATTTTTAAATTTAAAAATTTTTATTTATTATAAAAATTTTTTTATTTATTAAATTTTTATTTAATATATCACATGCATGCAGATAGGATCGTTTCACGAAAACCAAACCAACTAATAATAAGGTGACGAGAAGTTAAGACATTCTCAATTAAACGTCAAACAATTCAGCTAAATATCCTCTGTTTAACATGATGGGAAAACTTCTCAACACGTTCCACAAAATCTACTTTATGAACAAATTCTTACCAATCTAAGTAGCTGAGATGAAAATTATATACTAAATTAAAAAAATATAAAACAATATAACTAATAAATATACAACTATTTTAAATTATAAAAAACTAATAATAATAAATAATTATATTATAATCTAAACTAAAATAAAAAAAATATAACATTATATACCATTTTTAATTGGTTCATTTGTTACCTGGAAAGGTGTACAGACTCCAGGGAACTGAAATATCAACTTCAACATGAATATACTTGAACTAAATATTCTGTCGCAACTCCTACCAACACATCCAGATATGCAGCAACTGATACAATCGTTAATGGCTGCAGGCTACGAGCCCTGTTTAGATCAGGTATTGGATAAATCTTGTGAAGCTGCTATAAAATGATATTACCGCACCAAATATCATCTATATCCGAATGTACGAGTATTTTTAGTTAATCCTAATTATTTATCTTCATCGTTTCTGTATAATGAAAATTTGCAGAAAATAAGAAATGTCACATAGTATGGGGCTACATTCCACGCATGGGAATACTTAACTATAAACTTATCACAACGATAAATAAATTAAACAAGCATCCTTAAACTCTGCTTAAAAAACAATGAAAGAGTTTTATTTTTATAAAAGAAGTGTTTACTAAACTGAACAACATAAAAACTTATTAAAAGTTTAACTTGTCAATCTTTGAGAGTGAATCCTCATGAGTCAAACAGCTGTTAGCACTGGTTTTAACACTGAGACTGACCCAGTGAAAGCAGCCCAATTGACTAAAACCTTAATCTATTATCCGGCTTCCACAATCTGTAAACCATGCACTTTACTGTTTGCAGATGACTTAAACTTGGTGAATTTGTTAACAAATTAAGAGACAGAACACAATGAAGACGTCTAATGAGTCAGGTTGAGTTACTGGTTCGCTATATTTAGCTATCCATTTTAACAGATCCTAATTTTCACGATTCTAATTATATTCAATTCATCAGAATACGTGTCCAAAGGCATATAAAAAAAAAATATTCAGAGAAAAAGAACACTCTTACAACCAAGCAATCCAAGGGGCCATAATACTTGATGAACTCTTTCCATTCCATTTGCCATGGAGATATCGTGTACTGAGCAATGTGGCTGATTGTGCGCTCTGCTTCATTTCGCGATGCTGCAATAATCTGCTGACGTGTGGTAAAAGAAGCTTGAGAATATTTGGTTCCTGATAAGACAAACGTGTCATGAGGGACATGAAGTCAGACACCAAAATCTTTACAAAAATGCTTAACATTGTAAGAAAGCAAAATATAACTCTAATTAAGTTGCAATATGGCTTGTGGAAGGGATAAATTTCAGCTCTGACTATTTGACAGTCGGTGACCTGGCCATAATCTTAGAGCTGGTCATTCAACAAAGCAGTTTAATTAAGTTTTAAACTCAAATGTTATATACGCGCAGATAAATCGACCTGGAACACAATGACGTAAGTTTTGAAGACAACATTTTGAAACTCCAGACTCAGATGGAGGTTTTTCTTCTTCAGCCAAATTTCTGCGTCTTCTCCAAATTCAGCGTGCTGTCACACAGCATTGAGACAGATGTGCCTACAGAGCAAATAGAGACAGAACGTAACAAGACAATCAGAAACAATATTCACTGCATTACAAAGAATATATACGTGTGCAAACGTCTTAGAACTTTTGCATTTTTGACTCTGATGCATCAGGAAACTCACAGTGTTATGCAAAACCTTCCATGAAAAGCGAAAATCTTATTCAAATAAAAAAAATTATACACAGTCTACCTTGATGTACCTAAATTAATGAAGAATGTATTCTTTTACTCCAAACTGTTGAAATTCTTCGTGGACAGTTACAAAATATTTTGCTGATAATACTTGTGAAATTGTGGGTGCTCTCACACTTTTTCAAAGACCTTCACGATCAAAGAAATTTCTGGGGATTCCTTTTTATTTTGTCAAATAGTCCGTAAAGTTCAATGATATTGAGATTGGGCTTTGAGAGGCCATTCATGCATTGAAGGACTCAGAATTCCTATTCTTTTACAAATAATAAATTTAGTATTCCCCCCCACTCAACCACGCTGAGTGTTTTGGATGCATCATAATCTGGCTGAACGATAGTTTGTGTGAATGGGTAATATTTCATGCATGCAAGTTTACAGGTTTACAGTGAGAGTGGTCTCTCCTCATTGAGGTCGTTGTAATTGATATAGTTGCAGCTGATACTGCAAATACGTGCTGCTTGAGCTGTTTAGCTCGAGCATGTCCTCGCCAAAATTAAGAACAGCGTTGACTGCGACAAGACAGAAGTCAGCGGCCATGAGTGGAGATTTCCTTGGCTACCTCAGATTAAAGGTTACAGTCAAGTTTATCGAATTGCGTTGTAGTTCGGAGAGAAAGCAAATGGTATATTTTTGAGGGGGTCACAGTCCCACCCCCCACCAGTAGACCCCAGACCCGTTTTTTAATGTCGTGAATAAATTTGGTAAATTACAGAAAATGAAGGGTGTAGTCAGTTTCATTGGAATTGCATGTGTAATTTCAGAGAAGAAAAGCAAAACCTCAATTTTTGGATGATCAACCCTGTAGACGCAACTGGCCGATTTTTTTTCATGCATGAGCAGACTTTGGTGACACAAGTGATCGAAAGTGTGGGAAAAGTTTCATCGAATCATATGTGGTAGTTTCGAGAAGAAGTTGAAAGTGATTGTGGATGGGTGATAGAAAATAA
>CM068959.1:590790-609935 GCA_035128595.1 Eptatretus atami
ATACTTTGATTCATCCCTCACAGTTGAACCTTGTTTTCCATCTTTTGTTAGAAGAAGCATTAATCTTGGAGTTAGTTTAACAGGAGGTTGAGCAGAACTGAAGAACTTTAATTCATCATTAAATATCAATCCCTTTTCTTGAACAAGATGAAATATTGCTGGTTGTTCTGAAAGAGAGAGAGTAGATCTGTTGCTGCTACTGGGTCCATCTTTCTGAATACCTTACATTATTTACTAAGTTAAAAAATTTCATCACATAATAAATTTTACTCTTTTAAATAACACAAATGGGACAATTTTTATGTTTAAATTTGGAATTCTGATGACCTTGTTGGAAACTTGATTAATGATCGTTTTAATTCACTTTGGACTTTTGTTCAGGCACTCCGACGAAGCACTATTTTTGGAGGACTTGATTGTAACAATCGTGAACTTACCCGAATTGTTTGCTTTTTACACTACAAGCTCTTAACTCGATGAAGGAGTTTATATTTGCCATGCAGAAAAAAAAAGGAGAAGTAGTTGAAAATGAACAGTGAAACCGCACAGCAAGATTGATCGTGAATTTACGGAGACCATAATTTATTTACGATTGTTAAAAAATCTTTTTGAAAGTTTGTGTTGTTTAAGGATGTCAAAGCAGTCCCAGAGACTCATCCCTTATCACCACCCTCATTGAACCTTTATTAGAGGTTTTTGAAGGCTTCTGAACCTTAATGGAGGTTCTCAAACTGGGGTTCTTTGAAGTAACTACAGCGATAGGCATGATCTCGACCTCAAAGTTATACATTCATCTAAGAGAAAAATCATTTGTAAAAGTCGATGATATTAAAATTCTTAGGTGTCTCCACCATTTTGTTGCGTTTCAATTAAAAACTACAGTATCTATTTAACACAATAATTCGTTTTCGTTCTCGCATGTCATATGTGTGTTATGCCATTAGTGACGTACTTAAACACGTAAGTGCCTGTAAGTTGGAATAAATTATTCAATTTTTGTTTTAACTTAGGCAGGAACAGAAGCGAAGTAAATGAAATATATATCTTCGATGTGACCGCGTGATTGGGACAATTCAAGGCAAGACGGAATATAACAATAAGTACTTGTCTCTGATTTAATTTCCGATTCATGTCAAAATATAGTCATCGATATTGAAAGTAAGGGGTAGTCCTTGAGTACATATAAATGTCATCACGTAGACGAGTTAACCAAGCATAGAGATCATGATTGGAGGGACATGAACCAATTGCTTAGCCGTTAGCTTTTTATTTAGCGTGCGTGGGTAAAAATTATAGTGTACTTAACATGGCAGAAAGAGAAGGAATATTCTAATAGAAAGTTGCGGAGACTTATCGTATCAGTTTGGCATGTCACGGTTGGTCCAACCAGAAAATCAGCCATAAGCTCAGCGTACAAACCAAAACAAGCAAAACAGAAATAATTGTATCTTTCCATCAATTATTTATTTTGTCAGGAACACTCTCATAAACAGAAAATGATTAAACTAAATTTTTCAAGTTTTCTCTATTTTGTCAAAAACTTTCACTTTGATAATCATTTTCATGCTGGAAAATTTCATACTTCTATTCCAATATATTTCTCAGTAATTGTCGAAAGCAAGAACAAAAACAATGATAAACTTTTTGTAATCAAAGAAAATGAGAAACTTCTAAAAAATAGAATTGGAAGTAGTAATTGTGCTATTTTGTATATCGCGCCAAGTGCTGTTCAGAGAGAATTGGTATTGGTATATTTGTAGAGGAGTAGCTATGGGTGGATAAAAGTTGCCGGAGAATAAATGCATCTAGACAGGACGACCAACTTAAATTCGAAGGTACATCAAGAAGTGTCAACAATCTGTTAAGATCAAGAGAAGAGGCACACAATCCAAGGAGAACCTTCACATAACAAGGGGAAAAAAAAAGGCCAGTCGAGGTTCACGATAAGTGATGAGAAGCAAAATGGTAATGTCAACATGGGATTGAAACACTTGCCACAGTGGATGAATGTAACTGAACAGGATGAATGAGGATGGTTACTCGTCATATAAACAGCCTTTCAAATAGAGGGAATGAGGGCCTCAGCAGATTCTGCGATAAGTACCATAACTCGAGGTGGAGACTAAATTGATGTGAATGAAGCTGCTAATGAGAGGAGCTCGACTATGTGTGAGCAGCCCACAGAAAATAGCTGCTTCGAAGACGGATGCTGCTGTGCTTGAGACAGCGCAGACGCAGAATCGGCAATGAAGATCTGGAAGTAACATATTTCGGTTTGAGTTCTCACGACTTATCTCTAGGAACTCTATAAATGGTCATAAGGGAGAGCAGGAAGGTATATTACATACTCGCAACCTACAGTAGGAAATACGAGGATGTTTTGAGTAAATTAACACTCAGACCGTCCAGAATGAGCTGCAAAAAATTGCATCAAGAGAGAAACGACAGACAGAAACTCGACATAAGAAAAGTGGCAATGAAGAGGGAGACAAGGAAACATTAAAGGTGATCACAGAGAAGATTGAATGCAGAAAGACTGGAAGAAGAGCTTGCTTCACAAATATAAAGTAAATAAAGCATGATAATTCAAGTTGAAATGCACCAGACCTAGAGATGCAAACAACAAGCAACCAACAAAGGTTGTAATAGAGAATCTAAATGAGCAGGATACGAAACTGACAACTAAACATCTCCTCTCAAATAATAAACATTGTATATTTTAATTACAACACAACACATTTCAAGAAAACGTCAACATGCAGAAAGCAAGGCCATTGGAAAAAGGCGACCATTCAACAGAAAGAGAACATAACTTGGAACAGAGATCAATAAATAAGAAATAAAAGAAGAAGAAAAATGGAAACAAGACAGAGACATTCGAAATAGAGATCTTAAATCCCACTAAATATAGGAATTGAATTTTTAAGAAAAAAAACACCATTATGGGTTGCAAGTAATGCCCTTTGCCAAAGGCTTAACTGGTATACAAGATGGATTTCAAAGGTATGCATAGGCTGTACTGAGTATCTGTTGCATAGAGGTGCAGCTCACAGGATTTCTGTGTCTCAACAGACTGCACAAAACTGACATATATCATACATGATATACTAGTTAATAAATAATTTACCCTAGGTTATGGATATTATGTGTGTTGTGTGTTCGGATTAAGACCCACCCACATCGCTTCACTCGAATTCTGTGAATGGAGGTGAATAGTTCAACTTGCAGCCTCACCAATATCAATTAACCCGGCAGATGGCTAGACTCTACTAAAAAACTGAACCTCCCACACTTTCCCAAGCTGAAGAAGCTGCATAAAGTTTCCAAAGAATACAAAAGGTAATCATTGCTGTTTTGGGTACTCTTCGCGAGTCCAACAAACTATACTGTTGTTATAATAACATATTATTATACTAATAATATATATATATTATAATATATATATATTATCAGTATATACACACAGCATGGAAGTGAATGTTGAATACCTAGAGAAGTATTATCGCAACAAACAGTGTGCCGACGCGGAATGCTCTTTCAATGCGTGTGGATGATTTTTTGTCATTTTCTGCATTGATGTCCTGGGTACATTTGTACGGTTTTGACTAACACCAGAGTCTCTGACTATAGTGCTTTCTGTTGTACGGTGCTCTCTATATGATGTCAGATTCACACGGACCAAATCACCGCTTCCTCGGATCAGGGTACAGGATTAACATTGCAATTTTAGATTTAATGTGATTCCAGAGATGACCGCAATGCAATACTGTATGATGTTATTAATACTTTGAAATATTTTGAAGCCTTAATCTCGATAATTTATGTGTTATAGTGTAATGTCAACATCGTCGCTTCATGCACGGGAGTATAAAGGCGGGCGAGTGATGGAGAGGGATGCTGAGAGGATGCGGAGAGGATAAGGCGAGGGAAAGAGAGGAAAGGAAGGAGAAAGAGAGGACTGAGGTGGAGGAGAAGGCGAGGGAGGAAGAGAGGATGAAAGGAGGAAGAGAGGACGGGGGGAGGAAGATGAGGTGGAGGGGAGGAAAAAGAATGGAGGGATGTGGGAAGATGGAAGGTGAGGAGGAGGAGAGAGGGTGAGTTAGGAAGGAGGTGGAGTAGTGAGGGAAGGGGGATTGGGAGAGAGTGATGCCTCACTAAATGTCGCTATAATACTGTGGGAAAGGTGGCGTAGGGGAAGGAGTGGTATAGATGGGAGGGAGGGTTTTGGAGGAGTAAGGGTGAGGGAGTGGGTTTGACTTGCGTTTGGTAAGGGGCGTTGTTTTCTTTTCTTTCAAGAATGTGTATTTTAAAACAATGACTTGTGTTGAAAGTGGGAAGTTGGGGAATGGGGGGGTGGGGGTAATGAGGATTGAATGAAAGGGGTTACCGTAATAAGAGAAGTTAATACAGCATGCCAGAGACCACCAGAAGTCCATAAGGGGGGTAGGTGGGGATTGGTTGGGAGGTAGGTAAGCATGAGGGGGAGAGGGGAGGGAAGGCAGTGTGATGGGAAGGAACGGCAGCCTGTTGGGAAGGAAGGCAGCATGGGGAAAGAGAAGCGGTGGTACGGGGAGGGGAAGGGCGATTAGCAGCATGTGGGAGGGAAGCAGCACGAGGTGGAAAGGAAGTGCAGCACGAGGGGAAGGGAAGGCAGCACAAGGGAGGGAAGGCAGCCAGAGGGGAGGAAGGCTGCACTGAGGGGAAGTGGAATTGGCAGCACGCAGGGCGGAAGGGAAGATGCAGCATGGAGGGAAGGGAAGCAGCAGTGAGAGGAAGGAAGGCAGCTATGAAGGGAAGGGAAGGAGCACAAGGGGAAGGAAGGCAGCGGGGGGAGGGAAACCAGCACAGGGGAGGAAGCGCAGCGTGAGGAATATGGAACGCAGCTGAGTGCGTAATGATTAGGCGCAGAAGGGCAGAGTGAAGGCTCATCTTGAAAGGGAAGGAGAAGCACGTAGTAGGCATAGGGAGTGTAGGGTGCTAATGCACGCCACACTCAACATTTTCTTTTTAAACCTGTTGCGTTTCCTACTAAAGGAGATCTGGGTGGGCAATTAAAACTTGGTTCCATGGCTAGACCTCTGGAAGGGCGTTGCTGCGCTATGCAGCATGCATGCTGCATCGCTTAATCATTTTTCATGATGCGCGACCTTTGCACACATCCGTCGCTCATTTTGAACAGATTCATCTTAGGTTGAAGGGAGGAGGAGGAGTAGTGAGAGAGAGAGAGAGATGTGGAAGAGTCGAGGAAGGGGAGAGGAGTGGAGAGGGCGTTACGGCAGAGTGTGACCCATAAATCTTACATCCATTCTGGAGAAAGGATGGCAACAACATTGAATTGACTTGCCTTTCTTGAGAAAGCATTAGGAGTTACAGTTGTATAGTTTGTGGGGATTCACAAACTAAGCTGACATCAAAGCATTTAATCTTGAGCAGCATACCACTAACCAGCAGACTATCCTGCCTGATGCATGAAAGCGATTCATTGCCTTTGTCTCTAATCCACGAAACAACATTTTTTTTAGTCACGTACCTTTATTTTATTTTTTGCCTTCCGATCTTCAGAAAGTCCTCGTAAGGAGAACGAGAGCCGTGGTGTCGTCGTGATAGTCTTGTCGAGGATTTAAAAGCTTGTAGAGCGCTGTCAATGGGTTAAGCATCAATTGCAAGCACTCTAAACTATAACGGTTGAAGAAATTTAAAAAGTAAACGAAGAAGTCTACTTGCTTATAATGTATGTCTTATTATGTCAAAGTGAGCTGGTTGAATAATGAAGGCAGCAGTTCACACAAAGAAATGTGAGAAAAGTGTAAAATAATGCACATTATCGATGGGCATAGGCACACAGACACGAGGCCACCGTAATAACTATGGCAGGTCAAAACGCAGGTTGGTGGAAGCCTGAACTGAACTTCAGGCTGAATTTTGTTCAATTTGGAAGATCAATTTACTCGGACAGTGGTGATCTTTTGCCGATGTATCACCAATGGACTTTGTCTAAACGCACAAAAACATGCAGCTTTGTAGGCACGCGCCAAGTGGTTTTATGCATCTACAGCACTGCCATGAATAAGGTTGATATGGAACAGCTAGCTTGCAAGGAATAGCAACAGATTAGTAATTGGGCATACCCGCAAAAATGAAACTTAGCAATTTCTTAACAATTTTCAGAATTTCACTCAAGATTGACAGTTTTTGAGTCCACAATGATCCATCCTCAAAACTGAAATTATTTTTGATTTATTCTTTAATTTGTCTGTTGATAGTAGATCATAGAAAATCGATCATATATGCCATAAAATACATCTCGCTCCTAGTATGCAACTATGGCAATGTACAAAATGTTATGTATTGCGATTTTAGGTATGAATATTGAGCATCTCGATGGCTTCGTGAGTGTTGAGGAAAGTGCAATAAAAATTGAGCGCTTATCTTAAGCGAAACTTTGCGCACGCCTGTTCAACAAGTAAAGGCATTGTTGAGGCAGGCCCAAAAAACATGCGAGTTTAGTCCCTAGCGAGGGAGAGGATGACGCCTTGATAGGTTTAATTGAAATAATGACGCCGTTAATTATATCTTTCTAAGTAGGGGTGTTCTTAGATCAACTCCTATAACACCCAATTGCATTCCTTGGATATGTCCTTGTTTGCAGAATGGGAGGGAGGTCTGGGGGCTGCTAAGTTTCATGGTTTGGAACATGGAGGAGACACACACACCACACACACACCACACAACACCCCACACCCCACTACACACACAAACATTATATCACGAGCACAATTACACAACCCATGCTGGTTAACAACTGATGGAATATAAAAGGCTTGGACGATAGATAGAAGGGTGGAAGAGAGATGGGTTAGGTCGAACGAGAGTGGGGAAGGGAAGAGAGAGAGAAGATGAGAGAGAGGGGGAGACCAAATGACATTTATTATAGGCTAGCAATACAATCCGTCGCTGTCGTCTGACCGGGAATACTGAAAGATAGGGGAAGAGATAGAGGGGCGGATAGAGGGGTGCGACAGAGATGGCCTGGGAGCGAAGAAGGGGAAGGGAGAGAGGGGGAGAGGGGGGTGGTAGAGAGAGGAAAAGGGGGATGGAAAGTAAGGAGGAAGGATGAGAGAGAGAAGGGGTGAGGATAAAGGATGGGGATGGAGTGAGGAGGGGGATGGGACCGTGATAAGGGGAAGGGGAGAGGAGAGGGAGAGTGAGGATGCGGGGGTGGTTGAAGAGCTGTGTTATTTGAAACGTGTTCTACGTTATGGGAAAGAAAAATAACTGAATGTTGAGGGAGGCGTGGGAAATTTTGGGACAGGAATGCATTCCCTTATTTCTGTATTTTAAGATAATGGGAAAGCGATTTCAATTTACGTGTTTTTGGTTCAGCATTCCACCCGCTGCTAGGAGAGAAACTCCTTTTGTACAATTTGTTTGATTCACATGTCTATTGATCGTTCTGCAATAGTAAACGGTTGAGTGAATTGGTCAGATATCCAGAGCGAATGTGTGCAGTTATTCGTCCTGATACCAATGCAATATTAATCATGGAAGTTTGTCATGTCAAGTATAGAATCATAAATGAGTAATTAAATTGGGATATTAGCTATGTGTCGCAACCACTTGCTAGTAACGTCTACATGGAGCACTGTCTTCTTTTCGTACATGTTGTTTATTTTCTTTAAATAAATGTTCTTTTAAAGCGGTTGTGAGCTTGGACGTGTTCAGTTATGGTACAGAACGGAAGGGTCTTTTTCTGTTGCAACTTAATTTGATTTGCACACTAACAAGAGTTGTTTAACTGGGTCTGAGGTGCGCTCGCCCCCCCAAACTGGTGCTCCGCGCAATATAGTGAGGGAGGTGGCCTGGGTGAGACGCAACGTTCAAGGGCTAAAACCGATATATGATTTATTTGTTTTTTGTATTACGTTTTGTCATACTCGGACGCGAATACCTCCAGCGTTTGAAAGGAAGGGAGGCTGATGATGGGTGATGGATGATGTTGATCTGTAGATTTGAATTCATAGAATTTGCTTCGCGTTTGCCAAACGTTGAGTATTGTAGTAAGGGTTAAGTGTGTTCACTGTTTGTCTTTTTTTGTGTGGACTTACCAAGTCTGCGGGTTGGCGGCGTCACTGAAAAGATAAATTACGAGCACAACTGCAGAACCTCCATATTTATTTGTTTTCATGGCACTGCCTGGAACTCTTATCAGCCCTCGGAGAATTTTTTTTTTTTTAAAGAGCTGTATACATGCTGATGGATGTCGTCAACCGCATTGCTGGACATTCCGTAAGATTGTCAGAGGCACCAAATAGGTGGGGGAAAAAGATGAGGTGTAATGGTCTGAGGCTTCGAGACCTATCATTGATTGGAACCAACTTTGTGGCCAGGTCAAATGTCTGATTGCTGGCTGGTCAGGGCTGACATTGAAAAGCTGACTGTTTACGATGGCAGGCCCTTGCGGGGTGGGATTTATTAAGACATCTTGCAAACGAGAAAATTGGGGAATGTTGGAGCTGAATAGCTGTGCTGGCTGCATTTCGCGCAAGACCAAGAGTTCGATCCACCCCAAAGCCAGGACGTACAATGCATGTAATGGGGATTGAGAGCATGTGATGAATCAGCGGTTATTGGCCTTTCCAGCGGTGTTCCGCTCTAACAAGCACAGGGGTTGGTTGGTGCTCCTATGTGCTGAGGGTCTAAGCCACCAGCAACGGAGGACATCCACTAACTTTCACTAAGAAAACCGTCCTACGCCCATAATCTCAGTGTCCGTCACACAACCCAGCCTACAATGATGTTGTTAAAATAAAAACTTGCTCATTCAGAACTATCGTTTCATCTCTCAACAGAAGGGTTCATGCGTGGCAGAACGGCTTCCCATGTCCATTTCTGTACATTTGTCTATCTGTGTGTTTGTAATGATATCCTTATGTCCCTCTGTGCGAGATGGAGATAAACTAAGTTCCAAAATTCGTTTGTTTGTATAAATTGTGTGCAAACGATTTTATAATCTGCGCAAGTCTAATTACAACAATGCTAGGATTCATGCTAGTTTGTAAAATTACTTCGGCATGCTATCGGGTTATATGTGGATGAATAATGGGAGTTATTTTGTAAATACAGAGCATAGTTCCCTAATAGATTAGAATTTTGTAAGGGAATGCTTGTTACATGTCTGTGACATCTTGTGCTGAGTTTAATCATCTATGAAAAGCTTGAAGTTCTTGGCAAAGTCCCACAGTCTTCTCTCGCTTTGGGAGCGACAGCTCAAGGGCAGACAATATATGTTCAGCGAGAAGGCAGAGATTGCAATCTGATAATCTCCAAAAGGATTTGGTTTGCGGGACTACAGCATCAGCAAGTCTGCAATTAGATACTCATTTCACCTGGGAAAACTTCACAAAAGCCTACTTTTACTCACCGTACGCGATTTATCGTTAATCCCATCTGCAGATATCCTTAATTCCCCCATTGCTCTAGTCGAGCCTTAGTGCCACTGTACTCCTATAGTGCATGCGCATTGCGGTTCACAAGCAGCTCTTGCCTTTATAGCAAAGCGAAGACTAACTCCAATGAGGCAACTTTACTATTATGTAAGGCGTTGTCCCGTCCTTAGGTATTTCGTGGAGGAGGGAATCTCCATAGCTGTATTTGCCATTGAAAACAATGTAACCTTCAACTACTGTACATGAGAGCTCCTAGATCTTAGCATAAAAAGCTCCACTTAAAGCAGACCCTTTACAGGGTAGTAGATTGCTAAGTGATAGTTCTCTCAAAATAAAAATTTATTCAGACTTCCGGTTTGGGGTTCAGCGCCTTGGATGACTGATCAGCTCTGCTCCTAACCGGAGTGGTCATCTAAGCGAAGTTCTCCAGGCCAAATGAGCATTTGTGTTTTAGCTAGTTTTTATTAGGTCTCGACTACTTTTCACCAGAAGGGACAATAGGTTTTGCTACCGTCTGTCCTCCTCTGTCTGCCCGTGCGCATCTGGGTTTTTCAGATTGTTTTTTTCCCCATACCTTTAGCATATTCACTGAAACTGGGTATTTGGCTTTGTTATGATAATGATAAGACAAAATTCGAGTTTAAGGGCATTTCATCAATTTTTCAAGAGTTATGCCCTTTTTAAACTATAATAATATCATACATACATGGTCAGTGTTCAAGCTGCTCTGACTCCACCACTGCTTTACACCATTGATGAACAGCTGGCCTGACTCCCCGAATATAAATCATGATGCACAGCCATTGCATGAAGTCGCAGCAGATTGGCAGGCCTTAGCCTGGTGTTGTCTATGGCGCTTCAGTTGTAATTGGAATGATTGCAGGATGTAACCATGTGTTATATGCATCATAAACATTCACAGTGTTTGTTAGGTATGTACATAGTGTACATCGGGTTATTTTAATACTAGTAAGTGCCCGTAAAAAAAAAAAGATAAATATTCAACCGCGACCACAACAATCACAATACAGGCCCGTATTCTTTCGCTCTCGGAAGACGTGCCCTGTACGTGCGTGGCGCAGAGAGTCGATACACAGTTGACGATGATTCGCCCACATTTTGGATTTTTAAGTGGCCAATTACCCTCATTAGGCCAACGGGTGATTTTGCCTTTTCGCAATGTCATCGCAAGGACCAAAACAAAAGAGAAGAGAATAGAGAAAAAAAAAAATTACTTCGGTTCGGGCATGGGCCACCAGTCACTTGGGCTTGATAGTTTACCGGTTCCGAAATTTTATGGCACCATGTCTAATCTTAAAACGATCTCATAACTTGTGGCTCGTGTGTTATCTATATGGCATACAGAAATGAGAATATATCTAGAATACACGAAGTCGTCATTTCCGAAAGGGCGTAAGTTTTAAGCCGTAATGGGAAGCGCGCTTGAGCTTCCTTTCCCCATCCGGCCACCGACGCCCCGGTTGGTGCAGCGTTCAACAACGCTGTCCTTCGTACATGGTTTGTGTAAACTAAATGTATGGCCATGAACTCTCTGGGGAAGCAGTTTGTCCGAGTTAATACAAACCTTGGAAAGGCACAGTCCTCACAGTGTCCACAGCCAATATACCTGGCAAGTTTCATTAGATGCAGACCAGCGGTTGTCGAGAAATAGCGGTCCAAGACACACACACACTACACACACACACACACACAACACACACACATCACCACACTAACAACACACACATTGCTGGAATTGATAGTAGTTTGTTGAATTTGGCAAAAGCTACCGAGAAATGGACGAGAACACTGTGTTGAGAACGAATGAAGCTCGGTGTAAGAAGCATTCTTCTTCTTTATTTTCCCGGGATGCTCAAGTGTGAATTAAAGCAAACTCAATTTATTTTTGTATCTCCAGATTAAATGTTCCTATTGTCTTCATTGGTTTCTCGTCTACCATGCTAAAGATATCGGTAACTGGCAAATTGCTTTCTTTTTTATCGTTGCGGAATAGTACCAAATAGAGCCGTGGAGATACCACGGGTTTCTTCTTCTTCTTTTTTCATTTTATTCAGATTTGGCTCGAGAGTGCGTTAAACTTACAAGCGATTTTTTGTTTTCTTCCGACTTTGAAAGATTCTCGCGTACTTAGTTTTTATTATCTTTATGGCTCGTTCTCCGTTTTCATCAATATTTTCTGTCGCAAAACATATGCTGCGCTTGCGGTTTTGATGTTTAATTGTCTCCGAGTTAAGAGGTCAGGCCTACTTGGTGTGATCTCGTGTGTGCTTCCTCCCCGTTTTTTTCGTTCAGTTTCGTTTTTGTTTCTTTTTGTCAAGGTTGGTCACACGTCTCATCCCTCAGGTCATCGCATTTCGGCCTTCCCCTCAAAATAACAAATAACGTATCCTCCTCCTTCCCGATATGCCTGAGGTTAATGGTACGGGTGGTGGGCTTTGATCCGAGGTCCCTGAGTTCAAATTGCTGCATCGCCGACTGTTAATTAATACAAGGTGGGGTGAACTCGGACCCTGTCATCCTTTGAGGTCGGAAAATGAAGTGCAGCATTGCTGGTTGTAACTGTATCGGAGAGTCGCCGTCAGGATTGTGCCGATAACCAAGGAGACCTGCTTAGCAGCACCAACGCTCTGACAGAGTCTGGTCCCATTCTCTCGATCCCCTCTCCTCTCCCTCTCTCTCCGCCTCTCCCTCTCCCTCAACCAACAACCACAGATAGTCGGAAAAGAAACTCCAAATTCTTATCTCAGTTCTCAGTTACTCATTTCTCTCCTTCTTCTTTCACTCCCCCAAATTGAATCTTCACTAAATAAAACATCTCTCTCCTAAAAGCTCTTCACATTAAAATAATAACAATACACTGTACCAAAAACGTTATTTTAAAGCTTTACCCTGCTTATTATCAGGAAAATCATTCATGTCTTCTTCTTCATAAAAATCGATCTTTTTCTCGTTGCACAAGGCGTTATTGTCAAACCTCCTACTCTTAAACGCTTAGTTCATCCAGCTCCTCTTACACTGAACAAGGCCAATTTTCTCCATGCCTAACCAAACAAACATTCTCACACACCTAAACTCCAGGAAAGATGTACCTCCCCCAGGAAGTCTGTCAAGGTTACCAGTTGGGAGTCCTGAAGCATCAATTTTTACAGAGGCTGTGTGAGTGCGTTATCACCTTATAATCTTCCCATCATGTCCATATCTCATAAGATTGTCAAACCCCTAGACTCATGTCAGTACCCGGGGTCTGGGACGGCTTGCCCACAATCCATCCTGTGCTGCCAGGGTGCTGAGGGATCAGGAGTGGTTCAGTTTTGCATTTTTGCGTTTTGGCAGCATGAAGTGTACAATGTGAATGATCCGCACCATCTGAAAGAGGTAATCAGTGCGATCGCAGCACAGTTGGACACAGATAATGGATGGCGTGTGCGAAAGAGCTCTCGCTTTGACAGCAGAACTCATGGTTTGTCTGCTCTTCAAATTCGTCCCTGCCCTATTCACCTTCCACCTCATCCTGTCCGCCTCGGGACTCCCCCCCCTCCATGCTTAGCCGGTCTCTGTACCTTCTGAGCTCCCCTCCCATCGCACGACCTTTCCTTGCTACTTCACAATCCGTCACATCTATCAGCAGCTCCAAACCCATCCTAACGTGGGTACCTCAATATCTGAGGCCTCCACCACCTGACAGATCTCACCATCCATGCACCACAATAACTGGACATCAATTCTGTATAACAGAATCCTTCCTCCCACAGAACAGTCCCTGACGTCTGGTTTGTGTCTCTCTCTGGCTTATGGTCTTCTACATTTTGCGTCGATTGTGTGATACCGCCATGTAATGATGGTGGAGTTGCATCTTTTCTCGATTAACTACATTCTCACCTATGCCTATACTGCTCTGAGCCTTCCATCCAAAGGAGACTCTGGCTGCGACTTCCCCCTTCTGCTTTCAAACCTCGATTTTGTGTATGCTTGGCCAACAGTGCATGACTCCATCACTCTCTCGCTCCTAATGAAGTGGACCAACTTGTGACCACTACGATATAAAAAGGTTTTTCCCAATCTCTCTTCGTCGTTTTGGTGATTTTCATTGTCTCATGCTAATGTCTGGTTTGACGGTTCTATGGTTCTCTCAATACCATGCAGCACTTCTGCAAAGGACTCTGATGACTCCATAGACTGATCAATCTTGAACTTTAACCCGGATTTCTCCCAATGCAAATCTTTCTTCTGGATTTTTATGAGACCAAGCTTCTCCGCCATGAATCTTGCTTGTCCTCTGCCCATTGGCTCATCTGATCATAGTCTTGTGAAGGTCAACACTCTTCTGGCCATTCTCAGAGAACAGGGCCCGCCTTCTGCACGGGCCAAGTGCTGGCATTTACTCAAAGCATAGCTGACAGGAACTGATAAGCCAGCCTCACACATTCAGGACTAGGTTTCTATTATGCTCAGCCTCTGAGAATTTTGCCACACCATTGCGGTCTCCATCTATGCGAAGATCATCCATCCTTGTCTTTCCGTTCTCTTCCCAATACTATTCCGCCCTTGGTCTTGAAATCTGTGGTGAGGCGCTGCCTTGAACAACTTGCATTCTCCTTTATAGGAAGGAAATTAAACCGAAGGCATAACCTCAGATAACCAGAAGCCCCACAACAAGTGTCTCTACTTCTTAGAGAGCCAGAAAAAACTAATATTCTCCAATATTAAAAAAAATGGGGAACTTTCAAAACTGCTTCCACTCTAAATCTTGTGGCAAGCACTTTATAATAAGTCTGTCTCTGGTTGTATGCTTCCCTCACATCCTTCCTCACAATCAAATGCCACGAGGGGAATTTGTGGGCACCATCACAGAATAATCACTGGGACCCTAATCCATAAATCCTCATGTGGCAAGCTTTTCTCAGTGATCCTGAGATTCCTCTTGACTATAACATCATTGACTTGAAATTGAACAGAATTTGCACTATTCGGTCACTGAATTGTTGCCACTCAAAATGGTGAAGCCTATTGTTTTGCGGTCGCAAATAGCAAGGTCACAGGACTGATTTCACAAGTAAATCGGTCTATGACCGCTTGTTTTCACCTTGCTTAATACAACAGAGTAAAAAATCACACCTGCAAACACACAGTGTTTCCGCAGGGATTGCTTGTTTAACATTGCGTAGGGCAGGACAGGGATGGAACACAGTAGACAGAACTGTGTATGATGACCATGCGTTGACAAGTCCGTGACATGTGAACTTGCTATATGTCTTTTTCATTGATTATGTCACCAAGCAAGCTACAGGAAAAGGCACCTAAAATGACTGATCATGCTGCGCTTCTTTGTGTTTGCAGTTAATGTGTCATAGCACGGGGTCAGCAAAAATCTGTCGGCTGAAAGCCATACAGTGTTCAATGTGCGAGCCTCGCAGTTGTTTCGGAATAAATTCTTACTCTGGAAGTGAACAGCCATATATGGCATTGTCCATGTAGACAATTTGAACTGATTACCTTGCATGAAGAGCACAACAACAACAATGTTTTTGCAACTAATTTCCCCCTTTCTCTGGGATTGGTCAAATTATTGTATTGGCACCATTATAAACTATCCCCACTGCACCAGTTTTGTGCACCCAAACTTCCATATCTTTCTTGACTATTCAATCCATATCTTTTTTGGCAATGTCCTCTTGGCTTTCTTCTTCCCGAATTTGATTGATTTATTATAGCTTCATCTCTGACTTCATTTAACATGACTATACCAACCAAGTCTTTCTCTTTCCTACGTTATTCACTGGTATTGTGAATTTTACTCTTCCTGATTTCATGAGTCATATGTTTTTTTCAGGTACAATCACTGCTCACTTCATTCTTTCATTCCTCTTTTTCCCCGCTTCTGGAGAAAACACCGCACACTCTTTAAACCCACTCTTCCCTCGTTCTTAAAAACAGCTGTTCACCACCATCTCTTATCTGCCCATCCAAACCATGCTTTTCTACCTCCGTAATCCCCCAAACCCACCTAACTTCAAGATTCTGTTTCTCCTGAAAGTCTTTGTAAGTGTCATCTTGTTCACCTCATGTATCGCCTATCCCGCACTTACAATTTCCCACGATTCTTGTAACACCATCTTAACACTGCCTCTTTGAGTTGAAATTATTGTCCAACTCCTTTTCAAATATTGAATTCTTTCCCTGTTTTTTCTTCTACTTCTTTGGCCACCACAGCACCTTCGTTTTTTTTTATTTTTTTTTTTTTGTTCTGGATATACCTTCTTTCATTTCACTTTCCCATTTTTGAAACACCCTCTTTTAGCTTCTCATACTTTCTATGCATGAGATTACTGTAAGTCAATCAACCGACGATTATCGCATGGAATGAGTACTACATTTCAATTTGTCACTTTTTACAACCCGCTCGATCAAATTACAAATCTAGTTAGTACAGATATCAAACTGATCGCATGTTTTGTAAAGTCTGCTATGACTAACTCAAACATTTACAGTGCATCCCAATTTTGCTATTTCGCCATGAGGTGTTCTTGAATATGTTAATGTTTACTTCTTTTCTAAACATTCTCCGATGACTATCAATTTTCATCTTTGTCAGGAGCACAGCTTGCTTTTCTGAGATGAGGCCATTTACCACAACTGTTCCCAGCTACTCTCTTGTATTTATCATATGCCTGATATTCTCAAGATCAAGCTAAAACATGAGTACCGTTTCTTTGTCTTTGCCAAATACTTCTTTTGGCCATCTGCCCGTCTAAGTAAAAAATGGGTTTCTGTTGTGGATTTTCCGTAAGCGAAGTTCAACTCTCTCTCTCCCATCATCTTCCTCTCATCTCGTGTTCTTGGTTGTGGTTACCTCTCGCTATCTCTCTAACTCATCTCTCGTCTCTCTCCATCTTGTGTCAGCCTTGGCTGCTGGTGCAATATTGGTTGGGATGCGGCTAGCTACTGATGCGAGTGTTCCGCTTAAACAGTACATATGGTGTATCATTGTTGCTGACCACTCCGAGGATAACAGGCTGAAGTCAACTCCTGTGTACTTTTAATTCACGGACCACAGGGCTTAATAACTCAAGGTTACCTAGAATCCCAAGCCACACCGGTGTTTATCATTCCTAACCCGACATAGTCAACACAGCTTGAAGTAATCTGATTTATGGTAATTCATGAAAATTAAATCGAACAGTAATAGTTTATTAAGGTATGTTATACTATGCGTAAGGAAGCAAGTAAGAACCGTAGTCTTTTCAACGCTCTTACTCTTTTGGGTAGCCATAAAGAAAGGATGGGAATATGGCGCGGGGTGATAGAGCGAATGGGAGGGTGATGAGTCTCGAGGAATAAGGTAAGAAAACTGGCCTTGGGAGCACATGTGGTGAGAATTATTGGGATTTTAGCAGTAAACGGGTGCAGGGTTCAAGGTTAAACATGGAACTTCATGGGTACCCGCTTTTAATCTGACGCCTGATGGAGACGCTGTCAAGAGGATAAATGGGGCTTCTGAGGCAGCCATTCACATGAAGAGGGAAAAGGGAAAAACTTTCTGGACGCCAGGCCCAAAAGCGCCTAATAGGAGCTGATTTCTCCCCTCCATAGGATCAAATGTATATAAATAGAGACTGATTCCTCCTTCCATACAAGCAATGGTAAGAATGAGACTCGGCTGAGCACCCAAACGTCAACAATAGGAGAATATCTTCCTCCTCCCTCCAATATTAAGCAAAAGCCCAAATAGAGACTTACTGATAAGCACTTCTTCCTTTTATATGTCATCCACTCAAGAGGTTCAACACTTGATATTTGTCTAGTTCCTCCTTTGGAATAAAATTAATTTTCCTCTTATTTTCCTTTATCTCTTCAGCAGAGACGAAGGGCTGTTAGGGTGAGTTTTGTAAAATGGCAAGTAAGGTTTTTAGAACACAGTCCTGCGTGAAATGAATTATTATGTATATGTTCTGTGCCTTTGTCTCTCAGTGGTTATTATTTAAAGTCAATACAGAACACTAACAGAACATAAGTTTATAGATCTAAAACAGATTTAAACGTAGGCGTTCTATTTAAAAAGATCATTCAAAGCAAGAGTGTTCATTTCGTGTGAAAGACGAGTCGTTTTTGAAATCAGCCAGCTGCTCGACCTGAAACAAACTGATAAAAATTCACAAAGATCATTTCCTATAGTCCGGAAACACACACTGGAAAACATATTGTGTGAAATCCCCATATCTTCATGCTATTAGTTTGCTGTATTTAAGGACCAAGCTTGTGTGCCGACGTGTTTCATTTAGAGAAATTTGCATAATTAATATTAATAAACCAATGGTTGAGTAGTGCTCTGAATGAAAATTTTGGAAGGACCGGTTTTTTATTGTTGATTCTTTAATCATCATTATATAGCGCCATCACATACATGAGTCACGAGTGAATAATATTACCGAATTTATGCTTGGATGAATTTTAAAATGACTAAATACTGGAAAAACCGTACGACATTAGTTTGCATTTTATTTTTGAGGAGACCCCAATAACCTCTAATGAATTATCAATTGAGAAAATAACTTGGTAGTTTTTTTAAAAGTTAAATCGTTGATTGAATATGTTTGTTTGATACTATAACAATATTATTTGGTCACAAAACCTACCTGTTCTTATCATAAGACGAAGCAATTTGTGTTCTGGCAAATATTGAGAAACTCGTATGCTCCGGGTGAACTGTTATCGTTTTGTTAACCACTTTCGCTGGATTTACAAAAACTGATCATTGTTATTTTTTATTACTTCGGTTTGATAATTTTGAAAGCAAGAGTATATGTAAACTAGTTTCCAACACGCGTAAAGACCCATATTCTTTTGTTGTGTCAAGTTTGTGGGGTATGGGAATGAGATGTTGGCGTGCTTTTGTGAAATTAAAACCTAGATGTGCTTCTCATCTTACTTAATATGGGAAATAATGTCTTTGTATTGACATTTATTAATTTATTCATGTCGCAACTGTCTAAAATGCTGAATGTTATCATTAAAACAATTGTTATTTCAGCCTTCTACGACGAGACACAATAACAGTCCATTAACTAATGTGATGGGCATCTATTGGAAGAAAGACATCATATGAGGAAAGACTAACCGTAATGTCTGGAAGGTATATGTGATAAATGGTCTCTCTTTCATCTCTTCTCTTACTGTATTATAATATCTATGACTAAGAAAACTCGATTTATTTTTACGTGCATTGAAGAGAGTACAGCAGGATCAATTAAAATACCATACTGACTCATCTTATTTGCATACATGTTGATTGATTATTACAATCAGCTCATTGATTCGCCTCTCTGGAGTTTAATCTGCTTTCATCTTTGTAAAGGATTAACATTTAATCTTCAAGTTAGTGGATACAGTGCGGGTTGTGATAGGCAAGTAAACGCAAGAACCTTACATCATTAATACTCAGTTGACGTCTTATTTCTTGAAAACAGATGAAACTATGTTAGCTGTTGTTGTGTAATTCGTTGGACGAGTCCTGCTAATTGTCGTCTTGTTGTTAATGTCGATGAAAATGATATTTCTCTAAGCACTGGTGAAAAGGCTTTGTCACAAACATTAATTGGTCAGTTACACCTCGTTCTTGTGGGGGGATAAAATTTTTACATATGTTGAAATAATCTTCAATCATCATTTCCTTCTCTATAT
>CM068959.1:643478-657987 GCA_035128595.1 Eptatretus atami
CAACCTGTAACAATAGAGGTAATTATAAACATCAGTAAACATTGAATTTCTTTGTTCGTATTTTTAAAAAATTCTCAGGAAACAGGTTCCACCCTGTGTACTTTAAAAAAATCAATATAATACACAGTTGCTTTCAGACAGATCATGTTAAATAAAAAAATAAAATAAACTTGCTTGCAAATAATATCGATCATTCTACTGTATGAGAAGACATTACCTCTAAACCAGTCTCCAATGTTTCTTCATTACATACAAGCCCAAACTTACTTGAATCAAAAGACAGTGTCATGCGTTATCTTTCTGAGGTCAGCCATTTCTTCACAACCTTACTGGGGATAAACGGCTCTGCGCAAGTTATTTTCAAACAGTTTTGTTGTTGTATAAACGTACTGCAAAACGCATCGGCCGGACAAATTCAGGGGGTAGGATGCTAATTTCATATTAACAGCCTAATTTAATGTTATTAAATTTTACAAGTGGTTATACTTATGACCAGTACCCTACACAATCATGGGTTAGACACCCACAGGCTATTTGACTGCTTACTATGTTGGAGATATTAAGAAAAATAGTAATTCGATCAATGGCCACCGCTATTTGACTATTAATGGTTTCTACAAACATGCTTAAGGGTACCAGAGTGGCATCAACGGAATATTATTATCAGTATGGCTGGTGATCACAAAAAAATGCAGAAAAACATTGTGCGGACCCTAATGCACGCTTTTCTGGCCAACACTCGGACTATGACGTTTGTAGACAGAACGACAGACACACAGAAGTGAATCAATTGCTTAACTCTACTTTTCGCAATGTGTGTGCAGGGAAATAAAACAAGAAAATACAGATATGGAACAAATGATGTTTATATCATGTAACAAATTGTACAAAATAAAAAATACTACTAAACTAGAAGGGAACTCGGTAGAGCGCATACCTCTGCCACGTAATGCCTGATCCACGAAAATATATCGGGCCCAATACATGTTTGAAATATCATGCTGTGCAGTACTATATCGTTTTTGGACCGATCTCTCAATGGTGAAGAATCACTTAAAAAATTCTCTGATCCAGATACAGATTCGGATCTTCATCAAAATTAAGCATTGCTGTCCTTGGCGAGTCAACTACATACACAAAAATTTTCAGAACGAATGCTTGAAAAATGTCACCAAAAATCCTGTGACAAACAAACAGAGACAGACAGACAAACGCTACACACCAACATACTTGGCGATTTTTTTCACCAAGTAACAAACGCAACCGACAAACAGGCTCGTATGAGAGCCAACACACAGAACGTACAAGGGGAGCAGGACATAAGAGGGGTGGGAAGAGGGACGGAAAAAAACACAGTGGGGAACAGAGACATGAGGAGATCTGTGGAAGGGAGAGGGATGGGGCGGGGAACACAGGGTAAAACAAGATGGACATTACAGGGACTTTCAGGTCCTTACATGACAGGGACTTTCAGGAAGGAAAGCAGGAAATTTAAAGGTGGGTTTGGGTTGGATTAGCGGGGGTAGAAAAGATCGTGGTTTTGGATGGGGGAAGATAAGAGATGGTGGTCAACAGCTGTTTTGAATAACTGGAGGGAAGAGTGGGATTAAAGAGAGTGTGGGAGTTTGTTACAAAGGCGGCAAAAGAGGAAAGAGTGAATGTGAGCAGCGATTCTTAATTTGTCGTTTTACCAGAACCAGAAGGCACGTGATGTGATCGGCGGGTGAATCAAAACATGTAGAGTGTGACGAGCACTCCCCCAATCTCCATTGGACACAATCTGGGTGCCAGAGGGATGGTTGTTCTTTGTGGATTATGTGGTTTTACCGTGGAAGACATAATCCGCGGCGATGCTCACCATCACAGTCAGCAGGTGCGTCTGATGTTTAAATGACGAATGTGGTCATCTTAGTTAGATATTTTCGGTATGCTGTCCTGATGAGGGCAATAAGCCCGAATCCAGATAGGCGGCTCTGTTTGATTTACTTGACGTTGACGATGTAATCTTTGCCTGTTTGAGTCGCGGGCCGAGGCTTCCGGATTGGGGGTGAAGTTTTGGTGTAGGAATGGTTCCAATGGAGATTGGGGAGTGCTCGTCACACTCCATGTTTTGTCATGTGTGTATATATATATATATATATATATATATATATATATATATACATATACACCCATATACAAGCGAGGTATGCTTACACATTGTAAGCAATAATGAACTGTACTTCCACAGTCTCGAGTCGCTCACCTGCATTCGTTTTTTTCTTTTATGTATTTTCATTTATTTATATTTTCGTTCACAGACGCTTTCTGACGGTTCTGTGATTTTTCCTGTTGTATAGGCTTTGATGTCCGTCAGCACAGAAAATTACCGATGTGCCTTGTGTGTTGTTTTACGGGTGAAACCAGCACACGACAAGAGACAGAAGAATCCCCAAATTAATAAAGTACAAATGTCACAGATATCAACGCAGCGATGAATTAACTCACAACTCTCGAGGTGGCAACTTCCCTCAGGTACCAATTTGAAAAACAAACCCCAGCAGGTTATAAATCGGTGAAGGGTCCTGCTGTGAGCCCGTTCAAAGGGATGTCATCCAGACAGTGTGCACGGGATGAATCCGACAGACCAGTCACGTCGCAAAAGTCCTTAAGATGGTGAAAGCCTTGTAACACTGGAGCATGAAGAAGAATCCGAGTCTACAGGTCAAGCTGTCTCAGAGAGAGGTTGAAGACGGGAGCTTCACGCTGTGAAGGACAATGCATGACTGGAAAGGTGAGGAGAGAGTGGAGAAATGGGCAGGCTGCTTTCTCGATAAGGCCAGCGAGGAGATGCCTGCTTTGAAGTCGTCTCCGAGAATACAGCAGGGCAGTAGGTTTGATGAGTGGACCGTCCAGGAGATTAGAGCGACCAACGTACAGCGGGGTGAAGTTGGTTCTTTGTAGTCAGGGAATGGGGTCGCTGAAGCATCCCAGGCTTAGCATACAGTGGACTCCCGATGCCTCCTTTGGAGTTCGAGTCAGTTTTAAAATGAATTTCGCCTCGTGAAATGAAGTACAGCAGCTCTGGAAAATGTGCCTTTCTTGCAGCACATAAAATTGAGCAGCTCAGGAGAATGCCTTTCTCCCCTTTGTCTTCTACATTCCTTCTCCTACATTTTTCCTCTCTCTCTTGCTTTACGCAAATTGCCGGTACGTTACATATCTATCAAACTGCCAGTAAGCCGTTTATCTTTGTTTTGTTGTGGTTTCTCGAGGCCACGGCAGCCCTTGGTTGTGTCTCTGATCTCGTATTGTTGTCATTTGTGAGGCACTGTTGGTTTCTATTCTGTCATGTTGCTGTCCTTGTCAAGGCCAATGCAGCCTTGGCAAGTGTCGTTGTGAGCCAACTGGACTTTCAACTGCCAAAACAATTACATACCCAATACCAAACAATTCCTACACCCCAGTACAATTAACTTTCACCCACAGCACAATTAAATGTTATCCTGGTCCATAACCCCTCTGGTGAAGTAACACAATTAATATGTTCACAAAAATATTGTTGCGGGCCGGGGGTCGGGTGAGAAAACCACTAGGTGGGGGAAGTACTATCTCGGTTCCCACCAGACTCCCCGGAATTGTAGGCCATCGCACAGGGATAATTCCGTGACGCGGCGGGTCGCTTAACCGACCGTGGACGCCAATAACTCAATTGCATGACCTAGGGTCCTCCCGTCTATGGGTTAATCGGGTTACCTAATTAATCACGTGGTTTAATTACCGGGGAACACGCCCTCGGTACGCCTTGTCCGAACTGGATCACTCTCGGATCGGATCACTTTACCGGATCGGATGCAGCCGAGCGACACTGCCAAGGACGTACCAGCTTAAAGGAACGGATCGTTAGGAAAAAAGTCCCGGCTAAACCAGGATTCGGACCATGCTGGATCAACGAAAGAAACCACAAAGACGAGCTGGGAACATTCCTAATAATTTATTAACAGTGGGCGAGGAAAGGTATTTGGTACGATCAGGATTTATTGGGGTGTGTTGTGCAGAGATAGGGGAGAGAGGTGTGGTGCAGCAAAAAACAAGCAACTTACAAAAGGGACACAGAGCCGACTTAACGAAGAATAATAACAATAATAATGATAACGAATCTTCTGCGGTCTTACTTAAGCAGACAGGCGCACACACAACACAACACACCACACACAACCACACACACACACACCACACACGAACACACACACACACACACAACCCGATGAAGACGAAGTTTTGCACAGGAGGGAAAGGAGTTGAGGCTATGATCTCAGTACCTTTTGACCCGATGAGCACGACGCCACCACATACGTTATCGGGGGGGGGGGGGGGATGCTCCGTAGTGCGGTACCAGACAGTGGGCACTCGTCTCTGGCTTCAGCCGACGTGTGGAGACCGGTTCGTGAAGGAGGAGCTTGAGTGGAGGAGGGCGGAGTCCAGAGTGCGAGGATGGAGTGCAGGGCGGGACCAGATAGGCGGTGGGGTTGACGTCGTGTGGGCGGGAGATGAGGAGGGTGAGTCAGACAGCAGGAGGCGGGTTGTGGCGGTGTCGACGAGGGCGAGCGCAGAGCGGGAGAGAGGCGGAGAAAGAGAAAGAAAAGGCGGAGGGACTGCTCCGACCTTTATAGGACTGCAGCGTGGGGGGAGGGCCACCCGAATCGAAACGTCATCACCTGAATCGGTGCTCCAAATTGGCCCGACCCTACACGTGCCCGCCAACTATTGGCCGAAACCGCCTCACTTTGTTTCGGCAAGGCCATCCGACAGAACGCGCAATATTCCGCCCGACCACGACATGGCATGAATCACCCACACCGAAATTGGCATGCAATCGTCTGCAAAACCCCTGGGCCGTGCCCTGGCGACCGGCCGAGGGTCCCGCATGCCCATCGGGATCCGACCAGCGCCGATCAACGCGCACGCCAACACGGCCGCACTGTACATTCCCCGGCTCGATCGCAGCTTCGCTGGCCGTAGAGACGAGAACGCGCTCCTATCTGCGGGAATCTGCTGCTGCCAGCGAGGGCGAAGGTTTACATCGCCATGGATAATACCATTGCACGTTTCACAAGCGGCGTACGTGTCTGCCTCGAGCATATCCATACAGCGCATGCGGTTCGGCCATTATGCACGTGGCCAGCGCATCTGCACGACTCCGCTAGCGTGTGCGCGGCGAAACAATATGTGTCGGATATTGAGGTTGAAAGGAAAAGCCGTTCTACTCTGCACATCGTATCCACCCAACATGGCGTGGTCGTCATCTTTATCGCTCGTACGCGTTTCGTGCAGCGTGGCGTCGGCTGGTCTTTCCTGTGTTGTGAAAACACCATTGGGCAGCTTTAAGAGGTATTCATTTGCATGCTTTTTAATGACCGGAAATTCTTCCCAGATCATCGGAAGCTCGAGTCGATAATCCGCACTGCTAAGCGCACTATATGACTCGCTGCACACGTTGGGTTTAGGGCTCGCCTGGGAACGAGGGCTCTGTGCAGCAGTTTCTTCACAGCGGCGCCGCACGCACTGCCTCCATGAGACCCACCTCACAGCGGGGAGATGCACTGTGGCATGATTTACCTCAGGAATAATCAGACGAAAAGAAGAGTAGGGACGAAATTAAGAAGGAAATTATTTAAGCAACCCCAGCTATTAGATCATCGCAACGCACTCCCTTGTTGTCCCGCTAAACAAAAGGAAAGGGACTATCTACACGTATCATAATGGAATAACTATCTTGGGACCACTATCTGTTGGATGCATGCGGTTCTGAGAACTATGTAGATAAATGTGCTTGTCCTCTTCAACCAAAACATGAACATGTTTGAATGAAAACCTCAATCTTTGTTGCTAAATATATATTTTTTATAAAGAGTATACCATAGTTGGCATGGTGAGTAACCATAAAAACCTAATGCCAACTCTTCGACTGCATTCCACGAGGCCAATTGGGATATACTACAGCAATTTTGAATTTGTACAAGTAAACAGGCATGCACATGGGGCTGGCAAGATGGTCTGGAGGTACGCACACTCACCTCTCAGGCGTCGAGCCTGGGTTTGAATCCCGACCCAGCTATAAACTGCCATCCTGGTGTTTCATAGGCAAGGCGATTCATCAATGAGCATGCCGTTAAACTGGGTGTCCCATCTGCCGATATTAGATAGTGGACATTAAAGCTCCCACAGTGTAATTCATGAAGAGTGGATGAGCTAATGTCGGCACCCTAAGCAAATGATAAATTCCTGCCCGAACCTTAGTTGAACATCAGGCCTGGCCAGCCGGTTCATGAAAGACTTGGGCCAAAACTCCCCCCGGCCGATCTCACAAGAACATAGGAGGTGGAGGTGGAGGAGAAGATATGCACACATTTATATTTCTTTGAGTTATTGCACTTTCTGGAGATACTTAACATTTTTCTGATAAATTGTGAATGTTTTGTTGTTTAGAGTTTTTTTTGCCATTTGTATCTCTCATTGAAGTTTAAGATAACCTGCAAAAGTGAAAAAACAATTATTTCGTTCCTTCATCCTCACTCCCCAGTTATGTTCTGAAAAGAAATCTTGTATTATTGTACATCGCTCCTTCCCAATTCCACATCGAGGTGATGCATGACGTCATCGCTGGAGGGAGTACTCAGTTTTTACTCGGTTTGTTTTCTTGTTTGTTTGTCCGGGTGGTATCTCAGCCATCCTTTGGGCTAGAAAGCTGAAATTTGGGAACAAAAGTAAAGATGTGCTTTGGAAAAGAAGTTAATTTTTTATTTTTTGATTAATCAATTAATTGATGAATTACTTAAGTATTATTGATTTCTTAATTACTTTTTTATTTTCTTTGCATGTGTTTGCACATTTGCACGTGTATTTATTCCCTAAATTTGGCAGTCATACCGGCACCACCAAGAAACCGGCTCGGCGAAGCTGCCTCTGTTTCAGTGCAGAAAGGCCATGTAGGTCATGAGACTGCAGAAGGAAGTGAGTGAAATCATAGGCTAGGAATGCAACCCTGGTGGGGAAGAGAAAAAAAACAAAAGGAACAAATGATAATCAAACAGGGAGAAAATATAAAACAATTCCAACCGAAGAGCAATGACAGACTTTAGCAGAGTATTCGGTTGACACACGAAAAGCAGTAATACACAATCATCTTGGCGTTAATACATTGTGGCGGCTGTATTGTTCACATTTCATCATAATATGGCACTTATGTATGCCACACTTAATGAGGGAGGAGAAGGGAGAGTGAGGAGGTGAAGGAGAAAAGAGAAAGGAGGGAGGGGGAACGGAGGGTGGGGAGTGAGGAGGTGGGAAGGGAAGGCAGCGAGAGGTGAGATGAAGGGAAGTCAGATATGCGGGTGGAGCGTTAATTATGATTTATAATGCTCATCGAAATGCTTCTACAGAGAATAACAGTGAAGATGGAAATAATATAAAGTTGTTGTCTTGTTGTTTTCTTTCGGCTGCCCGTTAGGGGTCGCCACAGCAGATCATCCGTTATGATCCGCATACTGATTTGGCACAGTTTACGCCGGATGCCCTTCCTGACGCAACCTGGTCGCCTCTTACGACACAGGATAAGGGTTGGGTTTCGCCATGATTCCGGGCTGCCCTACACCCTCTCATAGCGCGGCCCAGCGCAGAGCGCCCGTCCTCAAGCGATTCCTCAACCCAAGCCTCCGAGTAGCCGGATTACAGGCGCACGCCACTATGCCCGGTCATGTAAATAATATAAAGTCTGAAATCCAATTTCGACCGGACTTACTATAAATACCGCCCAAACATGTCCGGAGATGAATGCATCCGAAGTTAACCAGTCCGGAGACAAACACTGCCAGACGCTTCCGGAGACAAACATCGCTTGGACACGTCCAGAGACAAACACCATCCGGACACAAACACCGCCTATATGCGTGCAGGGAGAAACACCGCCTGGATGTGTCTGGAGACAAACACCACCCAGACGCATCGAAGACAAGCCCGTCCAGAGATGGCCGGAGAGAAATACACCCGGACATGTCCAGAGACAAACTCCATCCAAAAATAAACACTGCCCGGCCATAACACCATCTCAGACATGTATGGTGTAACCACACCCGGATATGTCTACAAACAGAGAGAGAGAGAGAGAGAGTGGGGGGGGAGGGGAGGGAGAGATGGGGAGAGGGGTGTGGGAGAGAGAGGGGGAGGAAAGGGGGAGTGAAAGAGCGTGTAGGAGGGGGTACGCAACGTGTATGCACCTTCAATTCCCTATAATCGTGGAATGCTTTTCTGATGACGAACATACGGAAATCTCCGAATGGGTCGGAACAAAAATACGGATTTCCGTTCTATACGGAAGGAGATTCACCCGTGTTGTCATGTTGCACAATAGGGAAGGGAATCTGGCGGTGTTCTGTGAGCATGAATCAGTACTCCCACCACCATCAATGAAGCACACTTATGACAAGGCAGCTCTTCTGAACATTATTCTCCAAGAGGTAAATATGAACAAAGACCACGCTGAGGCTGAACATCCAATTCCTCCGACGTCCTACGGAGCTATTGTCATTGACGGAGGACTTCTCATACACTCACTGATTCCAAAGCCAACCTGCACTAAATTTGATGACACTTTTTTAACCACTGTTCTAGCCACACTTGAGATCTCAACTGCATAGCTGTGATCAACTCCACATTGTTACCCTTGCCGAACGAGAGGGGATTGCGTTTGGGTCCATTTGTTAGTTGCAAAATTGAAGATTTTTCAAGTACATTGGTCAGTCGATTTTGTTATTGTCTGTCTGTTTATCACGCACAGGTCACAAATTATAAATCGATCTTCACAAAACTTCGCCAGATGGTCGAGTTTGTCATAAGGAAGAAGCCTATTGTTTTTGAGGTCAAAAGGTCAACAACTAAGGTGGTTTTTCTAAAATCCTCAATTTTCATCCAATTGACTTGAAATTTGAAGAGGGTTTATATTTCAGGCCATTGAATTCAACCATCCAATTATTTTTGAGGTCAACATTGACCAAAAGGTCAACATAGGCCCAAGGTCAACAACTAAGGTGGTATTTCTAAAATTGTCAATTTTCATCCAATTGACATTTTTTGAATTAGCAATTCCATAAAATTTGAAGAGGATTTGCAAATTTGGTTATTAAATTCAAGCACCAATAATTATTTTTGAGGTCAAATTGGTTTTATGGATTTTGCAAGTATCATGCTCTGCATTACGTCTTCTTCTTCTTGTTTGTCTGTCTGTTTGTTTGTTTGTTTGTCCGCACAGAACTTTCGTGTTTTTCTCTGCAACCGCTTGTCGGATTGAAGACAAATTTTCACCATTGGTGTGACTACTCATGTAGAATGTTTTTAATGATAATTATGACGTCACAGGTCACGTGTGGCAGCCATGTTGGAAAACAGAAAAAAAACTTTGGACCTCTGTATCTCTGAAACCGCACCAAGGACAAAATTGAAATTGGCACATGGCAAGTTCTCCTCATGGGATGAGTGTGATTTTTTTTTCTGATGTCATGGGTGCCTTCATTATGACGTCGTGATTGCATATGTGAATGCTACATCTGATCTATGAACATTGTTGATGGGCATCTAAGGATAAATGGTCCACAAAATTTTTTTATGACATCATTGGTAACGTGATTCAGCAGCCATATTGTTAAAAAAAAAAAATAAATATATATATATATATATATATATATATATATATATATATATATATTATATATATATATATATATATATATATATATACTCTGAAATGGCTGAACCGGTCATCACTAACAGCAGTTATAAAGTGCAGTTTTAAATATGTCTCTTATTAATTACGTAACAGCCAGACCACAACACCACACAATGCACCACCCAAAACAAGTCCTGGTGAGGGTCTGCAATCTCTGATTGCTCTTTTTCTTGTTTGGGATTGGTATTTTGAGAAAGGTATCAAAGCTGAAACTAGATCAAAGAGAGGTGTCTCAACATCAGGAACTCGCAAACGTGTGCTGCATGCCACACGAGTCCCACATGGCCCTCAACGATGGAAACAATTCCTCTCTGATTCAAGTAGTAAAGAAGAACTGTTTGAGTACCTCTCTCTGGATGTAAGCAAGGATGGATACAATGATGACAAACATCTTCTGGTGACCTTAAAGTACAGTCATACCTGCAATCATGAGGAAGCCAATACACCTTTCATCATACATCTTATGGCCACTGCAAGGACATGCCAATCTCTTCTCGTCCGGAGTGGTGACACATGTTCTGGTCATCACCGTTGCTCAGCTGGCTACTAATGACCGAATGTACCCTGGTGGTGAACTCTGAGTGGCCTTCAAAAGAGGGAAGGACACCTCCTTCCTGAAAGTGAATGCTATCAGCCACTCTATTACACCACAATGGACAAGAGCTCTTGCCTTCTTTCATGCCATCTCAAGCTGTGATTCCACCAGGAGCCTAAAAATGAAGGGGAAATGGATGTGGTGGAATGCCTGGTAAAGGATTCCTGAAGTCACAGAAGCTCTTCAGTGCCGCAGATCAGCCATTTGCAGAAACCAGCGAAGAACACTAAACTGTCCTGGAATGGATGGTTTGCAGCATGTATGACCAAACAGGAAAAAATTGGCAGTTCCATAAACGACCTTCGGTGCTCCCTCTTCTCCGAGAAGAGCTGCAATCTAGAGCGGGTTCCACCCACACAGGATGCATGGTGGCTTCACATTCGGAGGACAGCATTCCAGACTGCTCTGTGGGCCACAAGTGGGGCTGCTCTGTGGGCCACCACAAGATCAAGACCCTCTCCAGTTTGGACGAAAGAAGGAGAGAGAGGGTGGTGCACTGGTGCCCATCTGGACCACAAGCAGGACGGCTGGGGAGGCCTTTGAGGGAAATGTAACCTGCAGTTGCCGAGGGAGATGTCCATCAGACAAGCGCAGGATGTGTTCTTGCTGCCGGGCCCAGCTCAAGTGTACAAGACGCTGCAAATGCATTTGTTCTTCAATCTCCACCGAGCAAGGGTTCATCATTTATTTCTTACTAAAACTATTTTGTAATTTTCTTCTCAATACAATAAAAACTAGAAGGGCACTCGGTGGAGCGCATCCCTCCGCCATGTAATGACTGATCCATGAGAACATATCGGGCCCAATACATTTTTGAAATATGATGCTATGATATGATGCCACTTTAAAAATTAAATAATTCCCGTATCCAGATCTGGATCCGGATCTTTACCAAAATTGAACCAATTTGTCCTTGTCACACACACATGTCCAGCAAGTTTCGTCCGAATCCGTCCACAACCTATTGAGATATCTTGCTCTATATCATCTTTAGCTCTGTCTCTCAATGGTGAAGAATCGCTTAAAAAATTTGAGTAGCCGGATCTGGATCTGGATCTGGATCTGGATCTTCACCAAAATCTAATCAGTTCGTCCTTGTCACACACCCAACATGCCCACAAAATTTCATCCAGATCTGTCCACAACTTTTTGAGATATCCTGTACACAGACAGACAGACAGACAGAAAGGGGTGAAAACACAACCTCCTTCACCTTCGGTGAAGGTAGGTAACAAACAGACAAACAGTGTGGCACAGTTGCTTTTGACAGTGTGGCAGACACTTCAGGTTTTTGACTCATCTATCATCAGAGCAAAAGGGATAACACCCGAAACATCAGCTCTCCTTGCTTCCCATGGCGGTTAGCACATCTCACTCAAACGTTCTATTGACGTCATTTGTGACAGCATTTAAACAAGAACAAATACATTATGGGGGTACAAATACATGATCTTTTCATGTTATACAAATAGTTTTATTCAATGATTATTAAGTTGAAAATTGAAGCTCCTTTCTTAATTATTTAATGCATATCATATGAAGTGTTCCATAGTGATGCTATGTAACTATGACAATGACGATAATTAATCAAACAAATGATCTCCATTGTAAGCTGAGAGGAAATGATGATTAATTAAAACATGTCCCTTAAATCAACACTGACCTACGTGCTCCAACAGGCAGTGGTCTTAAGCCATTGTTGTCTACCAGGTGAGGCGCTTCAAACTCGTGTAATGGCATTGGTGTCCCGTTTGAGTTCAGTAATACTTCAGCATCTGCAAGAGGGATAAGAAAGTAAGAAAAATAAACAAACATGTGATTTTCGATGCGAGTATCATTTTCAAATTCTTGCCATGCCACTCCCCTATTGGCTCATAGTGTGCATCTACCACCTCACTGCCGACTGGTCGCACACGTCCCCGCCTTACTGCCGCCGCTTCACCCTGCGTATCCTGTCTCACCATGCACATCCCCGTCGCTTGGACACACGGGTCCCGCCTTTCAGCCATCTGGACTGGAAGTGTGCGTCATCCCCCTCGTCTCGCCAGGCTGCTTGCACCTTGACCCACCTAATCACCGGTCAGTGTCCCATGCCCTCACCTCACCAGTTGACGACCTAAGTCTTTTCCTCGCCACCACCTTCTCCTCACCACCCCCTCGATGCATGTGCACTCGCCTCGCCTCTGCCTGCATGCTCCCACACTCACCTCGCAACCGTCCTTCCCCACCCGTCCTTGCCTAGCCACCACTTGCCCAGCCACACTCTTGCATCACCACCGCATGCCTGCACCCACACCTTAGCACAACTTGCCTGCACCCTCACCTCACCACTGCTTGTTTGCACCCTCTGGTAGGCATTGCACATCAAATTATATAACCAGATGATAATTAATAACACCAGATTTTAAAAAAAACATCAGATGAAATTAAATGGATAAACCAAATTTACAGTGCAGGCATTTTGATTGAGGCAGAGTATAATCTATTAATGCCTGGTGTTGGCTTAATGGTTAGGGTGGTGGGCTTGTGATCCTAGGATCATGAGCTCAAATCCCACTCGGCTGTTGAATTAATACCAGGTGGGGTTGACTCTGCCTGTCATCCTTTCGAGGTCGGCAAAATGAGTGCCAGCTTGCTGGTATCCTGTGTCGGAGTGGCGACCCGTCCAGGATTGTGCCCAATAGCCAAGGAGACTGCTGAAGCAGCACCAACGCTCTGAACAGAGTATGGTCCCGATGGATGGATGGATGGATGGATGGATGGATTGGCTTAATGGTTAGGGTGGCAGGCTCGGGATCCTTGGGTCCAGAGTTGAAATCCTGCCCGGTGGTTGAATTAATACGAGGTGGGGTTGACTCAGCCTGTCATCCTTCGAAGATCGGCAAAATGAGTACCAGCTTGCTGGGATGATTAAGCCATCCCAGTATCCTGTGTCAGAGTGGTGATCCATCCGGGATTGTGCCCAATAGCCAAGGAGACTGCTTCGGCGGCACCGACACTCTGCACAGAGTATGGTCCCAATGGATGGATGGATAATCTATTATTGAAAGCTGAAGCGTCCATCCGTGTGTGCGTACATCACACTTTATTTGAAAGGGTTCCTGCTGTCATAGAATAATGAAAGTGGTACATTGGCAAGCTAATAATCAATTTACTTGGATTAAAAACTTGTGTTCTTTTAATCAACAATATGCCTGTTTTAAAAGCCAGTCTTTCCAGAGGAAGAACAAGAAGCAGGACTTGGAGATGGAATGTTATAACCCCCGGAGACAGCGGTGCTGTTTCCGGGGTTATAACCCCGCCGTCTCCGGGGTTATAACGCCGGCTGGCTCGGCACAGGTCTCGGGTTACGCGCCTCAGATCACGATACCAAAATACACCTGTGCCTTGCCAGCTGGTGGAATAGACCCCGGCTACAGACTGGATTTGTCAGAGACTGAGCGGAGTCTGCCAGTCCGTAGCCCTTTGGGTTTTATATCCAAATCGAGCGGATCGTTCCTCGGCGCGGCACGAATAAATTCAAGGCGGCAAAATCTCGTATAACTCAGCCAGATTTATGGGGACACATCGGGGAACACAACACAAGCAAAGCATTCACGACAATGTTATAATAAATCTATAACCCGTTCTTAACTAGGGAGCTACAGATTACGGTTTCGAAGGGAACCCTAGCGAAATAAACCTTAGACAACATGCAGACAAGACACGGACAACATGCAGACAAGACTTGCAGACAAGACACAGAGTACTTGCTCATGGACAAGAGGAAAAGTGTCAAAGGCACGAATGCGGCTCGTGACAAGCCGATGTCAACGGATTCGAGCAACCCAGCTCGAGCATGCAGCGTGGCAAAATGGTGGCGGCGTCCTCCTTTTGTCGCACCGCCCACGCACGCAGCCTCAGCGCGTTCAGCCCCCGTAAGGTCAACGGCACAAGAGCGGAAGGTCCACGGTGTGCTCCAGCCGGCTTTTCACAAGGTTCAGCATACGAATCCAGGCCTGGCCGTTCCTCTCTTACAGATCGCCGACCACATGCACTGCGAGTTACTCCCTCAGCAGATCGCCGACTGACGCTCAGGTTCAGTTACTCCTTCAGCAGATCGCCGACCGACGCTAGCAGTTTCTCCTCCAGCCGATGGCAGACAGACCTCTTGC
>CM068959.1:712393-723966 GCA_035128595.1 Eptatretus atami
ACTGTTTGAAACCAGCCCCATCTATCTCACCTTACTCAACGACATAATATGTTTGAAACCAGCCCACCTATCCTCACCTTACTAACGACATAATATTGTTTGAACCCAGCCCACCTATCCTCACCTTACTCAACGACATAATATTGTTTGAAACCAGCCCACCTATCCTCACCTTACTCAACGACATAATTTGTTTGAAACCAGCCCCCTATCCTCACCTTACTCAACGACCATAATATTGTTTGAAACCAGCCATCTGTCCTCACCTTACTCAACTACATCATATTGTTTGAAACCAGCCCACCTATCCTCACCTTACTCAACGACATAATATTGTTTGAAACCAGCCCATCTATCCTCACCTTACTCAACGACATAATACTGTTTGAAACCAGCCCACCTATCCTCACCTTACTCAACGACATAATATTGTTTGAAACCAGCCCATCTGTCCTCACCTTACTCAACGACATAATACTGTTTGAAACCAGCCCATCTATCCTCACCTTACTCAACGACATAATACTGTTTGAAACCAGCCCATCTATCCTCACCTTACTCAACGACATAATACTGTTTGAAACCAGCCCACCTATCCTCACCTTACTCAACGACATAATATTGTTTGAAACCAGCCCATCTATCCTCACCTTACTCAACCACATCATATTGTTTGAAACCAGCCGATCTATCCTCACCTTACTCAACTACATAATATTGTTTGAAACCAGCCCATCTATCCTCACCTTACTCAACCACATCATATTGTTGAAACCAGCCCATCTATCCTCACCTCAAACCACATAATATTGTTTGAAACCAGCCCATCTGTCCTCACCTTACTCACCACATCATATTGTTTGAAACCAGCCCATCTGTCCTCACCTTACTCAACCACATCATATTGTTTGAAACCAGCCCATCTGTCCTCACCTTACTCAACTACATCATATTGTTTGAAACCAGTCCATCTATCCTCACCTTACTCAACTACATAATATTGTTTGAAACCAGTCCACCTATCCTCACCTTACTCAACCACATCATATTGTTTGAAACCAGTCCACCTATCCTCACCTTACTCAACTACATCATATTGTTTGAAACCAGTCCATCTATCCTCACCTTACTCAACTACATAATATTGTTTGAAACCAGTCCACCTATCCTCACCTTACTCAACCACATCATATTGTTTGAAACCAGCCCATCTGTCCTCACCTTACTCAACTACATCATATTGTTTGAAACCAGCCCACCTATCCTACCTTACTCAACTACATCATATTGTTTGAAACCAGCCCACCTATCCTCACCTTACTCAACTACATAATATTGTTTGAAACCAGCCCATCTATCCTCACCTTACTCAACACATCATATTGTTTGAAACCAGTCCATCTGTCCTCACCTTACTCAACTACATCATACTGTTTGAAACCAGCCCATCTGTCCTCATCTTACTCAACTACATCATACTGTTTGAAACCAGCCCATCTGTCCTCACCTTACTCAACTACATCGTACATTGTTTGAAACCACCTACCTATCCTCACCTTACTCAACTACATCATACTGTTGAAACAGCCCATCTGTCCTCACCTTACTCAACTACATCATACTGTTTGAAACCAGCCCATCTGTCCTCATCTTACTCAACTACATCATACTGTTTGAAACCAGCCCATCTGTCCTCACTTACTCAACGACATAATACTGTTTGAAACCAGCCCACCTATCCTCACCTTACTCAACGACATAAATATGTTTGAAACCAGCCCATCTATCCTCACCTTACTCAACCACATCATATTGTTTGAAACCAGCCCGATCTATCCTCACCTTACTCAACTACATAATATTGTTTGAAACCAGCCCATCTATCCTCACCTTACTCAACCACATCATATTGTTTGAAACCAGCCCATCTATCCTCACCTTACTCAACCACATAATATTGTTTGAAACCAGCCCATCTTCCTCACCTTACTCAACCCAATCATATTGTTTGAAACCAGCCCATCTGTCCTCACCTTACTCAACCACATCATATTGTTTGAAACCAGCCCATCTGTCCTCACCTTACTCAACTACATCATATTGTTTGAAACCAGCCCACCTATCCTCACCTTACTCAACGACATAATATTGTTTGAAACCAGCCCACCTATCCTCACCTTACTCAACGACATAATATTGTTTGAAACCAGCCCATCTGTCCTCACCTTACTCAACTACATCATATTGTTTGAAACCAGCCCACCTATCCTCACTTACTCAACGACATAATTTGTTTGAACCAGCCCATCTGTCCTCACCTTACTCAACTACATCATACTGTTTGAAACCAGCCCATCTATCCTCACCTTACTCAACGACATAATACTGTTTGAAACCAGCCCATCTATCCTCACCTTACTCAACACATCATATTGTTTGAAACCAGCCCATCTATCCTCACCTTACTCAACGACATAATATGTTTGAAACCAGCCCATCTATCCTCACCTTACTCAACGACATATACTGTTTGAAACCAGCCCCCTATCCTCACCTTACTCAACGACATAATATTGTTTGAAACCAGCCATCTATCCTCACCTTACTCAACCACATCATATTGTTTGAAACCAGCCGATCTATCCTCACCTTACTCAACTACATAATATTGTTTGAAACCAGCCCATCTATCCTCACCTTACTCAACCACATCATATTGTTTGAAACCAGCCCATCTATCCTCACCTTACTACCACATATATATTGTTTGAAACCAGCCCATCTGTCCTCACCTTACTCAACCACATCAATATTGTTTGAAACCAGCCCATCTGTCCTCACCTTACTCAACCACATCATATTGTTTGAAACCAGCCCATCTGTCCTCACCTTACTCAACTACATCATATGTTTGAAACCAGTCCATCTATCCTCACCTTACTCAACTACATATATTGTTGAAACCAGTCCACCTATCCTCACCTTACTCAACCACATCATATTGTTTGAAACCAGTCCACCTATCCTCACCTTACTCAACTACATCATATTGTTTGAAACCAGTCCATCTATCCTCACCTTACTCAACTACATAATATTGTTTGAAACCAGTCCACCTATCCTCACCTTACTCAACCACATCATATTGTTTGAAACCAGCCCATCTGTCCTCACCTTACTCAACTACATCATATTGTTTGAAACCAGCCCACCTATCCTCACCTTACTCAACTACATCATATTGTTTGAAACCAGCCCACCTATCCTCACCTTACTCAACTACATAATATTGTTTGAAACCAGCCCTCTATCCTCACCTTACTCAACCACATCATATTGTTTGAAACCAGTCCATCTGTCCTCACCTTACTCAACTACATCATACTGTTTGAAACCAGCCCATCTGTCCTCATCTTACTCAACTACATCATACTGTTTGAAACCAGCCCATCTGTCCTCACCTTACTCAACTACATCGTACATTGTTTGAAACCAGCCTACCTATCCTCACCTTACTCAACTACATCATACTGTTTGAAACCAGCCCATCTGTCCTCACCTTACTCAACTACATCATACTGTTTGAAACCAGCCCATCTGTCCTCATCTTACTCAACTACATCATACTGTTTGAAACCAGCCCATCTGTCCTCACCTTACTCAACTACATCGTACATTGTTGAAACCAGCCCTACCTATCCTCACCTTACTCAACTACATCATACTGTTTGAAACCGGCCCATCTATCCTCACCTAACTCAACTATATCATTCTGTTTGAAACCGGCCCATCTATCCTCACCTAACTCAACTATATCATACTGTTTGAAACCAGCCCATATATCCTCACCTAACTCAACTATATCATACTGTTTGAAACCGGCCCATCTCTCCTCACCTTAATCAACTCTATCACACTGTTTGCGGCCTCACTCAACTATATCGTACACTGTTTGAAACCTTACTCAACTATATTGTACACTGTTTGAAACCATACTCAACTGTATTGTACTGTTTAAAACCATACCCAACTAAATCGCACTGTTTGAAACTTTACATAACTACATATATATATATATATATATATATATATATATATATATATATATATATATATATATATATATATATATATATATATTTACTGTTTGAAACCGGCCCATCCTTCCTCACCCTGCTCAATTATATCACACTGTTTGCACATTGGGCTTGATTCGTAGTATTCCTCTCGGACAATTGTAGACGCCGGCAAGGACCGACGGACGGATGCATGGATGGCTGGACGCAGGCATGCCAAACTGAGCCGATTTGATATTATAGATATAGATGCCCAAGACCAAGGACACTACAGCAATGACTTTAAGAAAATGGTGGACTGAGTCATTTGGCCAAGTGGAGGTTCTCCAAGGTAGAAACACAAAGTATGAGCCACCTCCTATCAGGATGTAAAAAGCTCATGTCATACACTGTTTGAAACACAACACACACACACACACACACACACACACACACACACACACACACACACCAACACACACACACACACACAGTAAAGCAGGAGCATCTGTTCTGTCTGTCCATCCTCAGTTTTGGGGATAGGCCCGCCAAACCTTCTGTGGAACGTTTTGGGGTCCCAGCCGATATCCGAACGTGGTAATGGGGCAGATAACAGCAATTCTTGAGAGGAATCGTGCAAATGATGATACAAGCATCAAATTTGGCACATTTGTTCTCCTGGGGATTCTAATCAAATCTGCCTGATTGGCCATTTGAAAATCCAAATTTTGAAAAAATTTGAAAAAAAAAAAACTTCAAAAAAGTCAAGATCACGAATCAATGTTGGATGCTGGCTGAGATTGGTGAATGTTTCAGAAACATCATCAACGACGTTCCAAGTCTGCCTTGCAGTTTTCTTCCCTTTACCGTCGAAGGCAGACACGACGCTCGCATCCAGTGAACGCATGGAAGTATGGGATCCCTCTAGCTTTCTCAGCCCTATTGCAGAAACTACCTCATGGACTGGAATCCATCGCACCTTGGCTCCTTGGCCAAAGGCAATCCACATGTTCTCAAAGACCTAGTTCCTGTAAGGATGGCAGTACAGATATTGCTATTGACTAGTACGTCCGTGTCCATTAGCCTTAATGATAATGGACTTGCTACCATCCGTCGTTGCATCCCTGGCGTGTACAAATATTCGAGTGTCAGCTTTCTTCATGACAACATGGAGACACAGCATCCAGTGACTTCCTTGTGTTGCTAATGGCATCTTCTCCTTTTGTGACAATGACTGTGCTTGTCGTCTGTGGCTTCACACATCTTTTCCACAAGGAAGTGAAACAGCTCAGTCTTGTTGCGTCATCTCGAAGAAAGCTTCTCCAGTTACTTGGGGTCTTACTGGTTCTGTCACTCTTCTTCTGATTCCTTGCCCCCTTTTCGACCTTGCCTCGGACTTCAGACTTGACTTCTTGTACACATCAAACACTACGTCCACCCTCTCGTACCTGGCACCATAGGATTCCACCTTTGGATGATGTCTTCTTTAGCATAGTCATCAAATATCATTGAAGTGCGTGAAGGTAGGGCATTGATAAGTGCTGAGCCATCAATGATGACTGTGTCTCCCCTTGGTTCTCTGTCTGGGATGTTCACTTGTGCTTCAAGAATTTCAGCCAGCTGTGACTTCAAATTTTTTTGAAATTTTTTTTTTTCTTCAAATTTTTCAAAATTTGGATTTTCAAATGGCCAATCGGGCAGATTTGATCAGAAAACCCTGCAGACAGAAATGCCCAATTTGATGCTTGTATCATAATTTGTATGATTTTCTACTGTCTACTAACACAAGATTGTTGCCAAGCAAGACAATCTCAAGGCTACAAGTCCATCTCCAGATACCTTGATGTTCTGTGTCCACCATAACGCAATGTTATCAGAAAGTTTTATGGCCATGGCACTGTAGCCAACCTCCCTGGATATGGCTGCAAGAGAAAACTTGATCGAAGATTGCAGCAAAGGATGTTTGTGGAGAAAGCACCTCGATCACTGCCAAACAGATTCAAGCTGACCTTCAGACACAAGGTATTGACAGTTTCAACTCGCACCATCCGTCGCCAACTTCAATGAAGGGGGTTCTATGGTAGGAGACCCAGGAGGACCCCTCTGCTGAAGGAGAGACATAAGAAAGCCCGAATGGAGTTTTCCAAAAAACACCTGAACAAGCCAACATCCTTCTTGGAGAAAGTTCGTCGACAGATGACACCACAATTAGAGCTTTTCGTAAAGCACATCATCTAGACATTTACAGAAAACAAATGAAGCCTTTCAAAGAAAAGAACACCTTCCCTACAGTCAAACATGTAGGAGGTTCAGTGATGTTTTAGGGTTGCTGTGCTGCCTCTGGCACTGGGTGTGTGGGCCTTGCATGTGTGCATGGCATCATGAAATCAGGAGAATACCAGGGCATTTTTGGAGCACAATTTTCAACCCAGGTCAGAAAGCTGGGTCTCTGTCGAAGGTCATGGGTCTTGCAGCAGGACAATGACCCCAAACACACTTCAAAGAGCACCCAGGAATAGTCCAAGACAAAACGCTGGACTGTTCTGAAGTGGCCAGCAATGAGTTCAGATCTAAATCCCATTGCACACCTGTGAGAGATCTGAAGACAGCATTTGGGAGAAGGCACCTCTTCAAATCTGGGAGAACTGGAGCAGTTTGCACAAGAAGAGTGGGACAAACTGCCAGTAGAAGAGGTGTAGGAAGCCTCATTATGGCTATAGGAAGTGCTTGACTGCAGTTATTTTCTCAAAAGGCTGTAATACCAAATATTAAGTCGAGGGTGTCAATAATTTTTATCACTGCCATTTATTTTTATTTTCTGATTTCAAAGGATATATTAAGTTCTAAATAAAAAACAAAGGTTCTGTAATATGAACAGTGAAATAAACAATTGTGGAGACCAAATACTTTTGTCAATTTCAACTTTTTTTTTCGAGAAAATTGTGAGTTATTTGAAAAAGTGCAAGGGTGCCAATATTTTTGGCCATGACTGTATTATCCATTTTTAAAAAATTATTATTTCACACAACTTCCAATGCTATGGGAACCTTTTTACATGAAACACACCAAACTTAAATAAGAGATTACAATGGCATCTAAAAACCTTCTCAGATTACGCGAATCAAACCTTAGCACAATAACCCCTCTAATATGATGGAATACATCTTCTCTACACGAACCACAAAATCTCCTTAACAGAACAATTCAAATCTAATAAGCTGAGATGAAAACAATTGTAGCAAATCTTTACTGGTGCATTACTAGATAGAAACATATACAAAACAGGAAAACTAAAATGGTCAACTTTATGATACAGCGTTGTACTAAGACAATTATTTCCAACTCGAACTAACACATCCAGATATGCCACTACAATATCATCATTACTAATTATCTGCTATTAGGCTTTTTGGATAAATCCTGTGAATCAGCCAATCAAAAAACTTGTAATTAATCACACAAATATCATCAATACAACAAGTAAAGATAATATATTTTAGGCGAAACCTAACTTCTTCTCTTTCATCAACTTCTGCACAAATGAAACTCACAATAAACTAGGAAAATGTCCACATAATAGGGGGCATTTTGAATCCCATTTGAATGCATTTTATTTGTTGAAATATTTTACAACCAAAAGATACAAAAGTGTTTAAACAAAACATAATTAACAGCATCTTTACATTTTTGTTGATCAAAAAATTGAAACCCATATATTTTTTCTTCGAAAAGAATGAGCAATCAAACCTGACACAATAAAAATTTATTATTCGAGCTAAAACTTTATCAACAAGTTAAAAAAGACGACATAAAATGTCATAGCCCCCATTGTTTTAGTAATTTTGCTGAACGGAGTTAAAGGGCTCGCCATATTTTTGTACAACTAAAATGGCCACCAGTCTACAAGTCGGCCATTTTTGATCAGGTCAAAAATATAGTGAGGTGCACTGGTACGCCATCATGTGCTGTGCTTGTGCAAGTTTGAAACAAATCAGACCATGCATGTTGAGAAATGGTTGGGGACACATTTAAGTAACAAAATAACCGCCAGTTGCTATGTTGGCTCTGATCTCGAAAAAAAAATGACCTGCATACGTAAGCAAGCTTTCGATATGGTCTGGCATCCTGCACTGCTCACCATTCTCTCTTCTTATGGTATCCAAGGTAATCTCCACTCATGGCTCGCAGACATCTCTCCTGTCACAGTCAATACGTGGCTCTTGATGGAATTCTCTCATCTCTCTTTTTACCATCCAGGCTGGAGTTCATCAAGGTAGAGTTCTTGGCCTTGCTTTTTCTGCTTTTCATCAATAATCTCTCAGATTCCCTGGAAAATCATCTTTATCTCTTTGCTGATGACTCTACCCTTTGCCGTACCATCTCTCATCCGTCTGATCGGCATGCAGCAGCCTTTTCACTCTCTGCAGACCTGGATAAAATTGCAAGCTGGTCAAACACTTGGAACATGTCTTTCAATCCTGACAAATCTCACACCCTCACTATGTCTCTTCAAGGACTGTCTGGAACCCCTCCCACCCCCACCCCCTCACCCTCTCCCATATACTTTCTCAACAATCCCCTTGAAGAAGTCCTTTCATTCAAGCTTTTGGGTCTCATTATCTGCCACAATCTTTCCTGAGAAAGCCACATTTCACAAACAGGCCTCCAAAGCCAGTTGCCGACTGGGAATTCTATGTCGTGCAAAGTCCTCCTTGGCACACCTGAGCTTCTAACTATTTACAAAGCTTTCATTCTGCAGTCTGATGGAGTACTGCTACTCCTATGGGGAGGTGCTCCTGCCTCACACCTAGCTCGATTCACGCTGTGGAAACCAAGGCTTTTGGGATCATTGGCATCTACCGCGATGAAACTAAGACTTTGGGTCGCTCACTCAAACCGGAGGCAGGTCGGTGGTCTTTCGGTCTTCTGCTGTGTCGTCTCCGGCCTTGCCCCACTGCTCTGTCTGTAATCTTCCCCCCTATATTTCCTCAGGGTGCTCAAGGTCCGCCAAAAACCCCCTTCTTGTGAAACTTCCAAAATCAAGAAATCACTGCTCACCTTCCTCGTTTTCTCTGCCACTGGAACAAACTCCCACACTCTCTTCATCCCACTCCTCCCACCAGGTCTTCAAAACAGTTCAGCACGATCCTATGTCTTCCCCCATCCAAAAATCTGATCTTTACTACCCTGTTAATCCACCCAAACCCACCTCCCTTAAAATTCCCTGTCTTTCCTTTCCTGAAAGTTCCTGTAGTACTATCTTGTTTACCCCATGTTCCCTGCCCCATCCCTCTCCCTTCCACAAGATCTAATGTTTCTGTTCCCCACTGTTTAATCCTTCCCTCTCCCACCCCTCTTGTCTCCTGCCTTGTTATATGTTTATGTGTTTGTCTGTGTGCCAAGTTTGAACAACATCCGGTAAATGCACGTCTGAGAATTGGTTAAGGATGTGTTCAACGTGGGTTTTTTTTTATAACTAAAATGGCCGCCATCGGCCATCTTGGATTCTGAACTCGAAAAAAAAAAGACATGCATATGTGTACCATCAATGTGTTGTCTTTTGCCAAGTACGAACAAAATCGGTCCGTACATGTCAGAGATATGGTTGCGGATGTACGGACGCATGCACAGACACGAAAATTGAGACCAAATCCATAAGCCCCCGTTTTCGGAATCAGTCCAACGGGGGCTAATAACACGAAAGTTATTTCACCACCACCATCTCTGATCTTCCCCCATCCAAAACCTCGATCTTTTCTATGCCCGTTAATCCACCCCAAACCCACCTCCTTCAAATTCCCTGCTTTCCTTCCTGAAAGTCCTGTAATGTCCATCTTTTATACCCATGTTCCCCGCCCCATCCCTCTCCCTTCCACAGATCTCCTAATGTCTCTGTTCCCCGTTGTTTTGTCCTTCCCTCTCCGCCCCTCTTGTCTATGCCCCCTTGCTGTGCATTGTGTGTTTGCTCTCATACGAACCTCGACAATGTATCTAAAAAAACAATGTATCAACTCGAAAATGTAACAAATACAATTTTTTTTCAAAAAATGAGTGCATCCTTAGCCAGTACTAAATCCAAATTGTATCAAAGTAAGAAAAAGCAAAATCGTCAACAGATTTAATACTGAGGAATCTAATCCTATCTAAAAACTCTAAAGTGTAATTAATACTCCAGTAAGTGTTAATTCAGAATTCTTACTAGTTACTAAACAATATTTCCTAAATTGCTCCCCTAACCACTCGCAAACCTGAGTTAACCATAACTGGCAATTGTTTCAAAGTACATTGCCTAGCTCCCGCTATAAACCAAAATTTATCTGGGATTTTTGTGAAGCTTTAGGGATCCAGAAAAAACGGGGAATAGATAAATTTAGCTCCTTACATTTAATGTTATAATTATTACTCAAAACTTCCTGATGCCAGCTATAATGTCTAGAGAAGCTTTTTGACATGTACATATGTGCTATTTCCTGTACTTGTGAAAGTAACTCCATCAATACCTCACTCCCTTAATACAACCTCTATGTAAAATTTTTTTTTAACTACCACAAAATTATGAACTGCTTATCTGCGGAGCTATACATTACTTCTCATGGCATATCCTGAATATCCCTTACGAAGTTTAATCTTACTCAACAATGGTGTTGACCTATCCTTGGAAAACAAGCCTCGACTTACTAAAATACTTAAGAATAATCCTGTTGTCCAAAATTTCTACAACCCCTCTCATACCATGGAATAAAATCATTTGTAGGTAACCTAAACTTTTTACACATTTTATTATATAAATTCAGAAACACAATTAACAATAGATCTAATACAACTCCATGGCCGAATCACTGGTTCCCGATTCCCGAAACACCAACAGCAGGGTTGCGGGACAACACAGGAATGAGGGCAAGAGAGGACTCATGGGGTGGAAATTATGTCGTTGAGTAAGGTGAGGATAGGTGGGCTGGTTTCAATCTACATTAAAACAAAAACTCTTTCTCCTTCGTCTTCTTCTTCACTCGTAATAATGGTGAGTCTCATTCAATCCCATTTCTCAAATCGATTAGATTCAGAAAACGCTTCCTACATTCAATCCTTTTTTTGTTTTCAACATTTCCATTTTCTTCATACAACAGTAATATATCGCCCGATCAAACAGTATTTCTGATTATACACCGCCTTTTATTCCATTTGCAACGAAGGTGAGAAATGGATCCCCAAAAAAGCAGCTGATATTTCAATGATTTATCCCCGCGATTTTTGAAGGGTGAAAGTAAATTTTTCGCCGGGTACCCATTCCAATTTATGACGATTCGTTCTACATCCCGTTAAGCTGACCTCTTCTTCGCCGCTCCAAAGAGCCTCCTTTGTGCACTCCCAATCTGCTCAACTCTTCTTCATTTTTTTTTTTAACCTTCCTGCTCCAGCATTTTCCCAGTTCTCAATCAGTGTTTTTCTGTTCGCATTGTTGTTTTGGTTGTTTTGGTTGTTTTGGTCATTCATGGTTGTTTTGGTTTCTTATGTGAC
>CM068959.1:723976-738712 GCA_035128595.1 Eptatretus atami
TGCACCTGTCTGGAGATTTTTTGTCAGTTGGGTTCAGGATATCTTCTCTGGTTTGGTGTTGTCGATGCAACTTCTCCAAAATTAGCATAGTGGGTTTGAGGGTAATAAAAATAATTATAAAATATTGCCAATTAAACTTGATTAAAATAAATTTATTGTTATAAACCTTAAATGGAAAATGTACTTAAATATGACATGATTATTACAATTCTATGTGCTTGAACATGTATCTATTTTAATAACATATTGTTGCGGTTCTGGGAACCACATCCCTCCAAGGCAATGGCATCCAACATACGGTGGTCCCCAGACAGTTATTTCATTAATATACGTACAGTTAGACCCTTCCTTCTTGTTTAATGGGACAAACGGGATAAAGTGCGTCGTGTGGATCTCATAGTTAGGTCTGATTATATCTCCAACTTAATTCCTACTCTTTTCCCCTTATTCCCGAGATAAATCCAAGCGACGGCCGCCTGTAAAAGCCACGGCCACGCCCTTCACTGTAAGAATGCGTCCTCGCAAAAGTCAACACAAGCATCGACAGCCCGTGTCATGCCCAGCAGGATAGAAAAGCAGACCACCACCACCACCACTTAGCTGCACGGAACACGTGCAGCACAGCGATAATCTCCCCCACTGTTCAGGAGAGCACAAGCATCAACAACACGATGGGACAGGTGCGAGGATGCGGTGTTAGAGGCCGACAGTAGAACCAAACAACCTCGCTCCCGCCGTACAGGATGCATGCGGCATGTTCTTTTCAACCCATTTCTCCATCTAATACTTATATCTATACTCTTTTCAACCCGAATCTATATCTATTAATCCAATCTTTTCCTTCAATTCATGGCACGGATCGGGGTTTCCACCATGCACATGCACACACACCGCCTGTGAGAGATAACCACAAGCACGATGGCAGACACGGGCGCAGCTTGTAATAAATAACCGCATGTATGATAACGGACCCGTGCGCACTGTACGGGGCATGCATAGCGCATCTCTTCATTCGGGTCTGCGCATGGGGTTACAATAACGTCTTACCGTCGGTCTTCACTCACCACAACAGCCACAAATGTCTCCCGCGGATGGCAGACATCCTCCCGCACCTCCGCCTCGATACAGCTGCTACCAAACAGAGGCATGCAGTACGGCCCGGATCACTAGGGCCGCATGGCATACGGACAAAGCAAGCACATTGACTAGCACTAACCGCGGGTCGCCGGGGGTGCCCGGGCAGGCATGCAGGACCGACGCGACCCTCGGCCGGTCGCTGTGGCACGGCCCGGGAGTTCGGTGCAAGAATATTCCGCAGCTCAGCTATGGCTTGCCAGATGTAAAGTAAGGCCGCTTCCAGACATGGCGACCGGGCTGTGCGGTGGCCAGGGCCCAATCAGAGCGCCCGATTCGGGTCGTCACCCCCACCCCGCATGACAAGGTCTATAAAAGGACGGGTCGAGGGGCCGTCCATTCGTTCCTATCTGCGTTCCTGCTAGTCGTTCTTGTCTGCTGGTTCCTGTTCTGCTCGTCGTTCCTGTCTGCTGGTTCCTGCTCGTCGTTCCTGCACGTCCTTCTCTTCCCCTCTGTCTGGCCTGGGATCAATCTCTGCATTCGCCTGCTGCTCCGCCTTCTCATCTGCCACTCCGCTCACTCACTCGATCTCGATCTTCGCCTCACTATCTCTGGAATCCCTACATTCGCCGTCTGGATCTGCTGACTCCAACTGCTTTCCTCTCGATCTTTGACTTTGCGTGCTGACTCCGCCCTTCCACTGCCCACCCGCCTGCTTCTCGCCCTTTCTCTGGATCGGCGCACGTGCTGCGCTGATATCGTGATCAAGCAGGAGACAACGCGCCAACCCTCGAACTGGGATCGCTCGGCAGAGCGTCCCCCAAAACGTACTGAGTAGCATGGTCAGTCAACCATGTAAGGTATTACGAGATCGTTAGCCTCATCTCCTCTCCTTTCTTGAGATTAACTCCTCTTCATCGGTGTGTGTGTGTGTCATGGCGCCTGTCCTCACATAAGTTAAGATTACAGAAGATATATCGGGATCGGTCTGCTCTGTCTGTTTTTGTAAGCTGCTTGTTTTATTGTCGCACCTCATATCTCTTGCTCTCTCTACTTACCCACAACAATAAACTACATTCACTGCGCCACATATTTTTCCTCGCCTGCCTGTAATAAATCCTTTTGTACAAATATTCCCAGCTCGTTTTTGTCTTTTCTTTCATTGATCCAGCATGGTCCATATCCTAGCCTAGCCGGGACTTTATTCCCAATGATCCGTTCCTTTTAGCCGGTACGTCCTTGGCAGTGTCACTCAGCTGCATCTGATCCGGTAAAAGTGATCCGCTTCAGACAAGGCGTACCGAGGGCGTGTCCCCCGGTAATTAGATCACGTGATTATATATAATTCGTTTTTAGGTAACCGGATAAACTGTAGAGTGTAGACGGAGGACCCGAAGTCATGTGGTTGAGTTATTGGCGATCACGGTCGGTTAGCGACACGCCGCGTCACGGAATTATCCGTGTGCGACGGCCTGCGATTCCGGGGAGTCTGGTGGGAACCCGAGATAGCTTCCCCCCCCCCCCCCCCCCCCCCCGGTGGTTCTTACCCAGCCCCAGCCCGCAACAATCTATTTGCATTTTAAATGACCTTATATCTCTTTTCTGTATTGAAAGATGATAAATCTGCCCAGTAAAGGTGTCCAAAACAGATTGACCTTCAAGTAATCATTAATTATTATTCAATATCGTAGAATTGCCTATTGTTTAAATCTATTCTGCTAAGGGATTTTTATGAAACTAGTGCATGCCCGTACGTGCGTGGCCGTACGTGCAAACAAAACAAAAAACTTTCAAAACAAACAACCACACAGGCCGTTCCTTCGCTCTCGTAAACACACACACACACACACACACACACACACACACACAACACACACACACACACACACACACACACCAGATTGCTGGAATTATAGATATATGAAATTAGGTCAATGAGATGACAAATGAAGGGGTTGAATGCAGACTGCAGAGCAATGAGTAGGAAACCCGTCGTTGTGAATCGTTTTTACCACCAAATTGAGATGTATTTCGTTGGCAAGCATGTTGAGTAGAGCTGAATTCCTAACACTTCCAAAGGCCACACCGTTTTGACAATTGGAAACAAAAAAAGTTGTGCACTTTTTTTGATAAATTATTTTCGAACATTTTTCTTCAATAAATAAATAATAATAAAAATTGTCTCCATGTACACACCTTTATCTCGTTAGCACTTCTTCATAAACAACATTGCTGAGGAAACGGTGCTTCGTTTCCTCGTCCAGGGCAAGAATGCGGAGGCTGCTGGATCTGCCAACGTTTTGATAAATTATTAGTTTTAATGGCCAATTATTCAATTAGCGCCAACGTTTTTTGCCTTTTCGCAATGTTGTCGCAAGGAAAAACACAAAGAGAAGAGAAGAGAGAAAAAAAAAACCTTCGTGCAAAAAAAATAATAATTTACTTCCTGGTTCGGAGCATACCAGCTCACTGTGATGTTACCAAAATTTATGCACCGTCTAATATGAAAACGATCATAACTTGGGGCATTGTGTTTATCTATAAATGCGCATAAGAAATCGAGAAATTATTAGAATACACGAAGTCATCACTCTCCGTCCGTACGTTGTAACCCGTAATGGGGAACGCGGCTGAGGTTCTCTTCCCCATCGGCCACGCCCATGCAGGAACACGTCTTGTCATTGGTTGGTAAATAAATGGCCATAACTTGGGAAACACTTGTCCGATTAATACCAAACCTTGAAAAGGCACATCCTCAGGTCCCCAGCAATATATCTGGCAAGTTTCAATTATATCGGACCAGTGGTTGTCGAGAAACAGTGGTCAGACACACACACACACACACACACACACACACACTGCTGGAATTATAGATAGATAATTATTAAAATAAAGTACCATCAAGTCTGGTTGGAGATATTATTTTAGCAAAACTGGAATGTTGGTCGATGCAGATATCCAGATGTGTTTTTCTACACTTTTGACAGCTTCAGATTACATATCATTACCTCGCCTGTTCAAAGCGGGCTGACCTTCTGACCTCCATACCATAGAACTATGTGAAATCCATCAACGTACCCAAAGGGCTGCAGTCTTGACGTCATTCTGTGCTGGGAGAGAACTCACACATTCAGTTACTCGAAATTATATTCCTCAGCCCTTCAAAATTAAGCTAACTACTGCACAATAGCTGAAAGTGATCTCCACCTGGAAAACTCCAACCTGACGAACTGTGGCGCCAGCGTATGGGAAAGAAAAATAAATTAGTCTTACTGAATCGTACATAAAGAACTCAATATTTACATGTATTTTAGAATTTGGAGGAAGACTGTATTGCTTACCTTCAAAATTCTCCAGATGTGCATATGTTTTTGTTTGTTTGTTAAATAAATGACTCAAATGTACAGGAGGAATTGAGAATTTCTTCGATAGTGTCTTCGTGTTTGCTTAAAAGTTGGATTCGGTAGTCTGTATCACTTTTCACATATTCAGCCAATTGGACAGTTGTTATTCTGTGCACTTCGTTGAGCTCCATCAGGCTGCTACCTCCTTATTGTCTTGTTAGGTACATTCTCAAGATGCATTGATTTTTGGGAAACATTTTGTGGACTCGTGGGCCCGTTGGTCCGAAGGACCAATTTTCATTGGTCTTCATATCCTTGTTGCATACCTGCCTGCTGTACTGCTTGAGCATGAGCATGCCTTTCACCAAGCCCAGACGTGCTTGGGGCTAGCGCTGGGATTTTATCTTCATTATTATTATTACCAGATGATACTGCTATTCATATTTTTGTTGTAAATATTATTACTCTGAATTAATATATGCTTTGTTACAATGTTATCATTTTTTCCGTTATTTATTTTGGAATTAAAATGCCACGCCATGGTAGCACGTATTAAGCTACCTAATTATACCTTAACGCGGCGTGTGCTCTGGCCCCAATAATAAATGACCCGAATTAAGACGAGCTCTGGTGCATCGATCCTGAAGCGGAGACTGGGTTTCTTCGACACTGCCAATATCATTCCTCTTTTCAAACAGCCAGATCTCTGACCCCTCACCCCATCACTACCCACAATATTTCCGACTCCCTTTCACCAGACCTAACCTGACAACCCTCTTGCAGGTTATTGGGTTACCTCCTGTCCTCTCTCACCATGTTTTCCTTTTCGTTGATGCTCACCCTTATTGTGTCCAACCACTGCCACACTGCCACACTTTCTGTTGCCTTTTTCCATCTGTCACCTACAGGTAGTAGAAAAAAAAATGGAAACACCAATGTAAAGTCACTTCAAGGTGTGTTGGGCCACCACACGCGGCCAGTACGGCTTGTATGTGCTGTGGCATAGAGTCCACCAGCATCTGGAATTCTGCAGGAGGGATCCGGCACCATTCTTCCATGAGAAAGTCAATCAACTCACACCTGCTTGATGGAGGTGGAAAACGCTGTCTCAGGCGTCATTCCATAATATCCCAGAAATGCTTGATTGGATTCTGATCTGGTGATTGAGAATGCCATGATATATGGACAACATCAGTGTCACGCTCATCAAACCATTGGGCGACCACACATACTCTGTGGATGGGGGCGTTGTCATCCTGAAAAGCAACCTTCCCGGCAGGAAAGAAATGCTACAAAATGGGGTGAAGATGATCACTCAATACTGTTTAGTAGCGATTGGCACTGACCTGGCCCTCAAAGGGAATGATTGCACCCAAACCATGGCAGGAAAAATGTGCCCCACATTACAGAACCACCAGAACCCTTCATTGATGGAACTAAGCACTCGTGGTTGTAGAGTTATTTAGGTTGGTGCTACACGTACACTCTTACGTTTGTCGAGAACATGGTGAAGGACGATTCATCTGACCATAATCACATTTCTCCACTGCTCGGAAATGCATTGCCTGCGCTCCTTACACCAATGGACTCGCAAACGTACATTGCCAGGTGTGATGAGCGGTTTATGCACTGCAACCCAACTATGGTATCCTGCTCTGTGGAGTTCTCCGCACACCGTTTTTGTTGAAACTGGTTGCTCATGCCGCAGGTTGAAATTGACAGTCAATTGATCTGCAGTTGCTCACATGATTTGCCTTGCACTTCAAATTAATGCATGGATATCAATATCCTGGAGTATGCACTTACACCCACTGTTGCCCTTTGCTGATGATGTCTTTCCCTCGGAGTTCCATGCCGACATCACCTGAGGCACCGTTGCTCGTGAAATATCAGCAAGTTGAGCGGTTTGTCACTGAAGCTCCTGCCAAATGCGCCCTACCAATCACCCTTCTTTCAAAGTCACTGAGGTCTCCTCTTGCAGCCATGATAGCCATAATTATAGGCAACCAGACCTGGGCAGGATTTTTATATATGACCCTAAGCATGCTTCCATGAGCCTCAATATCGTTTCAGAAAAAAAAAAAACTTTGTAATTGACTTAAGGTATGCGTATATTCAATTTTGTCCATTTTATCAACCAAAATTTGTCATGGGAAATACAAAAGTGAGAATGGAATAGGTTGGTATGCACTTGCAGACAAACAGCAGATTATTTTGGGTGAAAGAGGAAAGGATAGAGACAAAAAAGAAAGAAAAATAAAAGACATTATGAAGAGGGAAAGAAACACGAGGAGGGGAAAAGGAAGAGTAAAGAATATGTCTGGACATTTCAGTTAGAGTTGAACTCAGTAAGCACAGGCTCGGTCAAAGATCGTTTTAATTCACAATTTCTAATGTCATGTCACAAGAGCAGGAGTCAGAACTAGCTGGCTCAGGTAAAAGGTAAGACACCGAAGGGCAACTTGATTCAGAAAGACTGGTTCTCTATCCTTGGTTATGGAGACCGGAAAATATAACATTCTTGAAAAACAAAAAGAATCAACATATGCTGAGAAAGCATCACGGGATACGAAGGAAAATATTACACAATTCTTTATCAATGCACCAACAAAGAATGAACAAACTGTGACAAAGCTTGGGTGAACAGACAGCAACTTAGGGGAAAGACGGTGATTTTCCATTCTTTGAACACATGCAGAAAAGGAAAATCATAAAATAAACTCACCTGTGCAAATGTTCGGTAGAGGGCTGGGCTGTAAAATTTGAGTTGTGAGAAGCATAATGATGCCTCACTAACTTGCCAAGAGTTTAGCTGTGGACCAGAGATAACCATCGAGTTTGCCAGTCGTTTCAACACGAGATAATTAAAAAACCTCAACTGCACTGCAGACAATGGGAACAACGCAAGAAGAATGAAAAAAAAAACGTGACAATTAATAGAGTAAACACTCAAAAAGAAAGAAAGAAAACGGGAGTACCAAAGGCATTAACAATGTCAATGACAAATTTTGGACACATGGTACTGCGCTCCTGTGCAAGGTAATATGCGATGGCTCGAATCAGGGCTTGTGGGGAACGCTTCTGGTTGGCCAAAGAAATGCACATGGTACGCAATGCCCACAGAGGCATTGATTCAATCAACTCCAGAGCCTGCAACACATGAGGCCATTAAAAGGAATGATAATCACCTCACAGGAAGTAAAAAGGCACATGACCGGCAATGCAAATTCACAATGAGACCTGCAGCAGACAATTATAGCATTTTCGCAAAAGCCATTATCAAATTACATTACAGTATTGGAAATAATTACAGAAATAAGAGTCAACACTGGGTATAAAATAGAAATGACACACTATGGAATCACATCTCATGGACAAAAATGAAATGTTCCAGAGTCCTGTCACATGGTGACACAGTACACTGTGATCGGTTGTCATGTGAGCGATCAGAAAGTGCCACACCTGTATAAGATCTATACAAGAATAGGTAGTGATATCAGGCCCATATCAGAAGACTCAAAACAAAGGCCAATATCAAATCAAGGCCCAAATCACAAAGGCCAAAAGTATAAAGACCCAAGGATGTTTGTCCCATTGTCAGCCCCACTTTGCTCTTCCACGAGCCTGGCTCCTGTCAAGAAAAAAAAAACAAGAGAAATAGACCCAAAGCATAAAGGCTCATGTCATAAAGACCCAAAACAAAGGCCAATATTAAATCAAGTGCCAATTCATAAATGTCGAAAGCATAAAGAACAAGAAATAGAGCAATCAGAGATTGCAAACCCTCGCCAGGACTTCTTTTGTGTGGTGTATTTTGTTTGGTGTTTGTGGACTGGTGTTACGTAATTAATAAGAGATCATTAGAACTGCCACTTTATAACTGCTGGTAGTGATGACCGGTACCAAGACGTCCTGCTTTGATTGGACACCTGACCCCGACCCATGACGTTTATTTTTATTATTCAAAAGAAGTTAGAATTGGATTGTGGTCATCTTTAGTGGACCACAAAATAATGTGGTCATCATTGGTTAGATATTTATCGGTATACCATCCTGATGAGGGCAAATAAGCCCGAACTCCAGATCGGTGGTTCCGTTTGATGTTTAACTGATGATGACCATATTATCTTTGTCTCTGACAGTCACTGGGACGAAGCCTCTGTGTTGGAGGTGACGCTTTGGTGTGGACTGTGTCCAATGGGGATCTGCGAAGTGCTCGTCACACTACTCATGTTTCGATTTTCCCGCCGATCACATCACGTGCCTTCTGGTTGAATGGTTTGCATTAGCAGGAACAATTGTCTGAGTGGCAGACGGATGGTTGTTCTGTGCTGATTATGCAGTTTTACCGTGTGAGACATAATCTGCGGCGATGCTCACCATAAGAGTCAGGAGGTGCGTCTGATGTATGTATCGATATATATATATATATATATATATATATAAATATAAATATAAATATAAATATAAATATAAAATATATCAATATGGATCCAAACAAACACGACATAATAGTGACCAAAGCTTTTCGTGCTGCACTCTTCAGGGTAAAAATCGCAGCAAGTGAAGGAAGAAGTGAAGGCGCGTGCTTTATACGCAGGTCTGAATAAGGTAGACACTGATTGGATTGGGGAATACATTAAGGTTAGTCTGTTTAATCCCCAGTGTGATCTTTGCCTTCTCTACCCACTTTTAATCTCCTCAATCCACCAACAATCTTCACCAAACCTCACTTCAACAATCCCTCGTTCATCCCATCGGTCCCTGAAACCCCGTAGTCGGTTTATTCTCGTCCTCCGGTCCATCTGCATCCATCTCAATCACCACTCATCCAACTCTTCCCTCTTATTATTCACCACCAACTATTTGTTCAACCGTAGACAAAGCTCAACTGAACTAGACTCTGGGACTGAGAGTGCTGTGACGCGTGGTGGTTCCATCTCTGACTTATTTCCAATTGTGACTGGAGTTCTTCAGGCATGTGCACTGGCCCCCACACTTTTCAGCACTTGTATGGGAGGATGTCGGAGAGATCAAGCTGCGGGGCATCGTTTGGGAATGTCAAGATCTCTGACCTTGATTTCGCAGATGATGCAGTCATCTTTGCGGAGACTCTGGATACCCTTTTGCGGGCCCGAGAGGTGCTGAATGAGGAGTTGGAGCCACTGGGATTATGGGTTTCCTGGGTCAAAACTAAGACCCAGGCTTTCAATGACAATTTGGATGCTGCTGTCCTGTCTATAACTGTTTGTGGTGAGGATGTTGAGGTTATAGAGAGATGCACTTACCTTGGCAGTGATATTCATGTATCCGCTGGATGTGAGCCAGAGGTTAATAGACATCTGGTTCAGGCCTGGGGAGTCATGGATTCACTGGACCATGGGGTGTGGTGTTGTCAGTACCCACTCAGGAGGACGAAAGTCCGAGTCTTCAGGATCTTGGTGCTTCCAGTCTTGCTCTACGGATGTGAGACTTGGACTCTGACCAGGGATCTGAGACGGAGACTTGATTCCTTTGGTACCAGGTCAATTCCAGAATCCTTGGCTATCGCTGGTCAGACTTTGTGTCCAATGACAGGCTGCTGAGAGAGACTCAGATGAGATTTATTGCCTGTATAGTCCGTAAGCATCAGCTGCGGCTGTATGGACATGTGGCTCGTTTTCCTGACGCTGATTTGCTTTCCATATTCTCTCAGCGAGGAGCCTCGTGAGTGGAGGAGGCCAATGGGCCGACCACGTGCCTCGTGGTTGCAGCAGGTGATCAGCATCTCAAGTAGATGGGGATGGGCCAGGCATCTTCCTGGGGATGGCCAGACGCAGGCACCTGGAGTACTGGCGGAAAGTGGACGCAGCGACACACTGCTCCGGTGCATGTTCCCATACCTAACCTGACAATGATGGAATACCATCAGGAAGTTGGTGACAGAAAGGACATACTATTCAGAATGTTTGATCATCCAAGAAGTATGTACAGTACCATTGCAATGTGAGCACATCTATAAAGTTTGTTCTACAACATTTGTAAATCATAAGTACAACACATGGAAACATTTATAGAAAAAAGTAAACATGCAATCCAACCATTTTTAACAGTGCAAAATGATGTAGGGATGTTCCTCCAAAAATTTATGAAACAAGTTGGGATGGTCACGAGAAATGATGATGTGAAACCATCCGTACATCTTTCTCTGAATAATGGTTGCCCCTAGAGAAGTCAAAGTTATATCCATCATAAATATATGTGGAAAAATTACGTGCCCAGATTGAGAATCGAACCCAGGTCCTCTGGCAAACCGTGCCAGTGCTCTGCCATCTGAGCTATCTGGGCAACCCACTGGCTGAGCAACGCAATTCTTCCACATATACAAGTGCCACTCTCTTCCCCTCATTGCTTCCGGGGCACACTTTCTCATTAAAGTTATATCCAACAAAACACACACGCACGCACTCATTTTACATCATTCAATTGTTTTTACATTCTCCATATTTGCATGCATGTATTACACCTGCCTGCCTTTGTCCATGTTCTGTTTGTGTCATTGAGAGAGTGAGATTGTGTGTGAGGGTAAGATTATGTGTGAGAGGTCGTAATATGAATATCTTTCATCAACCTTAAATAATGCAAACAAAAAGGTCATGATGCAACAAAATATCAGCACTTCCACATTCTTCAGGTTGTACTCATTATATATTTAACCTCAAGCAGAAAACTTCACCTGGACAACAGCAGACAATTTTCTAAAGATACCATAGGATTCACCATATAAATGCAGACAATATAGCCAGCTTTACTTTATTACCCCATGCAAACGAAGCAAAAAGTGGGGTTAAGCAATTGGTTCACTTTGTTTGTCTGTCTGTCCACAAATGTCAGTTTATGATTGAGGCACAATTAAATTTTAATTGAATTTTATAGTTTGACCACAAATCAGAACATGAATCGGAAAACGAACATGTGGTCGAGCAGGACTTTGGCTCCGAATTCATCCTGATCGCACGCGCACAGAGGAGTGAGATCATTTATCTTTACCCTGTCTGCCTGCCTGGCAGTCAAATAAGATTTAAAATCATTCCAAATAGGAAATGTACTTTTTAAAGGACGTCATAAAGGACACAGACAACAGGCACGAATAACTAATATAACATGTTAAATAAGGTGGTGTAAAAGAAGCTGCATCAATAGTGGTAAAGTCCCCAAAAAGGCATTTACACTGTAATACTTAAACACTGCACAACACAAATCACCTTTTTGGCACTTTCAAAAGCCTTCCATTTCGCAGTACTTGGACAAAATATTACGGCATTTTACGTCATCACGACCAATCAAATTTGCCGCTCGCAGACCCCGCCCACGTCATGGTTTCTCAAGACTTTGCAGGGCAAGGTGTTCTTTGAACTCCAGTTTTCCAAGTAGTACAGCAAATACGCACCCCCACAAACTATTCAAAATTAAAACTCCATAAAATTAAGTGTAACTTCGAACTAAGAATTTGCTCTGCTACAGTTGTATGGTATTTCAATACTAAGCACACTTTTTCCTCAAGGCGTTCCATGAGAAGCGGTGACAACGGACCAGCCCGAGCCATGAGAAGGGCCACTCGAACACCATTGTCAGCCTCAACCCAGCGGAGCTCCAACATCCTGAGGGTCTTGCTCATCAAATCATCCTCAATCTCAAATTCTTCTGAGTGTCGTCCTTGCCTTCCTGAATGACCCTGTTCCAGGGACAAAGCTTCTGCCAGAAAGCTCAGGTTCTGCACAACAACGTCAACCATGCACTTACATTACACAGAGAACAAAACCCTGAATAACTGTAGAAGTGTGAGGTCAACAAAATTCACAGTTGCAAGAACAAGGTATGTAGAATGCAGTGTGTAAGATACAGCAAGCACATCATAAAGGCATAGGGATTTGTAGCACACGCACACATGCAAGTTCTGCGATTCTGCGCAGTATTGACCGCCGAACACAGAATTCCATCATGACTGGAGCATCAATCGTTTCGATGATAAATATTTCAAAATAACATACTAGATATCGGCACTGGCATAGTTTGGTAACCGACATAGAACAAGACGACACATCATGCTATGAAGATACATAGCGATTCCAACAGCACTGTGAGCACTAAAACAATATTTCTGCACGTGCACAAATGTAACAATATCGGATGTAATAACATACGGATAAAATCAATTGGGTGTGTGTGCACACCATAAATTGTGCACACAAAATCCTTTGAGAAAAATGATCATTATATTGTTGCGCTTATGAGTCTCAAATAAATCCTCGAGTAGTTAAAGCAGTTATTTCATCGTTGTATGTTTTTTAGTTTAACCGTCTAAAGTCCGTGTTGATAAATCTGTGTTGCGATTGTGGAGCAAGAAATCCCCAAGTATCACTTTTTCATCACTCCACATTCCTTTCTGCGGACCATCTGCCAAATAGTTTTCTCACCCATAAATGCATTGTCCACGCAGCCCCCCCCTCCCCCGAAACCATTTCAAACCGCTTCATGGGTGCCCGTCACAAAAGTTTACACCAAAACCGGACGCTCGCAAGCCGATTCGCTTAACGAGCACCCTGAGGGCTGAGGCACGGTTCGTGAGCGCCAATCGAAGAATATCGCACCAAGATCCAGCACAAATGCAGCTCTGCCAATGGATGAGGCGAGGGGGCGAAGCGAACTGTGAAAGAATTTGAAGATCAATAAAAAGGCTGCATGTAAACCTTCTCGGAGAGAATGTTGTGGGGGACACGGGCTGAAAGATTTGAAGCTTTGCGGCTATTTTTTGGTATATTGTCGAGGTTCGTATAAGAGATCACACAGAACACATAACAAGGGGACAATACTTTACTTTTACTGTGCTCAAGATGTGTGACGTCATCATGTCTACGTCATCCTGCTTCACACAGGAGCTTTATCCTTGTGTGACTGGGATTAAAGAGTACTGAAGACTTGCAACTTTTTATTGTGACTACGTCAAAAGAATGAAACATTTTATTGTGACGACTGTCGAAAGAATACAAAATCCCTGGGAAAAAGTGCTGTGGGCGGTGTATGGACATTACACCCTTGTCTGGCAAAAACTAAAATTACTATTTTCATTCATATACAGCATACAAAAGTTTTTTTCTTTTCAATTGAAGATTTAAAATGAGCTTCTTTAAAGTGTACGTGTACAAAACTTGTAAAATATAAACTAAAAAATATCTCTCGGGAATTTTCCCTCAAATGTTTATTTATTTCACATGGTACAAGTGAATTCCATGTCCATGCACATGCGAAATAGTTTGGTTATAACTCCTGTAATTGCACATGATTCAGCCTTGAAATCTCGTGCGAAAACAAAAAGTTTTTTTTAATTAAAGACCACGATTTTCTTCTTTCCTCCGGATTATGAAAACGTACCTTCTTTGGGTGGTGTATAGGTGGACCGCTGTTGCGATCGCTGACATGCCTTACTTAATTTTCTTTGCACGAGTTGTAATCAAAATATACCTCTGTTTCTTCAAAAGGTAGCAATGATAAAAAGGTAACTTAATGATAACTCCTCCTCCCCACATCGTGCCTCACCAGATACATTGAAAACGGCTATTATAATGCATTGTTGTGTCAAAACGCCAATGTTCGTCCTATTTTCTCACCTTTAACTGAAATAGAAACATGAACCATCTTAACAACTACAAAAATATACCATCAGAGATGGGGAATCCCCCGCCATTGAATGAAAAAGGTCATACATATTCCAGATAATGAGGGAGGTGAATTGGAAACAAGACACCATTTGGTCATCATCTCGAAGAAGTTCCCCAGGGGTGAGGAACGTAGTAACCAAAAATAATTGAAATCAGATAAGCGGTTTTCCATTTATTACAAAAAACTTTTTTTTCAAGCTGGCCGCCCCAGTCGGCCATCTTGGATCCGGCCACGCCCAAAATCAATAGGGTTCTTCCTTTTCAGGTGGTACATGTGTGACTCAAATTTCAAATCGATATGGCGAACAGTTTATGAGTTATCGCACTCACAGCTATAAATGTTGACGCCCGGACGGACGGACGGACGGACGGACAGCCGGACGGACAGCCGGACGCCCTGGGTGACAACAATATCCCCCTTCCGCCACACGGCGGGGGATAAAAAAATGACATCAGAAGGTGAATTAGAGTTAAGATATAGCCATGAGTGAGTCTGAATGGACCTTTATATGACAGGCCTTCATTTCACTTAAAATGCATTTTTATCTAAAAACGCTAATTTTCTTCCCGTTTTTTTTTTGCACCCGAAACTTACACCATCTTTGCGATGACAAAAAATT
>CM068959.1:799854-816700 GCA_035128595.1 Eptatretus atami
AAATTAAAAATAAAAATAAACTGGTGGCAAATGACTTTTTACAGTGTGAAATGAATGTGATGATTTTCATTGTCTCAATAGACAACTATATTGTGAACTCACAAATGTGCTCATGCGCTGGAGGTAGGGATGAAGTAGGAGAGAACCGGAACAGGGGTTGCAAGTCTTCAAAGTATAGAGTGGGCCAAAAGATAGGAGCCGTAGCATTCATGTGTGTAACATAAAAATATATAGGTGAGGACTTTTACAAAAAAATCCTTTCTGATGGGAAAAGATAATTAATAAGTAAATTGATTAACATATGAGGGATGGCAGGATGGCCAAGAGGTATGAACACCCAACTCAAAACTGTCCAGCCTGGATTTGAATCCCAACTCAGCTATAAACTGTCATCGCTGTGTTTCACTGGCAGAGTGATCCATAAATGTGTGTGCTGTCCCTCAGATTTTTATTTTTGGACACAGTCGAGGCTCGTGAAAGAGCGAAAACATTAGTACACTGAATGGATGAGGACAAAAGGAACAGTTGAGAGAGTGGTGGGGGTGGGGGAGGGGGGGCACCAACAGCAGAGTTGAAGGCCAAGGTAGAGGGAGATATGGATGGACAAACAGTGGGTGTGGAGAGGAATGAGGGGCAGGAGTGGATGCTTAGGGTGTACAAGATGGATACAGAAGGAAGCGCACGGAGGTTCAGCCTTCTCACGAGCGGAATCTGATGTGGTGCCATTTGAAGAGAGGGAAAGGATGGACAGGGAGCATACTCCAGAGACAGATGTAACAAGGCACCACCAGGTTTGAGAGGAGGGGGACAGGTTTAAAAGTTCATTTTTGAGGTTGGACAGATGTTTTCTGGCTCCTGAGAGTGGACACACACTTGTTGTGGGCTGTTTGGAATGCACTGAGTTTGCCTTTGGCTGGATTACCTTTCCAAGCAGAGAAGGCAAGTTGTTTCAGAGCAACTGCCTCACCTCACCTCACCAGGATTCATGGGTGGGTGGGAAGAAGGGTATGATAATTTAAGACACGATAGGATGAATTTGTGTGTGAGAGAGTGAGAAAGCTGGTTTCTGTGGAAGAATTCCTAGGCTGAGTTAACATCAGGGGTAGTAGATACAGGAGACCAGTCCTGAAGAGAGATGGCTGTTTGCAGTCCCTGCCAATCTGCCTGAGTGAACTGCCAGACTCACCAGCATTGAGGTAGCTACCTGAGAATAACCAGAGATGTTGACTTTCATAAGCACTTGATCAGATGAACCCATTGGAGCAGAGGTCTTTCTCTGCTCCAATTTGCGTGAAAGTTGGTCATCACCAAGTCCAGAAGGGAGTATTTGCCGTTGGGAGAAATCCAGGTTTAAAGGTTCACAGATCGAGTCAGTCCAATGGAGTCACAGAAGTCCTTTGCTGAAGTGCCTTGGCTGGTGAGAGGTACCAACGCCCAGCCAATTTGCACGGTGACAATTGAAATCGCCAAATATGAGGAAGAGAGTTGGGATGAGTGATTAAAAAATTGTCCATGTACAGGGTGGCCATAAAGTCTGGAAACATAGGCAAATATACTATTGCGGCCACAGGTACCGAGATACCAGCTTGTCACTCGGGGATTAATCCCCGGGTGTCCTCGGTAGAGCCGGACCTGGGGCCACCGCTCACAATTAACGTTGCCATACGGTGGGTTGTTTTAAAACCACAAGCGCCACCCAGTCAACCACGAGTTCCAGTGTCCGCCCTCTAATTATTCCGTTTAACTAGAGGTCACGTGGTTACCTGAGTGGGGAGCGTGCCCTCGGCAAAGCACCAATGTTATCTGATTAGATTTTAATTAGGGCGGCCGAGCGTTTTAACCGCTGGTGCGTGCCGACGATTTTTTGGTCAAATCTGTGGTAATTACCTCCCAGTCTATCTCGGTTCGAACAATGCTCGACCAATGGAAGGAAAGGACAAACACGAACAGGTTGGAAATCGACAAATAACACTGGTCTGCGTCATTTCAGAGGTCTAGGTTTTCTCAACAGTTCTTATATGTTTTTTGCATGCTGAATTTAGAAATGTATCATTTCGCTCAATCAGGTCAAGTTTTTATACTATTTCAATTTTAAGGAAAAAAATAATCAATTTTTGTTTTTTTAATTAGCATTTACATTTTTAAAATTCAAAAATAGACTTACATTGACCAGAAAATTTACCAAAATACTATATATAAAATGACCGCACAAGTACCGTTAATGTGAAAATTCAACATTAAAAGACGAAGGAAAACAGCGACTGAAGTTGGGTGTTGCCAGAAACAACGGTTTATCTATATTTTTCTGAAATTGATAATGAAAGTAAATGAGAAGGCACTTTCTCACATTAAGGTGTACTTGTGTGTCATTATATGTTAGTTTGTACATTTCTGTCAATGTAAGTCTGATTTTGAATTTTAAAAATGCAATAAAAAAAAATTTTTAATTTTTTTTCCTTAAAATTTTGAGATAGCATAAAAACTTGACCTGATTGAGCGAAATTAAGATACATTTCTGGATTCAGCATGCAAAAACATAGAACCGTTGAGAAAACCTCGACCTCTGAAAATAATATTCAAATGAGCCCAGTGTAATTATTAATAATAAATTAATAAATAAAAATTTTTTGGCTGAGTGTAAATACGAATAAATTTCAAGCAAAATCAATCAAAATGCCAGGAAAGAGACAAAGAGCAGATGCTTACGGGGTTGACTTACGCTAAACATGACAAGGTACCCAGCAGATCATCAGGGGGAGAGGGAGGGGGAGAATCGTCTGCCACCAGAAAAGTCATCTCGTGAAGCGAAACGTCTGAAAATGCGTGTGTGCATGTCACGTCCGTCCAGACCCAGCGCCAGCTACACTCTCCTGGGGCAGCCTTTGAATGCCAGTCGAGTCTGGAGGGCAACGAGATCGTACCGTCATGGGTTTCGACCTCGTGTTGTTGGTTGATCGACCCGTGCTCACTGTTTGTCGGCGCTGCTCACACACCACGCGCACCACACGCTCGCTTGCCAAAGCACTGGGAAGGGCGAATTGTCTCGTCGCGTGGTCAGACCACCCTTCTTGGTCGCTTTCTCGCCCTTTGCTTTTTGGTCATCTCTTCGAGCATGACCTACAATAAAATGGGTGTCGATGTCTTCGATCCGTCCGTCGTCCGTTCACAATGAAGTTGAAAGCGGGAGATCTGTGTCATTAGTGATCCTGATAGAGGTCGATGAGACGTACACGATTGGTATGACTTTCAAGGTCACTGAAGGTCAAGGTCACGAGGCCTTTGAAGTTGCGAAAATGGAACGATTTTCAAATTCTATCTCCTCCTACATTTTCTCAGCAATCTTGAATTTTATTGTAGCATATGAATCTATGGGACAATATCTAAATTTGGTCAGGCCGGATTTTCGATATTCGCTTCGTTTTCGTGTCACGTGACTTCAAAGTTGGCACAAAATGCGAAAAATGGCGATTTTCAAAATCTATCTCCTCCTACATTTCTCAAAGGCGATCTTGAATTTGATTGTGGCATATGAAGTATGGACAATATCTAAAGTTTGGTCCGGACGCGATTTCGAATTTCGCTTCGTTTCGCTCACGTGACTTCAAAGTTTGCAAAAACTGCCTACTTCAGGAGGCTATATATTCTCTACTGGGCATGGTAAAAAGTGTGAATGGTGTCATTGCATAGCAGCTGACCTTGTCTTTCATGTCCATTCCGATAAGAATCCCGATATCTTCGAATATGTACACGTCACGTGACTTTGAATTTTGCGAAAACTGCGGTTCATGTAGTTGCAAATGACCGATTTTCAAAACTTATCTCCTCCTACATTCTTAAGTTATCTTGATTCTGATTGTCATAGTTAATTCTATGGGACAATATCTGAATTTGGTCGGAACCGGATTTTCGATATTGCGCGTTTGTTTTTCGCGTCACGGTGACTTCAAGTTGGGCCAAAAATCGCCTCTGACCGCAGACACCTACACCTAGTAACAGGAGAACTCATGCTTTTTCGCAGAGAGATTGACGTTCACTACCGCAACGGGTGTTATTTTCGCTCTTCCTCAACGTGCTTTCTTTCAGAACGCTTTTTCTCCCCTCCTTTCTCTCTCCTTTTCTCTCTAGACTTTTCTTCTTCCACATCTTTTTCTCTTCGGCCTTTTTCTCTCAGAACTTTTTTCTCTTTTTCTCTCTCAGACTTTTCTCTTCAGAACGTACCTCTCGCTCGTTTTTTTTATCCCGGGCGTCTCCGCGTGGGTTCCGTCTCCGCTCCCAGTTCACCCCGCCAAGCTGGGGCCCGGTTACCATGACGGACCTCGTGCGTTCAAAACACGGCGTCGGAGCTCAACGAAGAGATTGCACTGAGGAAGAAATGGGGCGGGCCTTCAGAGCTCGTGAAACGAATAGAGATGGGGCGGGCCTTCAGAGGCGTGAAAGAATGTTGCGGCTGAAGAAATAGGATGAGGACCTTCAGAGCTCGTGAAAGAGAAATGTTTTTGCTGAGGAAAATGAGGGTGGGCTTAAGATCTGTCGAATAGAATGTTGCTAGAGACAACTGAGGTGGCCGGGCTTCAGAAGCTGCGGTCGAAAGAAATTGTTGGTGTGAATCGTGTGTCATAAAGAAAAAGCTGTCCATATGGTACAGAGGGGATTCTATCCTGTCTAGCCTACTCAACTGCAATGCACATTTAAGATTCATATAGACATGGGGATGGGGATACATTCTGAAATGGATTTAAGGAAATAACTGTTGAGAACGTGGAGATGTTGGATCGCGTCATCCACGGACGGATTCTGAAAATCAGTAACAATAGCTTATAAATGGTCTTACTTGACATTACATTAGCAAACATGACATGGTTCAATGTTTTAGTCCTGCGAATGAAATGCCAGTTTAATATGCAATGAGCGGTGGCTGTATTATAGTGCAGCAGTATTGCCTTATTCATCCTGCACATCGACAGTGTTCTGATCGTTTCACTGAATAAAGCTGGCGCTTTTTTTCTTCGCGCCTCAGCATCCCAGCAAGAAGTAATCGAAAGGGGTTTCAAGATCTGGCCGCCGCGTGCAGCCACTCCAAGGGCCAAGTCATCCAAGTCTATTAGGGAAATATCAACCAACTATTCCGACATCGCCACTCGCTAGCAGTGATGCTAATGTTTCCAGACGTTATGGCAACTGGAGAATAGAGCTGGATCATTTTTAAGGATGGCAGTGCAAGACAGCAGATGAACAAGAGGAGGGGAAGCCCAGCAGAGGTACGCCCTGGGGAATGGCGAGGGGTAAAGATCAGTCAGTGGACAATGAGAAATTGAGTTGATATAAAGTTGGCAACTATACCGCAGGATGTGGGGTTCCAGGCCCTATAGGCAATTGGAGGACAGACAATAAACGGGGAGAACACTAAGGAGTATGGACGTCCTGTGGGAGGGAAGGCATTCCTGGTTAGACAGATGATGCGTGGTTTATCGACACAGTGGCCGTGGTAATGATGCTGCTAGATTAACCTGGATTCAGGTTAGAGTGGAGACTCCGGATGTTTTGAGTGTCCACAAGTTCGCAATAAGGGGGAGATCGTTTTGGGAGGGTGCGGAATGGGGGGGAAGCTTGGTGAGGGCAAGGTGAGGGCTGAGGGGGGGGGGGGGTGTGAGGGGTGCGTGGAGATTTTTATGTGAGGAGTTGGGGGAGGGCTCAGGGTAAGGGGTGTGGGTTTGAGCAGGTTGAGTAGTGTTAGTGGTGTGGTGGATAGTTTGTGTGTTCGTAAGTTGTGTGTATGTGTATGTAGGTGGAAGCATTGGGAAGGGTGTGGTGATGAGGGATGCCAGAAGGTGGAATGAAGTTTTTTAAGTAGGTGGGTGGGGGTGGATATGATGAATTCCCAGATTCCGGAATTGACAAATTGGAGATTACAAGATCATGGGATGGAAATAAGATATCCTTGGTTGTAATTAATGGAGCACTGTATGTGCATGAATGGATTGGGGTGGGATGATTGATGGACAAGCACGAGAGCAAACTTGAATTTTTAATTGCTTTAAAGGATGAAGTGTTTTTATATTGAAGTAGAATTGTGTGGAGATAGAGGAAAAATAGGGGGTGGGCGGAGAATTGTAGAAGCAGAAGAAAGTTTGAGTGAGACATGAGAACATTATTGGTAATGAACTGGGTTAATTGGTGTAACATTTGAAGCACATTATTGGTGTAAAAACTTGGTTATTTTTTCCTGTTTTGAGTTTTTTTTTGGAAGGCGATCGGAGAGGAACTAGGGAATGTTTGAGGTAGAGCAAGATGTACCCGGGAAGAGGAACAAAACGAGGAAGATCGGAAACGAATACAGTTTGACTTTCTATCCGAGGACCAAGGCCGTTGTGGCCTTGAAGCGAACAGCAAAACAACGATATATCAACATGAAAGTTGGCACGGGTTTACAACAGCAACGAGATAGAAGCAAACATAAAACAACAATCCGGTTGCATAACTGCAGCTTCATTGAGGTGGAAAGCTGAGAGTCGGATTTTTTACCACATTGCAGAAAACCGCGAAACAGAACCAATGTACGATTAAAGGCGTCCGTCGCCAAGCATGAGTTTATCGACATGAGACCCATGGTGTCTTTAAGAGGAGGCAACGCTGTCACCAGCCCTCAAAAATTGACTAATTGTTGCCCAAACTGCTTAGCTGATAGAGGCATTGGCCAGGAGAAGAAGAAGAAGAGTTTGATTACCATGTGAGATCGACCACTGGTAGAGTAAATAGAGTGAGATATTAGATTGTTGGCCACTACTTGAGGCGTTATTGAAATTTTATTTTTCATGGCAATGTCAGGCTCGCATGAGAGCTAAACACAGAACGTAACAAGGGGAGGACACAAGGGGGTGGGAGAGGGAAGGAAAATGTGGGGAACAGAGACATAAGGATATCTGTGGAAGGGAAAGGGATGGGGGGGCGGTACAACGGGTTAAACAAGATGGAATTGATGGGGATTTCGTGTTCTTACGGACAGGGACTTTCAGGAAGGAAAGCAGATGAAGATTTGAAGGAGGTGGTTTGGGGTGGATTCGTGGGGGTAAAGAAGATTGAGGATTTGGGATGGGGGAAGATAATGAGATGGTGGTGAAAGATGTTTTGAAGACCTGGGGGAGAGTGGGGATTGAAGAGTGTGTGAGAGTTTGTCCAAGTGGGAAAAGAGGACGAAAGTAGTGAAGGGAGCAAGTGATCGGTGATGTTGTAAGTTTTACTAGAGAGGCGGTTGCTGACGGACCGTCGAGCGCCGCGGAAATATGGGGGGGGGGACTATCACAGACCGAGCAGGGGAGCCAGGCGGAGAGAAGACAGAAAGACTACTGATCTGCTGTGGTGAAGGAGTGAGAGACCAAAGACTCAACGTCATCACGGAGGATAAGGCTGTCTTCAAGAGGGATTGTTGAGAAAGTCGTGGAAGTGGTGGGTGAGGGTTCTAACTGGTCCTTTTGGAGAGACAGAGTGAGAGTGTGAGAATTTGTCCGATTGAATAGACATGTTCCACGTGTTTGGACAGTTTGTGATTATTAATCCAGATCTGACAAGAGAGTGAGGAGGCTGCTGCTTGCGGTTCTGATGAGATGACAAATGGTGTGGCAGGAGAGTGGAGTCATACAGCAAGAGGTATCGAGGATCTCCAGAGTCCGAGATTACACTGATTGCATGAAGCTGCATCAAATTAAGCTGCTCTCTCCCCTGCTCCTCCCAGCTCAATCCCTTCGGACTGCCATCCATTCCCCCGACAGGTGGTGTCTCATGTTTAACCGGTTATAATTAATGAGAAATGACTTAAACCCTGAGGTGAAGGTTTTGGGGTTAAAAAGACAAAACAAAAAAAGTGATCGGGATACGTTTTTGCACGATTTAACCTTGGGAGCTCAGATTGACTGTCATCAAACAGACAAAGCAAATGTCTTCATTCGCTAATATAGAAACCTTCATCTGGAAGGCAAGCTCCGATTTAAGATAACCCCCACCAAAACATGCAAATGTAAAAGCAATCGCACAAAAAGTTGAAAATTTAAGCACCCAGGCCGACAGCTTAGGCAAGTGTGCGCTCTGCCATTTGCGTGGTGTAGGGCAGAGACCGATGAGGATTTTTTGTGGCCGCTGGGCAACAAAAAAACATTTCGACCCAAAACGCCAAAAGAGAGGACTCGAGTGTTTTTCAGGCAAAAATAAAAAAGACGTGCTTGATTTTCTCACTCGCCTTAACATACGTATGTCTCTTTGGGACAGACTACATAAATCAGGAGAATCCCATGTTTGATTGCCGTGCTTGTGCGTTTAGCACTTGATAAATGGTAATTTGCAACAAACCAGCACTTGCAGGGTGGCTCATTCATAGTTATTATTTTCTTATTACTATTCACCATTATAGGTGGATGGAAGGTTATATTTCACCTGTCTTTATGTCTGTGGCTTTTGTTTTTTTTCTCTCTATGTAAGTAGGATATCTCAACCAGTTGTGGACAGGATTCGACAAAGTTGGTGAAACTTGCGTATGTGACCCGACGGAATTATTTGGTTTTGGTGAAGGTCTGTTTCGTGTCCATTGATTCGTTCGATGAATCTTTTTAAGTGATTGGTCGGAATGGCTGTGTTATAGAGAGACGCAGCTTTCTGGAAGCAACTAGTTTCTTGAATAAGCACTCGCACGTGGCTTAGCACTCATAGCATGTCATCAACTAACTGGTTAAAGGCGCTGTCACACCTTGAGATTTAGCCAGATGGAACGTATAAAAATGTATGTAAACGTTGCGTAAAACGCTTGAAAATTTTGATGTTTTTTTAAGTTTTGGTCCGGTAATTCGATAACGTGTTGGTCGTAGGATAACATATTAGTAACGGGCACCAGAACGTTCTCCGTGTCTTATAGATAATTATTCCAACGAATGCATAGCCTGTTGTCGATCGTTTTCACGACTAGTGCCCAAGCGATAGTTTAGACTTAGGTCCATAGCGGCGCTGCACGTATGGCGAAAACGTGGCCGTGAGCCTGTTAAAAATCCTGCCGCACGCTGATTTAAATCATAACCGCTGAGAATTGGAAGTGTCAACATCAAGTCACACCCTTGACGGATTTAGCGCAGCTATGCCGCCTTAAAAAGTGTGTCCAAAGCTGGCCAAGTCGAATACGGATATGGGTAAGTTGTGTAACGACGTATAGAGCCGCTGAAAAAGCGATGAAGTACGCTGCCATATTTCGGGTACGTTTAGTATGATCGTGAAATTCAAGCAGCTGAAAATTTTACGAGTACTGCGCTGTATGGCTCACCAGTTCGCTATGCTGGGAATAAGTGTAGGCACGATATGCATCGTTGACAACATCGTCGATACAAGTTTTGTAAGTACTCATACGTCGAAACACGTCGAGTAAGTGTTAGCATAGCCCGAAACTTATTTTTCTCGTCAAGGCACATTTTGTTTTTTCTCTCTTGGCTCCGATGAAGGCATGACGAATATCTGTTTTGTTTTTTTAATTTTTATTTTTTTTAGTCATCACGATTTTAAACATATATCCGGACATTTGCTTTTAAAGTTTCGACGTCGACGTGAAATGATCCTCAAACAGAAATATTCACGAGAGGAGGAACTTACGATAAGACTGAGCAAACTGAAGAGGCAATGGACGGGACGTAGACGGGCAACGTGAGAATACGAAGTTATTGTTTGTTTTTTTGTTTTTTAAACACTGCATACCCATTGATACGGTAGCTGTTAAATTAGAAAACACGTTCACTAGTGCGTGGTCGTCCGGCTAATGACCGTCATCAAGATACGTCGTACATACTCAATCATGCCGTTGGGGGTACGTTTACATCATAGGTTCAAAAGCACGTACTCTCATGAGGTTAGAAATAGTTTGGGTAGGGCTAAGCATTACTGACGTGTTTTTCGACTTATGAGTATTACATACAGTGCTCGACTGTGGTCAACGATCGCAATAACGTGGCTCGACGTGTGTCCAACGATCGCTAATAAGTGCCTCGACGTTGTGATACGATGTGTAACGTGCCTAAACACGTTACTGCATCACGTTATGAACTTCTGCTCTTCGCTAAGTTTGGGTACGCTAATCATACCTCGACGTGGTCTTCGACTTATGAGTAACTTACAGTAAGGTGTTGACGTTGGTCACCGATGCGCATACCGTGCTAACAACTTTATGGCCAGCGTAGCGAACGTGGTGATCATAACGCTGGCATACATCGTAAAATTTTCAAGCATGCCTCAAAGATTTGAGGACAACATGCAAAAGTAACGATGAAAGCAGCGTGATACGACGTATGGCAAGTGGTTTTCAGCGTGCTCTTAACGTATAAAACTCCCATAACGTATTGCTTGTGTGCGGCGTTTTTAGCCCAATTTTGCATACGTTCAGGCATAACGTTGGCTAAAGTCAAGTGTGTGACAGTGGCTTAAGGAACGGCTGATTAGCAAGCTGATTTGGTAATTGGAACACCCAGACGGACCAGACCAAAAACCCTTTTCTGGTTCTGCCATTTGTGTGGAGGGAAAAGTTTAATATCAGGTTGATTTTCAACTTTTCCCCCCTTGTTAGCTACTTCTGCTTTTCAGCATTGGTTGGGGTAGTTCGTTTCATCCAAGGACAGGTGCTCTGATAAACTTTAATTTAAAACTGCAACGTTCACATGCCATGGATTGGTCATTTATAATGAAGGGGTTGTCTGTGAATTGTAACAAAAATTGTAGTGTGGTTTGCTCAACGATATCGAATATGTATTTACATGAGGGATGTTCAAGTTTTATTGTATTATTGTTGGCATTGCAGACATTAAAGTCGTGTTATTATTAACTTTCTTCTGATCTAACAGTTAACGTCACGCATAATTTGTTATATTGTCTGTCTGTTATAGTCCTGTCATCCATCCATTTGGGACATACATGTCAGAGCATTGGTGCTGCCAAGCATCTCTTGCATTGGACACGATCTGGACAGGTCGCTCACTCGACACAGAAAACAGATGCTGGCATCATTTTGTTTGCCGACCTCAGAAGGATGACAGGCAGGTTCACCCAACCTGGTATTAATTCAAAACAGCTGAGTGGGGTGAACTCAGGATCAAGGACCAAGCCACACCCTAACTATTAAGCCATACGCATTACATCTCATTTTTTAAGTTTTTTTTTTTTTATTATTAATATTAATAAAATAATAACACTAAATAATAAAATTGAATGTCAGTTTATTTGTCAAATTTGGAATTGTTTGGACACTCGCAGGTGGTGCTTGAGTATGACTGATCCTAATCCTGCCCAAGCCTGCCGTTCCTTTCCAACCTCGTTGGAGTGGCTTGCTTGAGTGCCTAAGCCAATTGGCGAGCGCCCGACAGTTGATACGGAATAACGCATGCAGTCATGTCATCCGAAACCCAGATTTTTTGGTTTTTTTTGTTTTCCCCCCCCATAAAAGGGCCCCCGTGAAGTGTTGGCGAATTTGTTGGATTTTTCAATCGAGTCCATTTTTCAACCCTTTTCTGTGATCTGCTTCATTGTATTAGTAAGTTATATCACCCCAGTAACGCCCAAGGATGCGCCTTCACTTCCTCCTCCCCTCCTACCCTTCCCTCCTTCCTCGTCCCTCCTCCTGCTGCTGCATTCATTAATAAGTAGTGATATTAATTACAGCCTATGTGTGAAAAAAACAAAAAAAACCTTTGTCAAACGTTGAATCGAACTCGTGTTCGACTCACCAAGGAGGAAATTGGACACGTACAGGGAGATTGTGCCTGCATACTCGATTTATGGTATGCGCAGTTGTGGCAAGCTGACCAAACTTGTACTTGGGCCCGACGTGCATGGCAACGTGGGCGTTGCCCGCGATGGTGGAGGTTACATGGCTCTCAGCAAACCATGTACTTTGGCACATGAAGAGCGGACATACTGCGGCGGCCGAAGCGACCGGGATACATACCAGTGCGTGGGGAAATTGGCATGCCGATTGAGAATCCGTACAGTGGTGCGGTGAAGGATGTATATCGCGGTGTGCCTGCCTGATGCTGAGATGGGACATCCCCCACTGCTTCCTCAAGCCCTCCAAAGGCAAATCAACCCCACCCCTCCTTACATCAAGTCCCCTTCCAAAACAAGTCCAGACACCCCTCCCAACGGCACCACCCTCCTCTCTTCACCAATCCTTGCCCCACCCCACGCCCCCCCTTCCAGAGTGTACACTACCGGTCAAGTTTTTAGAACACCCTTTTTCAGTTTTTAATGAAATTTTAAGTAGCTCAAGTCAGTGCATAACATGAAATGGTACAAAGCTAGGCAGTAAGCGCCAGAGGTTAAAAAAGTCACGTAAAAAAACGTTAGGTTCCCAGAAGACGAAAAATAATTGTAAATTTAGAGTTGTTAAAAAAGGGGCTTTTTCAGGGACAAGTAATCGGGTTTAAGCACTGCAGCTGTCTGCAGATGGAAGTAAATTTAGCCTTGATAGTGATGCAAACAATTTCTACAGTCCAACTTTTTTGATTAGTTAAAACCCTGTCTGTATAAGTTAGTGTTGGAACAGACTGTGTGCTACACCCACTGAATGCATTATTTGGACAATAATTGCACTGCAGAAGTAGTATATTGCTATATAATGGTGAGACAAGATAATAACAAAGGAAGCGCATGGAGCCAATTATAACCTTAAGGTGAAGGTGTTATCCTTTAGGAATTGCAAAGAGCAAGGGTCATGAGTAGCACGTTTTCTACACCATCAAAAAGAAGCACTTGGAAACTGGATGAAACTGACAGGCAAAGAGGTCTGACAGACCAAGCCCACCATCAGAAGACAGTTTCTGAGAGTACAGCTTGCATGATGGCGCTTCACAGGACACAATCTTCAAAGCACAGCTTAACATAGGTCGAAGTAAGGAGTCTCAGTTTCAACTGTGAAAGAAGACTTCGAGCTGCAGGTTTGACAGGTTCGGTGGAAGTAGAAAAACCATTGCAAGATGGCAAAATTAGAAAAGAGGCTTGCCTGGGCCATGAACACCACCAGTGGAGCTACTGAAACTGGAGAGAGAGGTCTTATGGACCGATAATCCAAATTTGAAATCTTCGTTCATCACGCAGGGTTTTGTACACGTTGTGAGGCGAAGGATGGTTCTAGTGTGACACAACTGTCAACTGGAGGGGAAGATTAATGATCTGGGGCTCTTTTGCTTGGATCCACAGTCGGCAACGTTGCACAGAGTGACTGGACCTAAAAGGGCTACCAACAGCATCTGCAATGCCATGCAATACATCTGGTCTAGCCTTGGTTGGTCAGGGGTTATTCCTACAGCAGGATCAACGACCAAAAACACCTCCAAGGCTCTTGTCAGAACTACCTTAGAAGAAATAACAAGACGGTATTCAAATAATGATGCCAGCACAGTCTCCAGACTTAACAAACCCATGAGCTGGTTTGGGATGAACTCGGACAGAAGGGTGAAAGAAAGCAACCTACAAGTGCAAGACAATTGGTGGGAATTCTGCAACATGTTGGGGAAGACTTTCCGAACAATATTTTGATTCCATTGCGAAAGAATGCCACGAGTATGTTCGGCTGTTTATAACTGCATCAGGTGGCTACTTTGATGGAAGTCAAAATTTAGATCAAATTTGTTAACAAAACGTTCCATGATTTTTTTATCGCAATTGGTTTAATTGTTCTATGCTTAATTTAGAGTACATTGAAACATTAACTGCTTAAATTTCAGTAACTGGAAAAAGGGGGTGTTCTAAACTTTGACCGGGGAGTGTATATCAACAGGTGATGAGGTTCTGCCCTGCCCGCCCCCCATTCATTTCATTAATGATATGTAATTCTATATATCTATCACAACTCGAGATCATCTTATCAAGATTATTGAACCAACAACCACAATTAGAGATTCATCATTCAAGATATATTGCCACATCACAATTGAGATTATCTCTCAAGATGTGTCCTACACAACATCACAAATTAGAGATTCGATTCCATCAAGATCTATTGACCACAACATTCACAATTAAGATATTCATCTCTCATGATTATTTATCAAAACATCACAAATTAGAGATTAATTCTATAGATGTATTTTTTACCAGTCAACATCACAATAAGAGTAATTTGTATATTTACAAACATCAAATTAGACATCATTTATCAATATATAATATATAATATAAATATACATATATATATATATATATATATATAATATTTCAAACATACAAATTAGAGATTCCATTCTGATATTTACATAAATCAACCAAATAAGAGATTCTATTTGATCAATTTATAATTTTCGAAAACTAAAAATTAGAGATGTCATTATCAGATATATTGACCACAACATCACATTAGATATGAGGCGGGCGAGGAGGAGTGATGTAAGGGACACATCGGCATTTTTGAGTTAAATGCCTATAAGCACATATTTTAAACCTTACCTATCATCCGAGCCTGTATCATCTCATTCAATTAAAAAATGTCGCTTATTCATCCTTCGGGGCCTCGTAGTCATTCTCTCAAGATAAGTTATAAAAACAGTCACAATTAGAGATTAATTATCCTAAGATATAATTGACCCATACATCACAATTAGAATTCATTCTGTCAGATGTATGACACATCACAATTTGAATTAATTCTCTCAAGATGTGTTTACAAACATCACAAATTAGAGATTCATTCCATCAAGATATTTGACCACGAACATCCCAAATTAGATAGACGCATGGGCGAGCCCAAAATCCTACTTTCCCTATTGCAATAGATGAATACTTTATTGAACTTATGATCTGGGAGTAGTATTTATAAGTATGTCTATTAAATGTTCCATCTTCAAAACATACGTGTATTTGACAGAAATCTGAAGAAAGGGACGCCTAAATTATCTTTGCAGCCGACGATCTCAGGGAAGTGATGACTCAACTTTAGTCTTAATTGGCAATCATATGCTTTAACAGGGCTCAAAAACAGCAAATCAACAGTCAGCGTAACGTGGGTGTCGTAACAGCATGTAAAGAGCGAGTAGAATGTACTGTAGTAGATCGCGACATGGAGTGCTGCATGCCATTTGGTGACCAATCATGCAGACAGATTCTGTGATATAGTTTTTCGGTGTTAGTGAGAAATTTCGCGAAGTGTCCATTCAGTGGAGAGACTTGAATACAGAGAGGTGCATTGACTACCAAGCTGACCAAGAGATTCCATTTTAGAGCTCGTGTTTGGCGGAGAGAACATCGATGTTTCCCTCTGGCTGACACTCTGTTGATATCAGGTGGCAGTTATGCGGATTTACTTGACAAACAAAGAAACTCGAGTAGAGCCAGAAAAAGACAAGAACGAGAATCAAGCTGAAGAGTTAAGACTGTTTATGAGAAGGAGAATCCTATTTTGTTTACTTTTTTGAATGAAATAGATCGGGCGCCTTTCATCTTCCCCCCCCCAGTGTACAATAATGGGACTATTGTCTCTCGTTGTCCCAGTATTACAATTAATGTTAGTTTATAATGATAGTTATGCATTTGCAGTGCAGTATAATGAATGTGCTAGAATTATTGTCTGAACATTTTTTATGAACTTATCTCCTCTCACATCTCATAGGAACTTCTGATCTATACGTTGTATTGTATGGTGATTGATTATTTATAACTACTTTCCAAGCTAAAGGCATTGCCATACACTGATAACTTCACTCTTACTCTAATCATTTCTGAACAGCAATATTTAAATTAAAGAATGCTAAAGACTTAAAGTAGAGTCTAACATTAATCTACATCTAAAAACTTAGATCGAGTACTAGTCAATAGGGTCTAGTCACGAGTATACTACTACCACCAGTAGCAGGTTACAGGTCGAGTAACTTCTAGTAGTAGTCATTGTCTATACATTTTATCACGGTTTGATTGTTATGCCTGAATATTTCATCTTAAGAGTAACACTTATGTTTTGTTGGGAAGAATGCACACTAGTTGTTTTGTGAGAGTTGCGGAGAGATTTATTTAGTTTATGAAATAATGGCAGCCCAGGGAGTTTTAATTTTCGGATTTATGATATTCATTTAATTATGAAATCAGCCAAAGACAGTTAGTGAAGTGTACTATTATCGAAGTTATCGAAGCAATGGCTTCGAAGAGAAGATTCTTGTATAAAAAGTCATAACAGTAAAGCAAGAAAGGATTTTTTTTTTAAGCACAGTAACTGTCTATTTGAGATGTTAAAACAGAGACTTGTTTTGAACAATGTGATCAACTCTGTTTTGTGGACTTCATGCGTAATGTGTTCTTTTTCACAATTTTAAAATTTATGCAACACTGCCATATTGTATAACTTAGTTTTTATCCCCGCCCGCGTGGCGGAAGGGGGATATTGTTAAAAATTATGACACATATTAGGTGTACTTATTTCATTGTATAGTTGTAAAGAGTAGTGATGAATCGTTGTACAGTGTATGTAATTGCTGGCACCTGTGCTTCAGGCTCAACAGTAGGAATAAAACACATATCTTCGTAGCGACAGTCAAGCCAAGTTTTTTAAGATTTGGCAATCATCTATTTATTATAGAACAAAGTTAATGCATTCATGTCTTAAGCTTTATTTATGACTTTACAAAGAAAATTAGAGTTGTATGCTTGTAAAACAATTACACATCATGATATCTCTTTGGAATAAACACGCTTATTTCATAATGAAATGACAGTACATATATCTGTAATAGGCTTATGCGCATTGTGTGGAGCATTACTTTCACATGTATAAATAATTAATGTATGTATGATGTCCTGTACCAGCAGTACATGTCAGAACGACTGAGAAAAGAGTAGCATCAGAATGAGC
>CM068959.1:869635-874635 GCA_035128595.1 Eptatretus atami
TTTTTTTCGACTAGATCGACTACCCAACAAACATATCGACGGAAATACTGATAATAAGGGTAGAAAAAAATTCTCAAAAAAATTTTTTTTGACTACATTGACTACCCAAAAACAAACAAACGGAGTAAAAACTGAGTACTATCTTCCTTTAACGCCCAGCGATGACATCATGCATCATCTGGATATGGAATTGGGAAGGAGCGGTGTTCAAAAATTTGCATTTTTCTTATTTTGATCTGGTGTTGTAGCGCAGGCATGATGTGCGGGCGTCCGCCTGCGTCTAATTTTCTTGTTACCTTGTGCCTTGTAATACCCTCCCACACCTGGAGGTGGCACTACATGATACAAATTTACACAGATAATTTGCATCCCCTCCTACCTCCCCCAATCCCCAAGACCACCAGCAAATATATAAACACTCCTATACACCAATTGGTCATGCTGATCCTACGTAGCAAGTCTGGATGTAATCGGCCCACAAATGTAGGAGTAGTGGCGCGACAAACAAACACACAAACACCAGTCCATGAATGAGAGTAAGGATAAGGGAAGAAAGCATAGACTCCTATAGAGAAGGACTGGAACGTCACGATCTCGGGGTTTGTAACTTGAGTCTGAAGGAATTTAACTTGAGTCCGGGGCTAAAATGACTTCTAGAAGGGCTAGAGACACGATCTCGGGATCCATATAGGGGTTTTGAGGACGGCGAGTTCAATAGTGTCATTTTCAACACCACCTGAGGTCATCTTCAAGGTCAAAAGGTCATATTTCAAGGCAAATTACTGAATTTTGGTATTTTTTGCCTGTTTTTGTGTCTAACTCATAGAGGAAAACTTTTGTAAGTCTATGACAAAACATGGCATTGTGCACTACTGCACCTACTTGCTGATTTCTATCATCGTTAACTAATGTATGTTTTGTTTGTTCTCTTTCAGAAACTGTCCAGCTGGTGATTTCACAGGATCTTTGTGTTGTTTCCTGCTTTGGTGACAATATGCCACGTCGTTGCAGCTGCTTTGGTTGTAGAGGAAACTATGATGGACGCCTTATGTAAAGGTCATATCCTTCCTAAAAGATCCTGAGGAGAGGGAGATGGATATTGGCAATGCCAAATGAGAAAGAAAGCTTGAGGTGCTTAAAGGAGATATATATTTGTGAGACACATTTCATTTGTGATTGGGTGTCAGTTTGGGGTGGCAAACGACCCCAAGAACCCCCATCATATTTCCTGGAGTACCGAAATCAGCTTTGAAGCAGGTGACCTCAGCCCCACGCCCAACGTCATCTTCTACGTCAGAATCAAGAGCTAAGAAGATGCAGGCAGCTGATGAGGCTGCAGACAATATCCAAGATTTCGACCACTTCTGTGCTAAAATCAGCTCCTATTTTCCTGGCTTTAACGTCATAAAAGACCAGGAAAACCTTTACCTATCAAGAACTGATGCACTGGACAAACTGTCAAGCAGTTCTTTCATTTCCAACAAGTTCACTCACCTTTTGGATTTCTATTCTTGAATAGAGTTGAGAAAGATGGCATTGAGGTGCCCAACGGACTTTTTCCTTTGCAGAAGAACAGCCTGCTCTCAAAATGGTCCCAGATTAGATCCATAACTGACCAGGTAAACATCTATGAATGCACAAGCAAGGAAATTTTCAGCTTGTAATAAGCCAGCTCTGTTGGATGACTGAGGCACACGAGTTTCCTCATTTCACCTTCCTTCTGTCGCAGCTGCATCTTATGTTCAAACCTCTTGATCGTTGCCGATTTGATACTGATACTATGATTTTCGCAATGCAGCTTCACAACATATCACCCAGTGCATACAAAATGATTCGTCGATCCGGCTTAATCATTCTACCATCAACAAAAAAGGTAAAACAGATGCTTGCTAGTAGTCAGCAGGACTCCAACCTCAAAACCTTGTTCAACCAGCTAAAACCACGCAGCGCGTTTGGTCAATTTAATGTTTGACGAGGTAAAGCTGGTTGAGACATTGCGATTTTCTGGAGGGCATGTTGTAGAATATGCTCAAATGCAGCAGCGGGTGGTGAACACGAAATGCTTGCTTCACATGCTATGGTTGTTGAAGTTGCCTGCCATTTCGGTGGTCCACGCTATATTCTACGCATTTTGCCCTGCAAAAAACTAACTGCCGATCAGCTGAAGGAACTCCTTATCAGAGCTGCATAAGCTGTAGTTGGTGCTGGCGGTACTGTGATTTCTTTGATATGTGACAATTGCAATACCAACCGCAGTGTTTATTCAAAACTTGGAGGACCAGGAAGTTGCCAAGTGCTGTCAATTCAAGAGCAATCTATGTTCTTAGTGTACGACTACGTGCCACTCTTCAAAAATGTTCGCAACAACTGGATTACTGTTGATGGCAAGACACTCTCATTTGTCGTAGATGGTAATGAGTACAAAGCTTACTGGAGTGATATTCAGAAGGTTTATGAGATCGACCGGGCTACTCCTATTCGCTTAACAAGCTGATGCACACCGCTGTTTTCCCCAGCACCTTCAACGCCAGACGTACCATTGGTATGCCAAGTGTTCAATGACAAGACTGTCGCTGCTTTAAAGACCTTCAAGGATTCACTGGGCATCAGCGAAGGCACAATCATCCTCACCCAGATAATGAGTGAGTGGTTCAAGATGATGAACGTGAAAGACCGTTCTCAGCTATCCATCTGCGCGACGAATCCAGACAGCCTTGGACAGCAGACTGTACAAGTTTCACTAGGCTGGAGCAGGCCTGCCAAATTATATCTACCTGCGCATGGCAAGGAGGTGGTGGTCGTAAGCTGAAGCTAACTCAGCAGACTGCTGAAGCCTTCACTGTGTCCACACGTAATAATGTGGATGCTGCCAAATTGCTTCTGGCAGAGAAAGACTTTGACTACGTTCTTCCTGCTATATTGCAGATGAAGCCTTGGAAAAGTTTTTCGGCCAAGCCAGGCAAAGAAGCGGTGGAAACTTCTACATTGACGTAGTTGACATTATGGCTGCAGCTAAAATTGTAAATTTGCAAATACTCATTTCGCATGACATTATGCCCGAATCTAGTTCTCGTCTGATTGATTGCGACAAGAACTGTACAACTTCCATAAATCCAGATGAGCGAAGTGAACTCATTGATGAGATTACTCCTCAAGACACTCAGGATCTCTTGGGGTCTGACGATGCCCTTAAGCATAAAGTAGTTTATTTGGCCGGACACCTTGTTCATAAATATGGCGATAGCACTATATGGAGGAGATCATTGATGATGAAGATGGTAACGAGGTGTCATCTGAGTTTCTAGATAATTTGAATAGAGGTGGATTGAGTGTGCCGACTATGTCAACCATCTTTTTTGTACATAATGCCTATAATTTGTATGACAAGACTAAAATGCGTTGCCGATTTCATTTTGCTGAGCTGTTATCCTCTGTAGATGCACCTTTAGCTAGTAGTAATGCTGCATGTACTACTTTAGCTAACATTCTATTGAAAGCTCATGTCCTCAATGTAAGTGACAAAGAAAAAGCTTTGGGATGCCTCAGGAGGCAAGAAAAGCTCTCACTAGTGATAGACATAGACATAGTTGTAATAGGCATAGTGTTGTGACATGCATATAATGTTTATGTAATACGATATATGACAATAAATATCAAAGTTTGACAGCTCTACACACTTGCATCTTATTACAATCAGCCATCTCTCACCGTTTATGAGTTAGACACAAAAACGGGCAAAAAATACCAAAATTCAGTAATTTGACCTTGAAATATGACCTTTTGACCTTGAAGATGACCTCAGGTGGTGTTGAAAATGACACTATTGAACTCGCCGTCCTCAAAAACCCCTATATGGATCCCGAGATCGTGTCTCTAGCCCTTCTACGAAGTCATTTTAGCCCCGGACTCAAGTTAATCCTTCAGACTCAAGTTACAAACCCGAGCATGGGAGGTTCCAGTTCTTCTCTATAGGAGTCTATGGAAGAAAGTGGAAATTGAATGTGAATTTAACGTTCTATTTTTATTTACTTTTAATATTGTTCTCAACAAACGGGGACAGGAACAACGCAGGCATGAGAGGCCAAATGGCCTTCTCACACGCCAAAGTCTCCTGTGTATCTTTGTGTAAGGTTGTTAAGAACAGGAAGAAATGGGGGAGAGGAGGACACAGTTTGGGGTGAGGGGTTTGAGGGGTTGAGGGAGGGGGATTTTAAGAGGATTTGAAGAAAGTGGGAGGGGAGCACAGAGTTTGGGTGTGGTGGTGGGAGTGGGGGGGGGGGGGGGGTGGTCTTTTGGGTCCTCAGGGTTGTTTCAGTCTTCAAGGTCTTTTCAGTATTTTGGGTCTTCAGGGTCACTTGTGTCTTTTGATTCCTCAGGATCATTTCGGTCCACAGGGTTGTTTGGGTCCTTGAGGTTGTTTGGGTCTTTTTTGGGTCCTCTGGGTTGTTTGGGTCCTTTGGGTCTTGAGGTCTTTTATCTGCATTTGAGCCTGGGGAGTAACTGCTGAAATATATCTGTCCAGGTTCTTGCCGACATCTTTGTTCTTTGTTCCTTTCTAAAAAAATTTTTTTCACAATTCTCTTTATTCATTTTTGTTCTTGCTTTTTCTTCTCCATCATCTCTTTTAATCTCTCTTTCTCCAAAGACAAGTGCATGCTTGCAGAAGTTTTCTGGAAGGCTCACTTTATTTTGCGGTATTCCAAGTCGAGGCTCGTGAAAGAGCTAATACACAGAAACATATTACAAGGCAGGAGAGCATTGGGGCAGAAGAGGGAAGCACAAAATAGTGGGGAACAAAGACAATATGATATCTGTAGAAGGGAGAGGGATGGGGCAGGGTACATGGGGTAAACAAGATGGTACTACAAGGACTTTCAGGAAGGAAAATATTGATTTTGAAGGATGTGGGTTTGGGGTGAATTGATGGGGGTAGTAAAGATCAAGATTTTGGATGGGGGAAGATATGAGATGGTGGTGGACAGCTGTTTTAAAGACCTGGA
>CM068959.1:879635-883273 GCA_035128595.1 Eptatretus atami
AATAGATTTTTCAATGCTCTAACTGACTGAGGGTTTTAAGAAGGCGAGTTTACTCATATTTGTGTTTATTTACTGTTATTTAAATACAAGCATTGGAACAGGGTGGCTCCCACTTAGCTGCGACAGGCCTTCATTATATAATGATTACCACATATCCACAATATAAATTACCACATATCCTGCCTGAACAGGGTGCCATCAAAGTATTTTGTTTTCATTTCAGATAAGACATTTTGTACACCGCTCATTCCCAATTCCAGATCCAGGTGATGCATGATGTCATCGCCGGGGGGGGGGGGGGGGACGAAGCAAGGCAGTCCTCAGTTTTTACTCCGTTTGTTTGTTACTTCCAAAATCGAAGATTTTAAAAGTATATCGGTCAGTCGATATTGTTATTATGTTTGTCTTTATCGTCTACAGGTCACAATTCTAAACTGTTCTTCATGAAACTTCACCACATGGTAGAGTTTGTCATAAGGAAGAAGACTTGTTTTTGAGGTCAAAAGGTCAACATCGGCCAAAGGTCAGCAACTTAGGTGAGATTTATAAAATCTTCAATTTTCATCCCATTGACTTGAAATTTGAGAAGGATTTAACATATCAGGTCACTGAATTCAACCACCTATTATTTTTGATGTCACCATTGGCCAAAAGGTCAACATAGGCCAAAGGTCAACAACAAAGGTGGTATTTCTAAAATCCTCAATTTACATCCATTTGACTTGAAATTTGAAGAGGATTTGCATATTTGGTAATTTAATTAACCACCAATATTTTTGAGGTCAAACATGTTTTATGGATTTTGCAAGTATCGTGCTCTGCATGACGTCTTCTTCTTGTTTGTCTATCGCCTACAAGTCACAACTCAAAGCGATCATCATGAAACTTTACCAATTGTAGCAGTTGTCTCAACTGAGAAGCCGATTGATTTTGAGGTCAAAGGTCATCTTGAGGTCGAATTTCTAAAATCGTCATTTTTCATCTGATTGACTTGAGAATTAAACAGTAATTGCATCGTGCATTCCTGAATTGGGAAACCAACTCTTTTTGAGATAAAAAGTCAAAGGTCCACTCAAGGTAAAACTTCAAAAATCAATTTTCAAATGAAAAATCGTCAATTTACATACTATTAACTTGAAAGTGGAACAGGATTTGCATTGTCCATCACTGAATTGGAAAGCAAATATTTGAGGTCAAAAGTCAACTCAAGCTCAAACTACAAAAATCAAATTTCATATGAAAAATAATCAATTTTCATGCGATTGACCTGAGCTTTGATTAAGATTGTCAATTTTAATCTTAATGAAATTGACAATTTGATGGATCCATGGCAACCTTTGGAGAGGGGTGAGGGGTTTGCAAGTATTGTGCTCTGCACGGCGTCTTTTTCTTGTTTATTTGTTTGTTTGTCCAGGCGATATCTCAGCCATCCTTTGAGGTAGTAAGCTGAAATTTGGGGACAAAAGTGAGGATGTGCTTTGGCAAAAATTGTATTTTTCAATTTTTGATTAATCAATTAATTAATTACTTTTTTCTTTTGTTTCTCATCTGGGCAATATCTCAGGCACCTTTTGAGCTAGGATGCTGATATTTGGACATGAAAGTGAACAAGTGATTTGGCTTTGAAAGTATTTTTGATTTATTGATTAATCAAGTAATCGATGAATTATTCATTTTTCGATTAATTAATTAATTTTTGAAAAGCGACACATTCGGATGAAACTGTGGTGGTTTTGGTTTGCTATTAGCCAATTGATTAAGAAATCAATTATTTTATGATAATTACTTCTATATTTTAATTATAAAATCAATCTATTATTGTGCACCGCTCCTTCCCAATTCCATCTCCATGTGCTGCATGGCGGCATCACCAATGCCGAATGCGCCCGGCAATGTCGCGTGCTGGAGGATTTGTTATTTATTTTTGGCATGGGGTGGTGTACTTTGAATGTACTTTTACTTGTTTTTTTATTGATTCATTCCATTTAAATCAATATTTCGTTTAACCTTGAATAGTACATGAATAGTTTGATGGTCACTGACTTACTCCTTTAGTCATAATGGTGGCTCGTTCGTTAGCACGACCTTGCAAAGTTATCTTGGAGATGGTAGTTTTTAATTTGAGCGAATCTGATACTTTAAAATTGATTTTCACACACATCAACAAACCAAACTAGCCCCTGGAAAATTCATGTGTTATCTTTTTAACATAAAATTGGTTGGGTTTCCTTTACTGCAAATCTCCAAGCAATATTAATTTGAACACAAATATTAATTTGAACACAAACACCGCCGAAACCCTGATTGATCGCTAATACAGTACAAGACTTGCATCAACAACTTTTCTTTCGACTCCAATGGCAAAAAGGTCCGTTCGTGGGAGAGCAATGGAAGGAGTGTTTCGTGCATTTTTCTCCCACACACTCTCCCTGACATCAAGTAAGAGGACAGTAAGAAACTAATCCATCAGCCTGGAAATAGTGACCAAATTATGAATGGCTGCAGAAACCGAGCAGAAAGGAATTTGTTCAGTGCATGAAAAACTCCATCTTTTCATCGAGCCTCCTTCCTCGAACATTTCCAAGCCATGAAACAGTTCATTATATCACGACTGGTCATCGTTTCTGCCTCGATTAAAGCCACTCATCTCTCACGGCAAATTTATGGATGGTCTCTCGTGACTATAAACCACCCTGTTCATCTGGAGAACTGACCTCAATCAGGTGCACTCAACGTCGACGAACAGCTAGAAATGATGGAAGAAGAATTTAAGAACTAGTTCTTGCTGGACTTACTCATGAAACATCATAGACACACATGCTGAGACAGCGATAAAGCAAAGAAAACCATCAACCGTGTCAAAATATTGAATGCCGATAAAAATGACCGTAATGTGTCGAGATAGACAAAGTGTTTCCTTGATGAAACGTCATGTTGAGTAAATTGCTTCTGGGTCACAGAACAATGATCAACTTTTCTATATGTATTTCAGTGCAATACAAGCGCAAACCGAAGTTCATATCAGCATGCCGTTTTCATCCTGTTGGTACAAATTAAATGTCGGCTTCACTTCAGATGAGCAAAAGCCAAAAGCAAAAGTCACTTCAGATATTATCTGTAATAGTAAAACAATTGTCGGGAGGAGCTCGGATGTGCATTTCCCCAAACTAGCTGTGCAAAATCAATTTCCCATGAGTAAGGTGAACGTAACATTAAAAATTCAATTGTTAATCAAACCAATGTAAGAAGATTAAATATGCCGACCTTGTTTGTTTGTACATCAATCACCAACAGGTCACATTTTTAAACCGATCTACACGAAACTTCACCACCTGGTAGAGTTCGTTAAAACAAGAAGCTTATTATTTTCGAGGTGAAAAAGGTCAACAAAGGCCAAAGGTCAGCAATTTTGCCAAATTTCTAAAATCCTCAATTTTCATCCGAGTGACTAGAAATTTGAACATGATTTGAAGATCAGGTCACTGAATTTAAACCAATTAATTGAGTTCAACAGAGGCCAAAAGGTCAGCAGAGGCTGAATTTTAAAATTGTCAACTTTCACCAATTGACTTGAATCTGAAGAGGAGTTGCACATTTGTTCATTGAATTCAACCTCAATTATTTTTGAGGTCAACATC
>CM068959.1:891304-902103 GCA_035128595.1 Eptatretus atami
CCTCCGACCTCTCACCCCTGGTAAGCCTCGCTGGGAACCCCATGTTCTACGTCACGGGTTGGTGTCGGGGAAACCCTCGTTTTGATCCGATTATGTAAATCGGTTCGCCGCGGCACACAATGGCGGCTGGTGCGGAGGGAGCATTGTTTGGCGATGATGATGGCGTTTTTGTAGGAGATGACAGCGTTGCGATGTTTGTAGGAGATGATGGCGTTGCAATGTTTATAGGAGATGATGGCGTTGCGATGTTTGTTCAGGAGATGGTTGGCGTTGTTTGTCGATGGTGATGGCATTGCGATGTTTGTTAAAATAAAGACAAAGAAAGAATAATGGCTACCTCAAAGATTCACAGCCCGGCACATGAACAATGCCCTTTACACATCGGTGGGGATTCTAACCTGAAACACTTACTTATTGAAATAACTGATCTTCGGGAACCTGAATGCTGTTTTGTGAATTTCCAAAACTGCAACAATATATATATATAATAATATATATATATATATATATATATATATACAGTATATATATATATATATTATATATATATAATATTAATATATATATATATATATATATATATATATATGTATATATATGTTACGGCTGTGGAAATTCGCCTTACACCATAAAGGCCCGCAGGTGAGATATCTCGATAGGTACATGTGTAGGTAGCCCAACCCGTTGTATAGAGGGAATTTATGTGATTCATCCAGGCTGCGACGCTTTGAGTTAGCCATTTTTCTTTTCTGTCGTTATTTTGAACCAACCACGTCTCAACCGCCATCACACAACAACCACCTTAACCACCACGCCAGCCATCGTCACCAACTACAACCATGCTCCAACCCGCAGACAACAACCACAACGCAACCCTCACCACAGAAGACCCTCCACCACCTTCGCCTTTACCTTCACGAAGTCATCCCACATCATCGCTTCTACGGCCATTCCCGCACCACCTGTGAACACTGAACGTCGGGCTGTCTCGGGCCCGTTCGGCGATTGGTGCCGAACGCACCGAGCCGGAGCGTGAATGGCGGCTTTTCCGAGGGAAAATTCGATCAGAAACGCTTCACGCCCACTTCTCCTCCGTCCAATTGGCGAGCGCGGGGCGGCTTGGCCCCGCCTCCAAGCGTGTGTATGTGAAGTCCGTATATGCAAATTTTAGGATCAGGAGAGGTTCACGCCCATTTGTGCCCGACCAATGGCTGACCGGGGGCGGCGTGGGCACCGCCTCCAATCGCGTTCTGATCCTAAAATTGCATATTGGCTGCTCCTGCGCCTATAAAAAGGCGAGCGCAAGGCGAATTGGAGCGAGTTGGTTTTGGAGTTGCATGGAGAGTGTCGTCGAGAAGTTGCTTTTGGGGACAAGGAGCGTTGCGTTGCGGAGTTGAGGGGAGTAAGCGCGGTGGAACTGCAAGCAAGGGAGCTCGGGTCCGAGGCAAGAAGGGCGGCAGTCGGCGACGAGGCTGCGGTGTGGGCGATCGCTCTCTCGTCGTGTGGGACCCAAGCCAGCCAGCCAATCCCTCCCCAGGGCATCAACAATTCCCCTTTCCCCACGCTGAGATAGTGCAAAAGGGGCCCCGTTCCACCCCACCCCAAACGTGGTGCCAACGAAACCGCCAAGGGCACGGAGTCGGGGCACAGCGGCGCGGCCACATTTGCGGCTTGCCGCCAACGCGTCACGAGGACGCGGGTAAGACCTCCCCGTCTCACGGACCTGGCGCTCCTCCAGGTCACGCGCACATTTGGCCTACGGGCCGTCTGCCTCCTTGTCTGTGAGGGTGGCTTCTTTCCTTTGCTTTTGTGTAAATGTGTGTTGGCGCCGTCTGTAAAGTAGAACTGTTTAAGTGTTGCCGTGTGTACGCGTTAGTCGGTTGTATTTCATTTGCTTTATGTGCATTTCGATTCTGTATGGCTGTATATACGTGCTTCCGTGTGTCGCGTAATAAAGTGCTTGCTTGTTGAACTGGCCCGTTTCGCTTTGCCTTTTCTCTATGACTCTCCATCCTGCTTCACGTAAGGGGTTCGTAGTGGGTGCAACATCCCGGTAATTAATCGGAACCGTCGAGGCCGACGATAACACCGCTCAGTTATCTGTAGCACGGAACGACCGCTTAAGCGGTTCGTGTCCGGAGTCGGCCTGTGGCGTGGTACGATCGCCCGGTCGACCATTCTCGCAGGTACTTAGGTAGATCGAATTTGGTGAGCACCCTATCCTGCGCGGGTGGGCAATTGGCACGATCGTGGTGAGGTTAAACCCCACCCGTGACTAGCTCCGGCGTTGTTCGAGAGGGTCACGACAGAATTTTCCGTCCGTGGGCGACGTGCCGCGATTCGAGTTACGTGGCCGTTCGCACGCCAGCGGGTGCGAATTCGCAACACTGGTGTCAGAGAGCGGAAACAAACTCTCTCGTCTCCAGCTAAATTCACGGGGAACGGAGCAGGGTGTGCGAGGCGACCCCCCCTGTTCCCTCCAAATTATGAGCAATTTAAATTAACCCCTTACGAGAAATAAGATGGAGTCTCAAGGCGAGCGGAGCCCGGGGTATTAGAGATGGATGTAGAATGTGTAGAATCCATGGTCCAGGACGGAGACCCGAGCAGGAAATGTTGGTTGTGCAGGATGAACTCCCCCAACTGAACCCAGAGCCCGAAATGGCGCGGCGGAGCCGCGCGTATGACACCTCCCCCCCCCTCTCACCAAAACCCCCGATCCTCGCCGAATCGGCTCAGCCGAGTGCACCCGACATGGCCCAGCTATGCGCCATGCTGGCGGGAATATGACGCAAATATGCAAGCAATGAATGCAAAAATGGATACAAAACAAACAAAATGGAAAATAAAATGGAAGCTAATACAAACGGAATGAGGGAAGAAATAGAGGAAATGCGGGGTGATATGGAGAACATGGCGGAAGCCTGCAGGCGGGCAAGAAGGCAATAACAGGGGAGCTCATAATGCGTGCCACGGGTGGGAGCGAACGAGCTGGAGGGGAGTGCAACGGCTGTCAGCCTGCAATGGAGGCGGGTGAGGGCGAATTAATTCGGGGGACGTATTGGGCGAGACGCGTGGAGGTGACGGAAACTGTGACGGTGACGCAAGGGGAAAAACTAATCTGCGTGACGGAGACCGAAACGTGTGAGACGAGACACGAGTGACGACGGAAAGAATAAAATGTATAGAGACACGGAGATAGAGGGTGAATTGGACGGTGAGTGGACTGGCACACACACATTGAGGTAGTGGAGGACCATGAGGGGGAGCTGGCGGACTGTTTGGGACCCGGTGCAAGCAGCTGGATGGCCTCCTTCGGGAAAGGAGGGAGACGCCGTGCTCCCTTGAAGCTGATCACGACCAGGTGGTTCGGTCGTCCTTTGCGGGGTCGAGGGGATGAGTGCTGCGGACGGGTGCACGGAGAGCTTGGGGGGTATAGAGGCCCGGAACCCTTGTGTGGCACTAATCCCAGTGCGATTGTCCCGGTGCGTGGTTCCGAGTGTGGCGAAATGTGTGCTGCAACGCGCACATCGCGTGGGTGAAAGCGTTGTGTGAAAGGGACCGCGTGTGAGTAAAATGGTGTGCGAGGCTGCGAGTGGGCCGAAGTGCGTGCCTCCCAGCACGCCGTGTGTGGATGAGGCACCGCGGGTGAGTGCCCCCGCGTGTGTGAGTGGTGTGGTGTGTGAGGGAAACGGCACGAGTGAGTGAGCGGCGAGTGTGAGGGAGATCGTGTGTGTGAAGAGAGCGGTATGTAAGGGAGATGACGGTGGGCATGAGTGAACATGCAGCCGCGTCTCCCGGTGGGGTGTAATGTCGTGGAGTGTGAGCGTCGTAACACGCAGGTGTGCGTGGTTGAATGGCGACGAGACCGACAGAGAGACAAGGGCCGGGTAGCGGCCGTAGCTGTTTTGAGCACCGCGCCGGGTTCACCAGCAGCGACGCGAGGTCCGTGCTGTGCAACGCACGAGGCCGCCACGTGCTCGCTTGCGGGAGTGAAGCCCGTCGGAACGAGCGCGGTGAATGTTGCCGATCCCGCGACGGACAAAGTGTAGCAGGATTATGGATTCGGACCGGGCAGGTTCTCCACGCGGGCGTGTGTGTTAAGCTCCAACGGGCAGAGCACATGGTTCGCGTTCGGAACCCCTCGAGACGCGAGGCTTGTATTTTTTTTTATGCGCCGGGTGACGTCATGGCTGCACGTAGGGTTGGAATCCGGCAGGAGGGTAATCCCTGCCGGATGTACCGTCCAAGAGGACGAGGTACACGTGCAGCTGCATGACGTCACGGGCAGGTGCAAAGTGCGCAAGCTGTGAGTTGCCGCTGGTGCTGCGCGTAATTTAAAAAAAAAAAAGCAAGCCTCGCTTTCGGGTGAACAGGATTCCCGGCATGGGTGGAAGACCCCTTCCCGGGCACAGGATACTACTAGTCAGGGGAAGGGTTAGCTTAGCTAGACCGCTTCATGGGGCAAGGGGTAAGTCCTCATGGGCCGTGGAATGGATTAGGTAGAGGGATTGTAGTCAGATTTAGTGGGGGAAATGATTTTTAGAGATTTGGGGACAGTGACGGACTGTGGATGTGTAGAGGGACGTAGCTTAGCTACGTAGTGTTAAAAGGAACGTGCTGTAGTGTAAGGCGGACGTGGGAGCACGAGGTAGTTAGGGAAGTAGTGAGTAGGATGGCAGGATTCAGCGGTGAGTTGAGAGTTGAAGAGAGTGGAAAATGTACTGGGTGAGTGAGTGAGACAAGCGGGTCTGTGTTATGGAGCGAATGTGGAATGCATGGTGCGATGAGTGATTGGGGAGGAGTGACTCCCGCCCAAGGGACCCCGGGTCAGTGTAGAGTGAGTTAGCTGGGTTAGTCAAATTGACAAAATGGAGGTCGTTTTGTTGTTGGTGGGATGTAGGCTCGATACCCATTTGAGGGGTGCAGGAGCCCTGTTGACAGGCTGGGGCGTGGCTGCGAAAGGTGAGTATTGCTGAGTGGTACCCGGGCACCGGGCTAGTCGCCGTGGTAGGCCAAGGGCCCATGGGGGCCGGGATAGCGTAGTGGGCACGGGTGCGCCGCATGATGCGGGGGCCGGGACGCCGTTAGCCGCGTGGGCAGTGTCGTGGGCACGGGTGACCCTCCGAAAGGGGCCGGGAAGCCAGCCTGCCACGTGAGCGTTTCAGGGAGTCGCCAGAGAGGGCACTCCCCGGTGTTTAGGAGCTGGTAGGCTCGGAGGCAGTGTAGTGCCCGGGGGTGCCATCGTTGGGAATCGGCAGAGGGTAGTGACTGCCAAGGAGCCACGCGTCCAGCCATGAGACCGTGTGAGGGCACGGAGAGAAAATTGGGGGGCGAGGCCCGAATTGTGAGGACACCAACACAGGCGACGGGAATCTTGGTTGCTAGAACCGATAGGTTAAGCGAGAGGCGCTTGTTGAAAGCCCAGGGTAGTTCAAAAGTTAAATGGATAGGGTAGATAGGAAGTGTACCCTCCGCACCATCCATGCCTTCGCTCTCGTTGTGTGCCGCTGGACCCACTTTGGGTTAGATCGCTGAAGTCTGAGGAGGCCATCCTGAGGCTTAGTTTGGGCCTCGACGCAGGATCTAGCTCTCCCTTATTCCCTCCAGGAAGGGACGTAGGGGTTGGGAGTAGGCTAGTGGACGATAGTTTAGCCGAACAGAGCAGTAAAGGGGGTTAGGGACGAGTTCTAGTAGGGATTAAAAAGGAAATGAAAATAAAAACAACAAAAAAATTAGTTTGGGCAAAATTGGGTTTTACAAATTAAGGGAGTGGGTATGGACAGTGACAGGCAAAAGCGATAGGTGGGAGGAAAAAGTGATAGGTCCGAGCCCGCCTTCCGGGTGGCCAGCACCACCGCACTCCCTCCACCAACCTCCACTGAAAGGCAAAGGCGGCCACTTCATCGGCTGGCTGTTTTGCTGCGGCCTGTACCAGCCGGATCATCTGCAGCTGTTTGCTTCAAGGCCTGTGCCGGCCAGTCCATCTGCCGGCTGTGTTTGCCTGCAACGGCCTTGTTCTGCAGGCTGTGTTTGCCTGCTGCCTTGCCATGCCATGCCCACTGCCCATGTTCACCAGCCCCGTTCTGTTTTGATTTACCCCCCCCCTTGTTCATTGCCATGTGCGCCAGGATCACCGTGCAAATTTCAAGGACTGTCCTGTTGGCAGCTACAACACGGGCTGCAGTGGCGGCCCGTGCACCGGTTTTCTGTGACTTTTGGTTTGCTCCCTGCAGAGTCCATTGATCCTGGGCCATGGTTAGTGTAAATTTATAAGGTTAAGGTGTCAAGTTGTACTGTAAATATGAGTGCGCCCCGGCATGTATGTCTAGCGCCGGCAATTTTATTTAAGTCGTCCGTATGAGTGGGTTTGTTTAGTTAGTTACTCAGCCCTCAGTTATTTATTTTGGGACACGAATACCATGAATGTCGCACTCAGGGATCCGTAAGTAAACGTACTAGGGAGAACTACACATGATGAGACACGAGAATTTGACGACTCGGGACGAGTCTGTAAAAAGGGGAGGGGGTAGTGTTACAGCTGTGGAATTCGCCTTACACCATAAAGGCCCGCAGGTGAATATCTCGATAGGTACATGTGTAGTTAGCCCAAACCCATTGTATAGAGGGAATTTATGTGATTCATCCGGGCTGCGACGCTTTGAGTTAGCCATTTTTTCTTTTCTGTCGTTATTTTGAACCAACCACGTCTGAACCGCCATCACATAACAACCACCTTAACCACCACGCCAGCCATCGTCACCACTACAACCATGCTCCAACCCGCAGACAACAACCACAACGCAACCCTCACCACAGAAGACCCTCCACCACCTTCGCCTTTACCTTCACGAATTCATCCCACATCATCGCTTCTACGGCCATTCCCGCACCACCTGTGAACACTGAACGTCGGCTGTCTCGGGCCCGTTCGGTGATTGGTGCGAACGCACCGAGCCGCGAGCGTGAATGGCGGCCTTTCCGAGGGGAAATTCGGATCAGAAACGCTTCACGCCCACTTCTCCTCCGTCAATTGGCGAGCGCGGGGCGGCTTGGCCCGCCTCCAAGCGTGTGTATGTGAAGTCCGTATATGCAAAATTTAGGATCAGAAGAGTTCACGCCCATTTGTGCCCGACCAATGGCTGACGGGGGGGCGGCGTGCACCGCCTCCATCGCGTTCTGATCCTAAAATTTGCATATTGGGTGCTCCTGCCGCCTATAAAAAGTGAGCGCAAGGCGAATTGGAGCGAGTTGGGTTTTGGAGTTGCTTGGAGAGTGTCGTCGAGAAGTTGCTTTTGGGGACAAGGAGCGTTGCGTTGGCGGAGTTGAGGGGAGTAAGCGCGGTGGAACTGCAAGCAAGGGAGCTCGGGTCCGAGGCAAGAGGAGGCAGTCAGCGACGAGGCTGCGTGTGGGGGATCGCTCGTCTCGTCACGGGACCCAAGCCAGCCAGCCACTCCCTCCCCCAGGGATCAACAATTCCCCTTCCCCGCGTGAGATAGTGCAAAAGGGGCCCCGTTCCCCCCACCCCAAACGTGGTGCCAACGAACCCGCCAAGGGGCACGGAGTCGGGGCACAGCGGCGCCACATTTGCGGCTTGCCCACCAACGCGTCACGAGGATGCGGGTAAGACCTCCTCGGTCTCGCGACCTGGCGCTCCTCCAGGTCACGCGCACATTTGGCCTACGGCCCGTCTGCCTCCTTGTCTGTGAGGGTGGCTTCTTTCCTTTTGCTTTATGTAAATGTGTGTTGGCGCCGTCTGTGAAGTAACTGTTTAAGTGTGCCGTGTGTACGCGTTAGTCGGGTGTATTTCATTTGCTTTATGTGCATTTCGATTCTGTATGGCTGTATATATGTGCTTTCCGTGTGTCGCGTAATAAAGTGCTTGCTTGTTGAACTGTGCCCGGTTCGCTTTGTCTTTTCTCTATTGACTCTCCATCCTGCTCACGTAAGGGGTTCGTAGGGGTGCAACGTCCCGGTAATTAATCGGAACCGTCGAGGCCGATGATAACACCGCTCGGTTATCACTGTAGCACGGAACGGACCGCTTAAGCGGTTGTTGTCCGGAGTCGGCCTGTGGCGTGGTACGATCGCCGGTCGACCATTCGCGCAGGTACTTAGGTAGATCGAATTTGGCGAGCAACCCTATCCTGCGCGGGTGGCATTGGCACGATCGTGGTGAGGTTAAAACCCCACCCGTGACTAGCACACCGGCGTTGTTCGAGAGGGTCACGACAGAATTGTCCGTCCGGTGGGCGACGTGCGCGATTCGAGTTACGTGGCCGTTCGCCACCGGCGGTGCGCGAATTCGCAACAATATGTATATGTATATGTATATATATGCATATATATGTATATATATGGTTTTATCTATTTATAAAATTGATTATAACATATACTTCATTGGGTTCTGACCATTTAATTTTTTTATATAAGTAATATTCCGATGACACGTTTATCATATTTTACTTTCTTATTATATTTATATTTTTCTCAAATATTCGTTGGTTATAATCTATACACATCAAATGAAAATTCGAATCTACTTTTATTTAAATTATTATCATCTATATATTTCTTATTATATATATATATATTGTTGCGGGCCAGGGGTCAGGTGAGAATACCACCAGGGGGAAAGCTATCTCGGGTTCCCACCAGACTCCCCGGAATTGCAGGCCGTCACACACGGATAATTCCGTGACGCGGTGGGTCGCTAACCGACTGTGAATGTCAATAACTCAACCATGTGACCTAGGGTCCTCCCGTCATTGGGTTAATCGGCTTACCTAATTAATTACCGGGGGACACACCCTCGGTATGCCTTGTCCGAACCGGATCACCTACCGGATCAGATGCAGCCGAGTGACACTGCCAAGGACGTACCGGCTAAAAGGAACGGATCGTTGGGAATAAAGTCCCGGCTAGGCTAGGATACGGACCATGCTGGATCAATGAAAGAACAGACAAAAACGAGCTGGGACCATTTCTACAAAGGATTTATTATAGGCAGGCGAGGAAAGGTATGTGGCACAATGAATGTTGTTTATTGTTCTCTGTAGCAGGAATAGGAAGAAATGTCAGAGATGCGGCAATATACAAGCAACTTACAAAAGCAGACACAGAGCAGAGTTACCCCGATATAATTATTGTACAATCTTAACTTAAGCAAGGACAGGCACCAGGACACACAAACACACACACACACACACACACACACACACACACACACACACACACACACACACACACACACACACACACACGCGCACACACATATACACACACACACACCGATGAAGAGGAGTTAATGAAGAGAAAAAGGAGAGGAGATGAGGCTAACGGTCTCTCAATACCTTGCACGATTGCCTGACCGCGCCACCAATACGTTTTGGGGGGATGCTCCGCTGGGCGATACCTCCCTGACAGCTGGCACGTCGTCTCTTGCTTCGTGGCACTTCGTGCAGCTAGTGTCGGTCCAGAGAATGAGACGCCACCATCAGGCATGAAGGGAGGGACTTGGGTGGAGTCAGAAGCCAATGGGTGGAGAGAGGCGAAGTCTGAAGCAAGTGGGCGGAGAAGGGCGGCGAGGTGGTGAAAAAGGCGGAGTCAGCAGACAGATTGGTAAAGAAGGGCGGAGCCAGCAGGCGAATGGGTAGGTTGTCAATCCCAAGCCAGACAGAACGAGCCAACAGGAATGAAGGCAGGAACGATGGGAGTAGTGGATAAATGGGGTTCTAAGGCATCCATGCAAATGAATGGGGAAAAGGGGGAAAACTCTCTGAATCAACCCCGGAAAAGCCCAAAACAGGAGACGGATTCCTCTCCCTCCCATACAAACAAACGTAAAATTGAGACTGATCTCTGCCCCATTGAGCAAATGTTAAACTGAGACTTACTGATTAAAGCACTTCATTCCACTCAAAGATTGATCCAATGAATATTTGTTCATGTTCTACTCGAGGTAATAAATTCATTTTTATATTATATTCGCTTTATCTCTTCAAGCATGAAAGAAAGGGCTGTTTGGGTGAGTTTCGTAAAATAGGGAAGTGTTTTCAGAATACAGTCGTGCTGCGAAAAATGAGGAAGGATTCTGTGAGAGACAAGGCCTCGTGGTTATATTTTAAATCAGAACACTAACAGAACAAAGTTTAGTGAAAAACAGCTTTTAAACGTAGGTTTTATCAAAATAATTTAAAGTATTTTCATTTTCGTGTTAAAATGAATCAGGCTGCTTGAGAACGGCTGCCCCACCTGAACCAAGTCATTTCCGATTTGGAACACATCCTGGAAAAACCATTGTTTTGTAATCTCCCATTACGTCATTACTAACAGTTTATTTAAACCAACTTGTGTGCCCAGCATGTTTCATTCAGAGAATGGAGCATTCAGATTCTTACGACAACCTTACGGATCAATCGTTTTCACAAGATGAGAGGTGAGATTCTCAACCCAATTTATTATTTATTGTTTAAAACAGAATTAAAGCACCATACAACCAATAATTATTGTCCGACTTTTTTTCAACAGGTTGTTCCGAATCAAAACATCGTTCATTACGGATGTGGAGAAATAATTATTTGAATATCACGAGGAATGGATACAAATGAACGACTTTCTTCAAGATGTTAAATCCTTCAGGAATGAACTGAACGATATTATTTTTGACTGGAAAGAATTACTATCATGCCCATTGATTCCGAATTCAAGGTGAGAAACACACACGTGCATGTGTGTATTTGTGTTTGTGTATATATATATATATATATATATATATATATATATATATATATATATAT
>CM068959.1:945949-960266 GCA_035128595.1 Eptatretus atami
CATCGGACCAGGCGACCTTCTTCCACTGCTTCAGGGTCCAGTTCCGACGCTCACGTGTCCATTGTAGGCGCTTTCGACGGTGGACAGGGGTCATCATGTGCACTCTGCCCGGTCTGCAGCAACGCAGCCCCATACGCAGCAGGGTGCGATGCACTGTGGATTGTGACACATTCCCCCCATGACCACCATTAAAATTTACTGTGACTTGTGCCACAGTAGACTTTCTGTCGGTTCGGACCAGACGGGATAGCCTTTGTTGCCCTCGCGCATCGATGAGCCTTGGGTGCCCAACACCCTGTCGCCGGTTTGTGGTTTGTCCCTCCTCGGACCACTGTCGGAAGGTACTCACCACTGCTGACCGGGAGCACCCCACAAGCCTTGCCGTTGCAGAGATGCTCTGACCCAGTCGTCTGGCCAAAACAATTTGGCCCTTGTCAAAGTCGCTCAGGTCTTTACTCCTGCATCCAACCATCAACTTCAAGAACTGACTGTTCACTTGCTGCCTGATATATCCCACCCCTTAGCTGGTGCCATTGTAACAAGATAATCAATGTTATTCACTTCACCTGTCAGTGGTCATCATGTTTTGGCTCATCAGTGTATATATGCAGTGCCTGGAAAAAGTTTACACCCACTTTCAAAAAATTTCAACTTTTGTTGCCTTCTAGCCTGGAATTAAATTGCATTAAATCAGACTTTTTCCAACTGTTTTTTTTACACATCGTAAACCACTACTTACAAGTGAAAAACAAATTCTACAAATCTCAGAAAATTAATTAATAACACAAAAACTAGAATATCTTGAGTCTGAGAAGTGTCCACCCCACTTATAATAGAATTGTAAATCAGCACAGGTGAAACCAATCACCTTCAAATCACACACCAAGTAAATTGGCCTCTACCTGTGTTAAATTGTAGTGATTTTGATTATTTCAGAATAAAACTAGAAGGGCACTCAGTAGAGCGCATACCTCCACTACGTAATGCCTGATCCACAAGAACATATCAGGCCCAATAAATTTTTGAAATATGCTATATATCATTTTTGGCCATATCTCTCAATGGTGAAGAATCACTTTAAAAATTAAATAATTCTCGTATCCAGATCCGGATCTTCACCAAAATCGAGCGAATTTGTCATGGCCACACACCCAACCTGTGCACCAAGTTTCATCGAAATCAGTCCACAACTTTTTGAAATATTATGCTACTTATTAGTTTAGCCCTATCTTTCAATGGTGAAGATTCACTAAAATAAATTATCGGATCCACATCCGGATCTTCACCAAAATTGAATCTATTCTTCCTTATCACACACCCAATGTGTCCACCAAGTTTCGTCCGGATTTGTCCACAACTTTTTGAGATATCGTGCTATATATCATTTTTGGCCCCATCTCTCAATGGTGAAGAATCACTTTAACAATTCCAGTAGTTGGATCCTGATCCGGATATTCACCAAAATCTAATGTTGTTTGTTTGTCTGTTTGTCTGTCATTTTGTCTGTCATTGTCACACACCCAAACTGTCAACCAAATTTCATCCGGATCCATCCACAACTGTTTGAGATATCCTGCACACAGACAGACAAACAAACAAACATACAGAGAGGGGAGAAAACATAACCTCCTTCACCTTTGGTGCCAGAGGTAAATATCATTCTATAATATCATTTTTGGCCCTATCCCTCAATGGTGAAAAATCACATCAAAAAAATTATCAGATCTGGATTTGGATCTTCACCAAAATTGAATCAATTCTTCCTTGTCACACACACAACCTGTCCACAAAATTTCTTCTGAATCCATCCACAATTTTTTCAGATATCCTGCAAACAGACGGACAAACAGAACAAGAAGATGACATCGTGCAGAGCACGATACTTGCACAATCAATAAAACAAATTTGACCTCAAAAATAATTGGTGGTTGAATTAAATGACCAAATATGCAAATCCTCTTCAAATTTCAAATCAAACAGATGTAAATTGAGGATTTTAGAAATACCACCTTAGTTGTTGACCTTGGGCCTATGTTGACATTTTGGCCTATGGTGACATCAAAAATAATTTGTGGTTGAATTCAGTGACCTTATATATAAATCCTTTTCAAATTTCAAGTCAATTGGATGAAAATTGAGGATTTTAGAAATGCCACCTTAGTTGTTGACCTTGGGCCTATGTTGACCTTTTGGTTTATGTTGACCTCAAAAGTAATTGGATGGTTGAATTTAGTGACCTGAAATATAAATCCTCTTCTAATTTCATGTCAATCGGAGGAAAATTGAGGATTTTAGAAATCTCACCGAAGTTGCTGACCTTTGGCCGATGTTGACCTTTTGACCTCAAAAACAAGAGGCTTCTGCCTTATGACAAACTCCACCATGTGGTGAAGTTTCGTGAAGATTAGTTTTAAATTGTGACCTGTATGTGATAAACAGACAACAAACAAACAGACAATAACAATAAGATGTTGTGCAGAGCACGATACTTGCAAAATCCATTAAACAAATTTGACCTCAAAAATAATTGGTGGTTGAAGTCAATGACCAAATATGCAAATCTTCTTAAAATTTCAAGTCAATCGGATGAAAATTGACAATTTTAGAAATTTGGCCCGTGTTGTCCTTTTGGCCGATGTTATATTTTTTGATCTCAAAAAATTGAGGATTAAATCGAATGCGGATGAAAAAAAATCGGATGAAAATTGAGGATTTTTAGAAATAAAACCTTAGCTGTTGACCTTGGGCCTATGCTGACCTCAAAAATAATTGGCTAGTTGAATTCAGTGACCAGAAATATAAATCCTCTTCAAATTTCAAGTCAATCGGATGAAAATTGACAATTTTAGAAATTTGGCCGGGTTGTCCTTTTGGCCGATGTTATATTTTTTTATCTCAAAAAATTGAGGATTAAATCGGATCGGATGAAAAAATCGGATGAAAATTGAGATTTTTAGAAATACTGACTTAGTTGTTGACCTTTGGCCTATTTTGTCCTCAAAAACAATTGGCTTCTTCCTTATGACAAACTCTACCATGTGGTGAAGTTTCATGAAGATCGGTTTAAAATTGTGTCCTGTAGGCGATAAACAGACAAACAAACAAACATACAGCCGGTAGGCGGGATGGGTCGCCGAGCATGGAAACTATAAGATATAGAACAAAATGATGTCATATAGCGGATAGGAATCACCTTAAGATTATGCATATCAAATCTCATCCAGTTCCATCTACTGATAACTACTCGGTATCCATTTGAATGAAAAGTACCGAAAATGCGGTTTGAAATCGGAAATCCCCAAAGTTCAGGGGGTGCTGTGGGTGAACAAAGATCTAAATCGAAAATCTGGCTCGATGTTTGTGCAAATGTATTCCAGACGATTAGTGTGAATTTTCATGACCAGCCGACCTAACCCAGGAAGGAGTAGCATTTGGTGCGAAGGCACCTCCAGCTCTCGCATATTATCGATTTTTGCACCAATTGACCTTTGACCCCTGACCTAAGCGAAATCGGTCAATATGTCCTGAGGCAAAGTTGTAGTACTCATTGAGTACCATGAACCTGCAAAGTTTCATTCGTATCGATGCACTCACTTGGTCGCTAGGGGCTTCAATTTTCGCCAATTTTCGCGCATACCCTAATTGTAGGGGCACTGCGGGTAAAGTATTCCATATATCACAAAAACGGAATATATTTGATAGAGCATCACCTGAGATCATTCGTGCCAAATTTCATAACCCTACGTGGGATAATGGCTTTCGGAATTGATTTCGCGTGAACGGTACCGATTTTGAAGGTTTTTCGGTTGTTGCTAGGGAACCAAAGCGTCCCTAGTAACCATCACAATTTCCAAAGCACTAGGCATAAGATGTACCTACCACCCGAGTTTGGTAAAAATCCGCCCACGTTTACTACCAATTATGCTGATGACAAACGAACAAACATCCAAAAACATCCAACAACAGACAGAATTACTGACAATAAGGGTCACCTATTTCGGGACCCAACAGACAGAGACAGACAGAATAACAAAGACGAAACAATATACTTGAAAAATCTTTGATTTTGCAAGTACCAGACAAAGGGGTGAAACATAACCTCTCCTTCACCTTAGTGGCAGAGGTAAAAATCCAATAATTCTGGCTGCTAGACCATGCGTCCGATCAGGTTTAAATTTAAAACATATTGTTACGAATTTGGAATTCGATTGCACACAACATACAGGTTCCTTTAGTCAGTTATGTCGATAAGTGCTTGTTCCTAGATAGCTCACCTTCCATTGTTTAAATGTTTAGAAATCGATTAGTTGCAGCTGTTATTAATTAAATAGTTAGGGAGCGATCACGAAACAATGGAGACGTCCTCCCTCTTCTGCGAAGAGGAAGAAGAGCCCTTCCGTCCCGTGATTCATGACGTCAACAACTTCCTCCCACCTGTGGTTGAGGGGGGATGGATCACGAGGGCATGAGTCACGCCGGGGCGGGGGAGGGGCGGAGAAGGATAAAGAGGAGATCCTTTCTTTGTTCGGGCTGGTTGTTTAGTAGAGCTTCGGCTTCTGCTTGGCTCGGGTTAGGGTTGAGGCTTTGAGTAGCTTCTTGCTCTGCTTGGCTCGGTAGGCTTTTTGAAGAGCTGCTTTGTTTGGAAGAGAGTTGAGCCGGTTGCTCGCTCGAGCTGCTGGTGGTGGCTTCTCTCGCTTGGTTCGTCGAAGAGAGTCGGCTGCTTTTGTTCATCGGAAGAGAGTTGAGCTGGTTGCTCGGCTGGCTCTTCTTGGTTCATGAGCTCTTTGTTCTCCGTTTGGTTCCCGCTTGGTGCGACACATCGGCCTCATCTTGGAGGTGGTTCCTCGGGGAAGCTGCGCATCGACGGGAAGGATCGGCCGCTCGTCTCACCAGCACGTGTTGAGAAGCGCGGGAGGATTCGCTGGAGCTCGGGAAGGATCGCGCTCACGGCGATTGGATCCAGCTCGCTCTCGCTGGAGCCCTGGTCCGAACAACTTGAAGACCACACGAGGTGGAGAGGTTCGAGATAGGTCCTGGGTTTCAGCTCACCTGTCCTCCGAGCTGGAGCCCGTTATTATAGGCCTCAGCCACCATTTCTTGGGTGTGTGTGTGTATGCGTACGTGTGTCCGTGGGCCCGTCTAATAAGTAGGAAACTGTAAAGTGCTTTGTGTGCTGTAAATGTTTGCATTGCATTTCGTAAAGTCGGTATTGTTCTGCTCTTACGTGCTTCCCCTAGTTCCCCATTATATTAATAAAACCCCAATTGTTAAATGTTTTCAGCTCGTCGCGTCGATTCTTTCATTGACTGAGCATTTTGTGTGTTGGGAGTTAGAAAGCGTTGGTTTGCCGTAAAAGGGGGACATTTGGACCGACGGTTCTCGGCGATTAAGCCGCTCAGAATCGCGCACGGGACAGGCTCGCCTCAGCGCTTGTTCCGTACGAGTTCCGTCGAGGGTAGAATACCCGGTGTTGGATCACGTGGGTATTTAGGTAAATTGAAATTGGCAATCGACCCTACCCCACGTGTTCTGCCCATTGGCGTATTTCGGTTCTTGTACAAGGACCCGTCGACTCGGACTTATCCGGGCGGCGATCTATATTCCGGGCGGGGATCTATATTCCGGGCGGCGATCTATATTCCGGGTCGTCTGGGGGGCCGACTCGACTTGCGGCTCCGTCAGAGCGGTCGGTTCGCGGCCGACCCCCGGCACTGTAACAATATATTCCCCATCACCACTAGATACTAATAGTGAAGTTTCACATTGATTGATGCAGCAATTCAAGAGAGAGAATCTACCAATATAAAACACAATGTGCGTTTGCGTCTTGTCTGTCCCCCTTCATAAGCACGATTTGAGTAGGATTTTAAAGACCAATCTTTAAACATGACTGGCTGTTCACTCTGGTCAAAAGACCTAAAAGACCGCAAGGACCCCAAAGCTCTGAAGGACCCCGAAGAACGAAAAGTCCCTGAGGACCTAAAAGACCTCCAAAAAAACCCGAGGACCCAAAAGACCCCAAGAATGCAAAATACCCCAAGGATCCAAAAGACCCCAAAAATCCAAAGGCCCCAAAAGACCTGAAGACCCCAAAGACGCCGAAAACCTCGAGGACCCAAAAGACCCCAAGGATGCAAAATACCCTGAGGACGCAAAAAATTTGAAAGGCCCCAAAATATCTGAAGACCCAGAAAACTCCGAAGACCCCAAAGACCCAAAGGACCCCGAAGACCCTGTCGTGGAAATTTTGGATATTTTTAAATCAGAAAAGACTTTATAGTCCAATTTCGATTGTTTATTCAATAAATGCCTATTACCTCAAAATTGTTTATTACCTCAAAATGAATAGGTGGTTGAATTAATTGACCTGATATGCAAATCCTGTTCAAATTTCAAGTCAATCAGATGAAATTTGAGGATTTTAGTAAATTTGGGTCAAATTTGCCTATCGGCCGATGTAGACCTTTTCGGTCGACCAAAATTTACGAACCTTCAATGCGGGACCGTCGCAGGGTCGGTGACATTGATCTCTGAAAATTTCAGAACGATCGGTTGAGTGGTTTGGGCTGGAGGTGAGCGGACAGACAAACACACACACACACACACACACACACACACACACACACACACACAAACACAAACAAATGGAGGCGATCAACATACTTGTCAAAAAATTTTTTTTAATCTTTTGCCAAATGACAAATGGACCCAAATGTTCCTCTCGTGAGGGTAATTACAGTTTCTATGAAGGAGAAATAATGCCTGCTAGGTTGAATTGTTTACCATCTTCATCCAATAACTAATTACTACTGTCCAAAACATCCATAACAACAAGCTGAAGAATTGAAAGATTTCATGAAATATTGCAACCTTGCAATATGCAAGGCAATCTTAAATGGTGTTGTGGCCATTGTGCTTCGATGTTTGTCAATGATGAGCAATGATCTTTTTGCCGATTTAGGTCTATCCTCTCTTCTCAACCCTCCGTCCCATCAGAAGTCAAGCCGTCGTTTTTGTCATCCATCCCTGCGTTGTATGCCGTATGAGCATTGTCCATCTGATATCAGCGAAGAGGCTGATGTGCCATGGCAGATCTTCACTCAAGCACTGCCCCTGGACACCTCATTCAAACAGGTGGGTTTGATGATCTAAATAATCTACATCTCTATCTCCTTTTATCTCTTTCCTTATACCACCTTATACATTTAAATGTTCGTATTTTATGCTTATTATCTTAAATGGTTTGTCACATATTTTGTTAATGGTTCCAACTTTCTCATTCTTTGTTTTATTTCATTTTTTTGTATGCAATGTCAAAGTTCGTGGAGGATTCAAGTTCAGCCACAAATTCACGAAGGTAAAACTGGAAACTTGGAAAGAGATGGTCTTGGGGAGAGTTAACGGGGGTAGAAAAGATCATGGTTTTGGATAGGGGTGATCGGAGATGGTGGTGAACAGTTGTGTCAAAGTCCTGAAGGGAAGAATAAGATTAAATAGAACAAGGAAGTTGGTTCCGCAGGCCAGAAAAAAGATGAACGAATGAGTGGAAGTGAGATTCTGCTTTTTGAGTGTTTCACCACAAGGAACTTACCAGCGAGGGAGAGTGGAGCAGAGCAGAGCAGACGGTACAAGACCAGAAAGGAAATGGGAGAAGATGGAAGAATCAGCGACCTGTCTGTGAAGTGAAAGTGATGGAACCATACTCGGTCAGATTCATTGTGGGAGATTCCAATTGATCTTGAAGAAGGCCTTCATTTCCATGGTGTCAAGCTGAGCAAGGTGTGAGGCAGGGGCCCCAGCCCAGAGAGAAGAAAAATACTCCATCAAGCTGCAGATTAAGGAATTGTAGTTGGATAAGAGTTTAGGTGTGCCAAGGAAGGTCATGGCACGATGGAGGATGCCCAGTCGGCGACTGGCTTAGGAGGCCAACCTGGAAGTGTGGTTTGCCCAAGAAAGATCATGGCTAATCATGAGGCCCAAAAGTTTGAATGACTGACCTCCTTCAAGAGAATTGTTAAGGAATGAGATGGGAGGGTGTGCCAGATGGCCCTTTCAGACACAGACTGTGTGTGTGTGTGTGTGTGTGTGTCATACTTTTTGTCTATTAATTACGGTCTATTCATTAATTACACACTGTTGGAATGTGCCGTAATACCCTTAAGACTGCTGAGAACCCTTCATACTTCAAAGACCCTTTAAGACCCCCATGACCCTAAAGACCCCTAGACCCAAAAGTGCCAAAAGTCCCCAAGGACCCAAAGGTCCCAAAAGCCCCCGACAACCCAAAAGTCCCCGAGTCCCAAAAAGTTCCCAACGACCCAAAAGAGTTAACAGTTCCCGAGGACCAAGAAGACCCAAAGGCCACTAAGAATCTGTAGATCCTGTAAACTCTTTAAGACTCGACCACATGACAAAAAATCCGTTTAATTCCCATGTTTTTAAATGCACGCCAGGTTAAGGTAGATAAATAAAGCAGCTTAATACATCCTTCTACCACGGTATGGCATTCCAATTACAATATATATAACAAAAACAATGATAACATTACAACAAAGCATGTATTAATTAACACTAATAGTATTTCCAACAAAAATAAGAATATAAGTTTCATATGGCAATAATAATAATGAACATATAATCCTCGTGTTGGCCCCAAGCACATCTGGGCTTAGTGAAAGGCAAGCTAATGCTGAAGCAGTACAGCAGGCAGGTATGCAACAAGGCTGTGAAGACCAATGAAAATTGGGTCCATCAGACCAACGGGCCCACCGGTACGAGGAGCAGTGAATCAGTTTCCATAAACTGGTCATGTAAATTTGGGAATGTAATGTGTGCAGTTGTTGATGACATATGCTATATCTATGAGTAAGAGTCATGTTTTTCCTGTTTTAGATCTGGAAACATTGAGCGAATGACATCAGTGGAACAGTTCCAAGATGGCGGCTCCCTGAGAAGCATGCACCAGAGAGGAGCAACGTTCTGTCATCCGTTTCTTGGGAAGTGAGGGTGTGAATCCCAGTGAAATCCATCGCATAATAAAGATGCAATATGGTGAGGCATGTTTATCATGCAGAAGGTGAACAAGTGGACAGGAAGTTTAAAAGTGGAGTGTCCAGTGTGGCAGATGCTGCTCGCTTGGGCCGACCTCACACAGCCGACACACCAGAAATGGTTGCAGGAGTTGAGCGCGTGCCAGGGAAAACCGTCATGACGTGGATGAAGTGGTCTCCAAATTGAACATTAGTCATGGTTCAGCACACCATGTCACTCACAACGTGCTGGGGTTCCACAAAGTGTCTGCAAGGTGGGTGCCGAGACAACTTACACCCAAACTGAAAAAACTCCACTTTTAAACTTCCTGTCCCACTCGTACACCTGCTGCACTGATAAACATGCCTCAACATATTGCATCTTCATTGTGCGATGGATTTCACTGGGATTCGCACCCTCACTTCCCAAGAAACGAATGACAGACGTTGCTCCTCCCTGGTGCATGCTTCTAAGGGAGCCGCCATCTTGGAACTGCTCTACTGATGTCATTCGCTCAATGTTTCCAGATCTAAAACAGGAAAAACATGACTCTTACCCATAGATATAACATATGTCATCAACAACTACACACATTACATTCACAAATTTACATCACCAGTATATAGAAACTGATTCACTGGCTCCTCATACCGGTGGGCCCGTTGGTGTGATTGACCAAATTTTCATTGGTCTTCACAGCCTTGTTGCATACCTGCCTGCTGTACTGCTTCAGCATTAGCTTGCCTTTCACGAAGCCCAGATGTGCTTGGGGCCAACACGAGGATTATATGTTCATTATTATTACTAGTACATGCCCATACGTGCGTACTTGCGTGGCAGATTTTTTTTTCAAACCGCGAGCCAGAACAACAACCACACAGGCCGTTCCTTCGCTCTCGCGTGCCCGTACGTGCGTGCCCGTACGTACGTGGCCTACGTGCAACCCCCCCCCCCCAAAAAAAACTTTCAAACCGCGAGCCAGAAACGACAACCATACAGGCCGTTCCTTCACTCTCGCGTCCCCGTATGTGCGTGGCTGTACGTGGTGCCCATACGTGCATGGCCGTACATGCGTGGCTGACGTGCAAAAAAAAAAAACTTTCAAACCGCGAGCCAGAACGACTACCACACAGGCCGTTCCTTTGCTCTCGCGTGGCCGTACGTTGTGGCCATACGTGCTAACCAAAAAAAAACAAACTTTCAAACAACCACAGTCCGTTCCTTCGCTCTCGTAAACGATGACTGGATTGGGCATTGTGTTTATCTATAAATGCGCATAAGAAATCGAGAAATTATTAGAATACAGTAAGTCATCACTATGCGGAAGTGGTGCGTGCCCGTACGGAATGTTCACATGCATTCCACGAATTATCGCTTTCATTGAAGTAACAACTGCTGTGATACTTACACACACAGTGTTAACTAGAACTACGTTGTCAATGGCACACCATCGCATATTCCCGCGCACACAGCTTTGTCCATTAACGCTAGGTGACATTTTATCTTGCAAAATGGATTGACTATTCTTTTCTATTTGATGTGCTTTATGACCAAAGACTGACTATGTTTACTAAATCAGAAGTCATTGCAAGCATGTCAACATTTCATGAAACATTAATTTAACACTGTCCAGCAATATAGAACTGTGCATCAATTAAATCATAGGAATGAACTGTGTATAATATTTTATTAATTTATTAATCAATTACATAAATACAGTAAAACCTGTGACTGTTTGTCACTCATGCGGCCACATAAGTAAGTTCTTTATAAAAGAATTTACCATGTACAATGGTAATACACTTAAAATAAAAAGCTATGACAATTTTTTTTAATTGACCCCCATGACCCCAACCCTCTGGCCGGCCCTAGGGTCATATCAAAAATCCGAAAATGTTGTGCACTTCCCCATACATATATCTACGATGTCCAAAGTTTCAAGTCCTATTTCAAAGGGTGTAGGAGGAGTACAGGGTAAGACAGACGACGGACGGACGGACGGACGGACGACGTACGGACGACGACGGACGGACGTCGGACGGACGGACGGACGCGGAGACAATCACAATATTCCCGCTTTTCTTCAAAGGCGCGTGAATAATTAAAATCCAAATTAAAATCAAGTTTACCTCCCTGTCTTTGCTTGCCATGACATTTGCTGCTATTGACCATTGCCACTCCTACGCCACGGGAACTAAGGCGCCCTTTCCCATCGTAACCGGCACGGCCCGTGACGTCATCGTCGGCCGGCGCGCACCGGCACGCAGAGAGCACGTGTGTCTGTCATTGGTTTAGTAATAAATGGCCATAACTTGGGAAACCATTGTCCGATTAATATCAAACCTTGAAAAGGCACAACTCAGGTCCCCAGCAATTAGCTGGCAGTTTCAATTAGATCGGCAGTGGTTGTCGAGAAACAGCGGTCACGGTCACCACCACACACCACACACACACACACACAACACAAACACACCACACACACACACACACACACACACACACACACACAACACACACATTGCTGGAATTACAGATAGATTATTGTTATTGCCGTATGAAACTTATATTCTTTATTTTGTTGCAAATATTATTAGTGTTAAATTATATGATGTTTGTGAATGTTACATTGTTTTTGTATTATATATTTGTAATTGGAATGTCATACGTGCTAGATACCGTGGTAGAAGGATGTATTAAGCCGCTTTATCTACCTTAACATGGCGTGCATTTAAAACATGGGACTTTTAACGAATTTTTTGTCGTGTAGTCGAGTCAAAGGGTTTACAGGATCTACAGATTCTTAGTGGACTTTGGGTCTTCTAGGTCCTCAGGGACTTTTGGATCCTCGGGAACTGTTGACTCTTTTGGGTCCTCGGGAACTGTTGGGACTTTTGGGTTTTCGGGAACTTTTGGGTCCTCGGGGACTTTTGGGTTCTTGGGGGGCCTTTGGGACCTTTGGGTCCTTGAGGACTTTGGGGACTTTTGGCACTTTTGGATCTAGGGGTCTTTAGGGTCTTGGGGGTCCTTCAAGGGTCTTCGAACATTTTTATGAATAAAACAAAGATTATAAAACTTGTATAAAAATATTATAAAAACTTGAATGATTCAGAATCCAAAAGAAATTTTGGCAACAGAATTTAATACAAAAATGTAATTTAAATAAAAATGTAACAGGAATCCTTCCTATTGTGCCAGTGAAGTGAGGATGTTATGTTTTCACCCCTTTCTGTTTGTTTGTGTACAGGATATCTCAAAAAGTTGTGGACATATCCGGATAAAATTTTGTCGACAGGTTGGGTGTGTGACAAGGACAAACTGATTAGATTTTAGTGAAGATCTGGATTTGAGAATTTTTTAAGTGATTCTTCACCATTGAGAGATCGGGCTAAACCGATATATAGCACGATTTCTCAAAAAGTTGTGGACGGATTCGGCCGAAACTTGGTGGACATGTTGGGTGTGTGATGAGGAAGAACTGATTCAATGTTGGCGAAGATCCGAATCTGGATCCGGATATGAGAATTATTAAATTTTATAGTGATTCTTCACCATTGATAGGGCCAAAACCGATATGTAGCATGATATTTCAAAAATGTATTGGGCCCGATATGTTCTCATGGACCAGGCATTGTGTGGTGGAGGTATGCGCTCCACCGAGTGCCCTTCGAGTTAACATTGTAATCTTTCTTTTTTGAGACCATCCCACGACCCTGAGAAACACCCTCGCGATCCTTATTTGGGTCGAGACCATGGGTTTGGGAACCGCTGCTTCACGGCCTCACACAACGACATTCAGCCATTTGGAGCATCATTGCCGTGGTTCATTCCGGGGTTAATTTTTGCTCCAGCTTTAGGCATCATTCTTCTTGATGATCAAGATCGGGTGATGCAACTTGTTCTATATAATGGTAAAAAAAAATTAATTCCTCAAATTACAGACTCACTTGTATTCATTACTTCAGCTGTTTTTCTTATTTATTATTTTCTCCCTTTTAAATTGTTATTTCTTTCTCCCTGCATTTCCCACAATTATTGCAGAGCCGCCTGGAGTGTTGGGAGACACAAGCAAGCCAATCTCCAGTCAAATTAGCATGGACTCAGCCATCATTGCGGGTGAGGAAAAAAAGCAATGATATTGATCAATGTTGAAGTTGCTACAAAAATTATCGACATCGTACATTCCTTCCTGGAAAAGAATGGTGTTTAAAAACAACAAAAATAAGGAAGAGAGAATGTGAGTAACTCGTGATTGTTATCATGTGACAGTGATCAGTAATTCTGTAACCGAACACAACAAAATCAAAGAACAAAATTAACAAAACGGAGGAATTGCTATGGTTAGGATGTTGCTGCGGTTGGATGTAGTGGATATCAACAACAAAAAGGCACAATAAACAATTCATTTTGTCACAAGGATTTAGACGTACACCTGACATTTCACTAGCAGATGCTGAGGTCACATTTCCCAGATCTGTCTGACCTTTTCCAACATGTGATGCCTCAGGATGAGACTGGTTGTCCAGAGTTAAGGTAAAACATTCCTTGTTATAAACTCATCTGTGGCAACAATGAGTTTTATGTAATCATACTTGGGTGTAGCTTGATCCAGAGTGAGATGAAGGATGAAGTATGAAGTTATTGTACACCGCTCCTTCCCAATTCCATATGCAGGCGATGCATGACGTCATCGCTGGGCACCAAAGGAAGGGAGTACTCAGTTTTTACTGTTTGTTTGTTTTCGTGTTTGTCCGGGTGACATCACAGCCATCCTTTGGGCTAGGAAGCTGAAATTTGGGGACAAAAGTGTAGACGTGATTTGGCAAAAACGGTATTTTTGTTTTCTGATTAATTAATTAATTAATATCAATTCCTTCTTTATTTTCTTTCTCATCTGGGCAATCTCTCAGGCACCTTTTGAGTGAAGAAGCTGATATTTGGACATGACAGTGAACGAGTGATTTGGCGATAAAGGGTATTTTTGATTGATTCATTATTCATTTTTTGATGAATTACTTAATTTTCAAAAAGTTACACATTTGGATGAAACAGTGGTGGTTTTGGAATACTATTAGCCAATTGATTAAGAAATTAATTATTTTTACGATTATTATTTATTTATTTTAATTTCACAATAAATCAATAAATTATTATATTTCTTGTTTGATTGTCCAGGCGATACCTCAGCCATCCTTTGGATTAGGAAGCTGAAATTTGGGCACAGTAGTGAACAAGTGCTTTGGCAAAAACGGTATTTTTGTTTTTTGATTAATTAATTAATTAATATCGA
>CM068959.1:964710-976528 GCA_035128595.1 Eptatretus atami
ACATGTCACATGGTTTGGCGGCCGTCTTGGATAGAAAAACGCACCTTGTCCGCAATCACGGTCGGCACTCCAGACGCCCACTGCCATCCTTTGGGATGCTGGGGAATGGAGGACATTATGGAGCAGAGTCGGAACATGGTGTGTAGCTCGAAGTGCAAGTATGCGCTGGGGTCCATTCAATGTCGTCTGGGTAGCCCTGGTGCTCTGCTGAACAGTGACCCTCATTTGGGGCTCAGCCCATGTTCGTGGCTGAAGAGCACTCCCAAAAACATGCAGCCCACATTAATCTCGGAGCTCCGTTGCATGGCCGAGTTTGGTGGTAAACGAGGCCATTTTCAGCTTCAGAGTCTGGTGGGGCAGGTCTCCTTCTTGGGGAGGCATCTGTGCACCAATAAGAGGGCAAGGATATGCCTACAGGGCATTTTGATCAGAAGTTTGGGTCCTCCTTCGCCCAGGCTCCACAAAAAGCTGCAGAATAGCTGAGAGGGCAGTGCAGAGTCATTGCCAAGGAGTCACCAAGTCATCACCAAGGAGTCGCCGGGTCATCGCCAAGGAGTCGCCGGGTCATCGGTGCTCTGCTTCAGCTTCGTTCCACAGCCAATCGTCATTCTGCTCAGTCTCCGTTAATATTGGCATTTACAGACTTTCTCACAAGCCACTTGAAGCTATTTTCTCACATATTCTGTCTCTTCCATGTTGTCTCATCTGCTGTGGAGGCAAAGATCCTAAAAGAGCAACTATAGTCACGCACTCCTTTAATTATATTTGCATCTCATTTACACCTCCCACTCATGCACCATAGACGCACCCAGCTTTCTTCCCTCCTCCCTCCTAAGCGACTGCAAAGCGTGGGCCCGTTAGCTGCACCACGTATTTAAAGAGGTGAAGAACGCCTCAACTGCCTCTCATCATTTTTGATCTCTATTTTCCTTGGGTGTGTGTCTGATGGTGTCTGTATTGTGTGAATAAGTTAAGATTGTAGAAGTTTAATTTTGGTTTCACTCTGCCCCCGTGTCTTCTCTTTTGTAAATAATTGCATTTCTTTTGCTGTACCTCATCAATCCTTGCTTTCCCCTGCTGTACATATTGCTTAATAAAACTGTTTATTATTGTGCCATATGACCTTTCCACACCCTTGCTTAATGAATAAATTGCCATCATTATAAATGTACCCAGCTCGTTCTGTCTTTTCCTTCATTGGTCCAGCATAGTCCGCAAGTTAATTTAGTCGGGAAGTTATACCCCATCAATTGGCTCTTATTAACCAGTACGTACTTGGCAGCTCCACTCGGCTGCACATATTTTGGTAAATTCCACCCAGGTATGCATCAAAGGCACCATGATCCCCTTGGTAAGGCCATCCACAGGTAAGGTATCAGGCAGAGTCGTGTAACCCTGCCAGGGTTGGCAATACCAATCGGCATTCGTGGTTACTTAGCAACCTACTTGTGCATGGAGTTATCTGTGCCCGGCGGCCTCAGGACTGGGCGTTCGGGAGGGAACCCGAGTGCTTTCCCTCGTGGCGAGCCTCGAACCTCAGATCCGTAACAGTGTCTTGCTCTTCCTCTCCCCAAATTGGTTAATCTGATCATGTGCCTGTAAAGGTTAATCATCTCTGGTCATTCTCAGAGAACAGCCTCAGTGCTAGCGAGTCTGGCAGTTCACTCAGGCAGGGACTGCAAGCAGCCATCACACTTCACGACTGGTCTCCTATATCCACCACCGCTAATGTTACTTCAGCCTAGGAATTCTTCCACAGAAGTCTACTGTCATGCACAGATTCATCCCATGTCGTCTTCAGTTATATCTTACCCATCCTCCTGCCCTTGGTACTCTGAATCCTGTGGTGAGGCTGTTGCCTTAAAACAACTTGCATTCTCCTTCTGAAAGGCAACTCCAAAGGCAACCTCAGATTATTCGACAAAGGCTGCAACATCTTTCTCTCAATGGATCCAGAAAACAACATCTGTCAAACATCATGAACAAAATTTCAAACTCATCTCCCTCCTCAAAAGCCTGATGTCACCTTCTCAAGTCTGTTTCTGGAGCATGCTCCACCCCAATTCCTTCACTTCAAATGGCACCACAGCTAACTGCTTGTGAGAAGGCCAAATGTCTCAATTCTGTGTTTGCTTCCAAATCTTGTGTTGCCAACCCCTCACTCTCTTTGCTCACCATTCCCAGTCAGAACCAACTGCTCCTGGTCTCCTTTGCACCTTGGAAGGTGGAGAAGTTTCTGCAGCCCTCGACCCTGATTTGGCAACTGGACCGGATGGCATCAGCTCACGTGTCCTATAAACCTGCTCTGCTGCTCTTGCACGTCCTCTCTCTACCCTTTTAACCCTATCATTTGACAGAGGTCATATTCTATCTGCTTGGAAATCAGCCAACATCACAGAATTGCATAAACAAAATAAAAGGATGCAAAAACAGATCCAATTAAGTAAGACCAATTAGTTTATTTACAATCATCAGCAAGGTCATGAAATCCATCATCACAGTTAACATAAAATCATTCCTTTTCTCCAATTACCTCATCTGAGATCATCAATTCAGATTCAGACCTGGTCACTCTACCTTGGACATGCTGCTTCAACTCTTACAGCGATGGATGCAGGCCCTCAATATCAGACATGAGATTACATATCTTGAGGCATATCTTGTCACTCTGGACATATCGTGAGCTTTTGATACAGTCTGGCATCCTGCTTTGCTCTTCAATCTGTTTGCCTCTGGAGTCCAAGGCCAACTCCACTCTTGGATTGCTGACTTCATCCACGCTTGTCGACAATCAGTGGCTCTCAATGGAACCCTTTCATCACCTCTCCCTGTCAAGGCTGGAATACCCCAAGGCAGTTTTCTAGGCCCCATATTATTCCGAATCTTCATCAATGATCTCACTAACTCTCTAGAAAATCCTCTTTATCTCTTTGCAAATGATTATTCCACCCTCCTCGAGAAACTGCCAAAATCCAGAAACACTGCTCACCTCCACTCAATTATTCCTCTCTTTTCCCACCTGTGGAACCAACTTAAACACTCTCTTTAATCTCATTCTGCTCTCCAGGACTTCAAGACAGCTAGCTGTTCACCACCATCTCAAATCATCCAACATCCAAAACCATGATCTTTTCTACAACCCTTAAATCACACCCCAGAACCTCTGCCCGCCCCCCGCCCCCCCACCACATACCCGAAAACGTTGCTTCTGTATCCATCTTGTTCAACTTTTGCATTCTCCCCTGTGCCTCATCATTATCCGCATCCCTTGTTTGTCAATCCCTGTCTATTTTCCCCCTTCTCTCTTTTTGCTGTTCCTTTTGTTATGTTGTGTCCTCATCCATTCTGTTTTCTCGCTCTTCCACGAGACGAGTCTTGGCTATGTTTTTTAAAAAAAGATTTGGTTCGGAAATCTTAGCTTTTATCGGGATGGAAGTAGTAGTTGCAGAATCAACTAGAATGGCCTCAGTAGGGCACGTACCTCCGCAGGCTGACCAGTTTATTACGTTTTCGAATCCAGACCTCCAAAATATAATCAGCTTGTTCTTGTCACCGACCCAACTCATCCAACAAGTTTCATCCGAATCCGTCCACAACGTTTTGAAAGATCATGCTATATATCATTTTTGGCCCCATCTCTCAATGGTGAAGAATCACTTAAAAGTTTTTTAAAATTCTCGTATCCGGATCCGGATTCAGATCTTCACCAAAACTGAAGCGATTCATCAGTCACACACCCAACCTGTCATCCAAGGTTCGTCCGATTCAGTCCACAACATTTTGAGATATCATGCTATATATCGTTTTTGGTGTTCTCTCTCCATGGTGAAGAATCACTTTAAAGATTCTAGAATCTGGATCCGGATCTTCACCAAAATCTAATCATTTCATCCTTGGCATACATCCACCAAATTTCATCCAAAACTGTACGTAACTTTTTGAGCTGTTGTGTAAACAGATAAACAGACAGACAGGGGTGAAAACATAACCTCTGCCCACCTTCGGTGGTGGTGGTAACAAGGATCATAGTTCCTCCACAAGGCTCAACTGCTTTATTAAAAACTAGAAGGGCAATCTTTGACATCGAGATGTTGACAGATATGCCTCCACCCACAATATTACATCATTATACATACTTGGACTAAGTTTGATGAAATCCCTGAACCCAGATCTAAAAACAAAAAAAATTATGGTCGCCAGACCATGCGTCCGATCAGGATGAAATTTAAAACATATTGTTATGTTTGTGGGGTAGATGGAGGAATTTCATAGTGAAAATAGGATTTAGAGTGTAGCATGGTCCGTGGATGGACAGGAGACATCTTGATATAAATAAAGTGGCGAAAACTGTCAACTTAAGATTGTTACATTTCACCACATGGGGGTGGTGCTGTGTTAACTAGGTATGGTTTAAGGCTAATTTCTCCCAGTTTGTGATTGTCCCCTGTGACCTTTTTCCACGTTTTTGCATTTACAAAACCGGCAATAAAAGAACCACATTTTCAACAACAAGAACAACAGAGCCAAACATTTCCGAGCAGGCAAAAAAACCCCGCCTTCCCGGCTTCGGACCAGCAAGTCACGCCCCAGAGGTTGGTCATTGGTCGGTGTGACGTGAGAGATGGGGGCATGATCGGAGAGCAGATAATTGGTGTGAGGAACGTGATTGAGACCAAGAGTCTCGCTGTCCGGCTTCTCCTCGACACAACAAAGAAGGCTACATGGTTTTCGTGTTCGTGCTGTGTGAATTTGCCCGCATGCTGGAGCAAGACGCTGGCCGTCGCTGTTCGGCTGAGTCGTGAAGTTGATCATTTATGAGAGAGAGAGAGAGAGAGAGAGAGAGAGAGAGAGAGAGAGAGAGAGAGAGAGAGAGAGAGGAGTGCATCTCAGGATAACTCGGCGTTATCCCATTGCATGTTCGAGGAAGAAGGTGAGTCATGGTTGTGAGCGGACCCGGTGCACAGAGAGGAATGGTGCGGCATGTTCGTTCGTGAAAAGAAGCTGCACAGCGGTTTCTGGGCCCTGGTGTTGAACACTGCCGCAAAAATCTCACGTATGATTCCCGCACAAAGAGCGGCTTGGAGCCATTTTTGGGTGTGGTTTCCCGTGCAGGACGATGCGGGTTCGATGTCACCAGGCTCCTAAAAGACCATCTCTGGATACACAGCCAAGTGCCAGAATAAAGGGAGGATTTTCTTTTATATTATCATCTTTCCCCTTGTCTGTATTTATGTCCATGTGGAGACTTGTCGAAATTAGCTTTAGTTTACCTCATGTTTTATTTTTAATCAACACGTGTTGATATATTTCCATTATAAATATTTGATTTATGTTCATTAAACACTTATTTATTCAATTTGCTTGTGTCTGTCCATTCGTTGTGGGTTCGAGTATAAACCCGTGTGCCTCCGTTCTGGTGAAGCGCCGAGCTGCTTCCTTCCCCCGTACGCCATAATTGTCAAGAATCTCGGCTGGAAGCCTCCAAGGGAGAGAACCGTTTGGCGATCCGTTCAGGCTGGTGTTAACCGCCCTGCACACGAAATTTGGGTCAATGGCGGGGTACTTAACCTAACCACCGTGCACACGACAATATATTCCCCATGACGACTAGATCATAATTGTGACCTTTTACGTCATTTGATGAAGCGTCATGTCAGGCCAGATTGGATCTGTGACATGCTGCAGGCACCATGTAAACCTGTACTAACCTGTTTCATGTCGGGTTGTCGGCGACTAAACCGTCTCCCCCCACCAAGTTTCTTGGTGAGGAGGGAATATGATATGGACACCCAGCAGGATTAAAAACAAAGCCTGTCAAAGGGTGGAGGGGATCCTTGTGAGCCAACGGCCATCCATATCTCGTGTCCAACTGTGTCTGCGGACGTCCTCCTTCAGTTGGGTTACTTTTTTTTCGGAGGTTGGTGGCGGGATTTTCCCTCCGGCCACCGTAAAACCCTTCACTCCACAAAACACAAGAAAAACGCAAAGAAAAAGTGAAAACCCCCTCTGTGGGGGTACCTCCTGTGCAGCTGCCCTCCGCAGTGCAGCTCACCGGATGACGGAAATGGGGCAAAGCCTTCGGGACCCCCGTAAGAAAACCACGGGGTAACATTACTGGGTCAGATTGCAGGAGAGTGTGTCGGGGTAGTGCTGAGGTGTCGTCCACCGGACGGCGGACTCCTTGGGTTAACCTGAGGCAGACCGTTCAGGTGGGTGCCTGGAATGTCCTATCCCTAAGAGAGGATGAACACCTGTCTCTGTTATCATCTGAGCTCAAACATTTGAACATCAGTATTGCAGCACTCCCTGAGGTTCGGAGACCAGATAGCGGCGAGATCATGGCGGGTGGTTTCACCTACTATTGGTCTGGTCGCTCTGATGGTTACCATACTCAAGGAGTTGCTGTAGCCGTGGTTCAATAAGCTGACCCCAGATAATTGAGGTAAACAGGTCAACGAGCGTATTATGAGACTAAGGATTCGTCACTCCTTAGGTGTCATTTCCCTGGTCTCTGTCTATGCTCCGACTGAGGCGAGTGACCTCACCGTGAAGAACACATTCTACGCCACGCTCGAGTCTGTGGTTGTGATCAGTGCCTCAGACGAGATACACTTCTAGTCTTGGGGGATTTCAATGCATCGACTGGAACTGATAGGGATGGTTATGAGGCATGTGTTGGTCCCATGGGTCAGGAACTATGAACCAGAATAGCACGAAGTTCCTTGACTTTGCAAGAAGTCATGGACTTAGGGTGGCTGGTTCATGGTTTCAGCGCCACAAAGCTCATCGCTGAACTTGGTATTCCAACGCTGGCGGTGTGGCAAAGGAGATTGACCATGTCCTCGTTGACGGTCGCTGGAGGATGATCCAGAACTGCAGGGTCTACCGGAGTGCTCAGTTCCTCAATACTGACCACCGGCTTGTTGTAACAACTCTAAAGCTGCACCTTAAATCCTGGAGAATGGTACCAATCCCAGCCTCGGCTGGATGTTGGCCAGCTCAAGGATGAGAGAGTAGCTGAGGAGTTTGCGAACAGGCTGAGTGGACATTTGGGTGTCTGGGTGCTTTGGGGGGTCCTGAAGAGTTGTGGAGTGCCTTCCAGACCACCGTCCTTGATGTTGCCAGTGGATGTCTTGGAACTCACCGCAGGGCAAAGAAGAATTTTGTCTCTCAAGGGACATGGATACCATTGACCAGAGTCGCAGGGCCAGGCTGAAGGCAGAGCTGAGCTGTTCAGGGAGCTGAGGCGTAAAGCTGTACGTGCACTAAGGGTGGACAAGGAGGCCTATGTGCGAGGAATCTGTGAGGGGGTAGAGCATCACCTGTGGAGAGGTGATTCTCGTCCCGCTTACAGGGGAATTCCGCGCATTGCGTTCATCCAAGCCCATCCCTCGGAGCACTGCAGTTAGAGCAGAGAGTGGTAGGCTCTTGACAGAGGAGTCTGAAGTGTAGCCCGCTGGGCCGGTTACTTTGAGCGGTTGTACCAGGCTGATCCCCAGCTGTCGAGTTGGACGTCAAGGGTGTTACAATCCCTGTTGCTGACCCTCCAATCAACTGTGGTCCACCTTCGCTTGTGGAAACACGGGCTGCGGTGAACCGGATGAAACAGGGTAAAGCTCCAGGGATCTGTGGCATCCATGCTGAACTTCTCAAGGCTGGTGGAAATGCTGCACTCGTGTCGTTGCATGCAGTTTTGTGCTCTGCCTGGAACACAGGCATCATCCCAACTGATTGGAAGAGGGCCTTGTTGTCCCTCTGTGGAAAGGGAAGGGTGATCGCCAAGACTGCAACAACTACATGGGGTGATGCTGCTCTCAGTGCCGGGCAAGGTCTTTGCTCGGATAATTCTTGATAGGGTTCGCCACCATCTGCTTGAGCACCAGCGTCAGAGCAGTCAGGCTTTACACCAAAGAGGTAAATGATTGACCGTATCCTTGCTCTTCGGGTCCTCACCGAACGCAGACGAGAGTTTCGGCAGGGGCTGCGTGCAGCCTATGTTGATCTCTGTAAAGCGTTCGATTCGGTGAATCGGGATGCCTCTGGAGTTTTCTTGGTCTTCGTGGGGTGCCACCAAAACTGATCGATCTGATGTCTGAACTCTACTCTGGTACTGAGTGTACTGTGAAGTGTGGTGGGACCATCTCTGACTTATTTCAGTTGTTACTGGAGTTCGTCAGGGGTGTGTACTGGCCCCACACTTTTCAGCACTTGTATGGACTGGATTTTAGGGAGGATGTCGGAAAGATCAAGCTGCGGTGCATCGTTTTGGGAATGTCAAAATCTCGGACCTTGATTTCGCAGATGATGCAGTCATCTTTGCGGAGACTTTAGATATCCTTTTGGGGGCCATCGAGGTGCTGAATGAGAAGTCGGAGCCGCTGGGATTACGGGTTTCTTGGGTCAAAACTAAGATCCAGGCTTTCAATGACATCTTGGATGCTGCTGTCCTGTCTGTGTCTGTTTGTGGTGAGGATGTTGAGGTCGTGGAGAGATTCACTTACCTTGGCAGTGATATTCATGTCTCTGCTGGCTGTGAGTCAGAGGTCAATAGACGTCTGGGTCGGGCCTGGGAGTCATGGATTCACTGGATCATGGGGTGTGGCGCTGCCGGTACCTGTGCGGGAGGACGAAAGTCCGAGTCTTCAGGTCCTTGGTGCTTCCAGTCTTGCTCTATGGATGCGAGACTTGGACTCTGATCAAGGATCTGAGATGGAGACTTAATTCCTTTGGTACCAGGTCTCTTCGGAGAATCCTTGCTATCGCTGGTCAGATTTTGTGTCCAACGAGCGGTTGCTGAGAGAGACTCGGATGAGATTTGTTACCTGCATGGTCCGTGAGCGTCAGTTGTGGCTGTATGGACATGTGGCTCGTTTTCCTGACGCTGATCCTGCTCACCAGATTCTCTCAGCGAGGGAGTCTCGTGAGTGGAGGAGGCCAATGGGCCGACCACGTGCCTCGTGGTTGCAGCAGGTTGACCAGCATCTCAAGGATATGGGAATGGGCGAGGCGTCTGCCTGGGGGATGGCCGGACGGAAGCCGGCGCTTGCTCTGGCGCATGCTCCCATACCTGACCTGACTTGATGAAGCGGTTGAAGAGAAATATATTTTTTAAGATTTCTGGGCAATCCAATATGGCTGCCAGACCATGTGACCTATTAATTATTTGTGAACACCCTCATTTCCTGAAGGCTTGGGGAACATGTAGGTGAAGTTTCCCTGTCAAGCCGTTCTGGAAAATAGGGATTTTTAAAGGTTTATTCTTCATAAAATCCGAGCTGCCAAACCTATGATATCATAGGCGGAGGACTTTTTTTTCCTCATGGATAGGCAATCATACATGAAAAGTGTCACCTCAATCTGTTTCGCCATTTCAGAGAAGAAGATTTTTGAAGGATTTGATGTTAAAAAAATATGGCTGCCATATCACGTGACCAATGACATCATCACATATATTCCCCTAATACAATTTAGACCTAGATGACCGTCAAACATTTTCATACTGATCGGATAAAGCATTCGACGTATGCAATTATGACATCATAACAAAGTCACGTGTGACATCGTCAAAAACCAAACGGAAGACTAAGAAGGAACCTGAAGAAATAAAGAGCAAAGATGGAGTCATCAGGAGGAACCTGGATGGGATTCAGGTTTCAGCTGCTATTCCACAACCCTCAAACCCATCCAGGTGCAGCCAAGTGAGTGTTACAGAAAAATTTCTGCAAGAATTCACTTCTCCATTGGAGGTAGATCACGAAAGAGAGGAATTAGAGAGGAAAAGAGATGAAAAAGAAGAAAAAGCAAGAATTAGAATGAATAAAAAGAATGGTACAAAAGTATAAAGAAGTGCGAAAGGAACAAAGAACAAAGATGGCGGGAAGAACCTGGACAGGTAAGATTTTCGCAGTTACTCCCCAGGCTCAAACGCAGCAACATGTACATTGTACAAGCTACCAGGTGTCTGTGGAAATAAAAAAAGAAAAAAAATAATAATAATAATCACACTTGTTTCCCATGTAGAGGGCTTGACAATTTTTTCCTTGAGTGTTGTTTCGGAGATACAGGTCCAAAGTTTTCCCTTTTTGCCAACATGGCTGCTACACCACGTGACCAATGACGTCATAATGATCATCACTTTCTACATGAGTAGTCGTTGCGATGGTGAAAATTTTTTGTCAATCGGATAAGCGGTTGCAGAGAAAACGAGCATGGGCGGACGGACGGACAAATTTTCATGTGAACAATAGAAATACCGACATGAAATGGCACCAGTGTTGGAACATTGCAGGTGAAACAAGTCTTCACCCTCAATCAGGTACAACAGAGCCCACCTGTTCACGGGGGTTACCTTCTTGAAAAACCCCGTGATGCACGAGGTTAACTCCCCACGAGAAAAATAGGCTTAGGGGAACCAACTCGAAAATGTTTCCACTTGTTTGGCTAAACTTGAGTCGTAAAAATGAAAAACACTGAAAATTGTCCTTACTTTTGATGATGATGACCATTGAAAGCACTGCAGGTTGTTGAGATGACGTCGACCTCCCTGGCTTTGGGTCGTCAGGATCATCAGGGTCATCGGACTTTGTGAAGAAGGAGGTGATCTGTGTCTGCTTCACCTTGTTCTGCATGTCCTTCTCGACCTCCATATAAGTTGCCATGACAACATCCATCTCGTGCTGCTTCTTCTTCTTCTTCTTCTCTTCTTCTTCTTCTTCTGCCTCCCTTGGGTTTTATGGCGTTTTCAGAGCTGTGAGGCTCTATATATACCACGCACCTCAACAGCGGGTGGAGCACACAAGTACGGGGGTCTTGATATTGTTAAAACTGTTTCTTTTATAAATTTCAACGATTTGCAGGGTCGAGGGTGTTTCCTGGCTCAATGAGCACAGTGTGTCCGGAACACCCGAGCAGCAAGCTGATCGCCATCCATCGGGCCGAGTGGAAGAGGCGCGATCAGGGTCCCCTGTACTGAGGGCATATTGTGTGAAGATGTGATCCAAATGTTTGGGAACCCCACACCACACGCACAACCCCGTTGGGTGACGCCCTATCGGATGTGAATCGGAGTTTCGAGCACGATGTCCGAGTCCGAGCCTGTCGAGGATCGTCTGGTCTCTTCAGGAGAATCAGGAACTCCATGAAGACCTCTCAAGATGTTCCTCATTCTGCTTTATCCCAAGTGTTCTCTTTCACTCTCCTCAACTTCATCTTGTTTCCACCTCATCGCTTCAAAACAAACAAATAAAAATATTTTCGCTCGGAAAAAAAATCATGAACTCATTCTGCCTCCTATTTTCTTCCTTCGTTCATTCTTTACTCCTTCCTTTCTCATTACCTCCCAATTGAACCAACATTCCTCATCATTGAATTAATTTGTTTCTTACTTTAAAAGCTTTTAATAACATTTTGTTTCATTTACCTCATTTCATGAAAACCCCTTTTGTTCTTCTTCTTCATTTGTCGACTCAAGTTCTTCTTCTTCTTTTTATATAATTATTCGCTGTTCCCACAATATCAAACTAAATCACGTCAAATCACACGATAACAAACTAAATCACGTCAAATAACACGATAACAAACTAAATAACACGATAACACACTAAATCACGTGATAACAAACTAAATCACGTCAAATAACACGATAACAAACTAAATAACACGATAACACACTAAATCACGTCTTTTCACACGATAACAAACTAAATCACGTGATAACACACTAAATCACATGATAAGCTAAATCACGTGATAACACACTAAATCACGTCAAATAACACGATAACAAACTAAATCACGTCAAATCACACGATAACAAACT